>JANIWO010000006.1:0-399286 GCA_030555675.1 Vanderwaltozyma tropicalis
GTAGTTACATACAAAACATCACTATCATCATACCCAGTTGCTAACAGAGAAACTCCATTGAATTTTGTTATCTCACTCAATTCTGAACGCTTCCAAGAAGCTAGCATTTTCCTTCTACTCTCACTCAACTCCCACATTGCTGGATAAAATATTTCAGCTAGAGACTTCGAGCGAACTAAACTGAAAGAAGCTCTAGGATTATCTTTGTTTTCCAATAATATCTTTTTACTATTCGTTTTCTCCATTTCCACTTTTTTCAGAGATGCCAAAGCCCAATAATTCAGTATTCAAAATAATATGTTCCAATCTGTGATTTGGTTTAAAACAGCTTTTTAAAGACGTTTTGAATTGCAAATTTCAGATAAAGGTCATTTTGTATTTGCAACTGAATAATTCGATATTTACTTGCATTATACCTTCCTATTTATATGTGAAATGCCTTTGCGATAAGCAACTTCAACCATGAACATATGAGATTTTGAGGTCCAATAAGTCAGTCATTAATAGTTTAAATTCAATATTGATGTAGCTACGTCTGAGCATCAAAAATTAAGTGCCTTCACAACCACCATCATTATTATAACCATATTTTGCTATGATTTATTTGTCCTATGCACCAAAGCTACTGGTTATTTTGGGTGCGCTAACATGTTTCTTTGGTATCAGGTCACATTTCATGTGCCCAATTACTCTCACAACCGCAATAAATTATTTCCCTTCCATATTCTCCTTGGTGATGATTTTGAGGTTCATTTTCTGATTGCATAGATAAGTGCTGATTCAAATGGTAATAATAGAAGTGTCAATTACTTACCGTTCAACCATTTGCTTCTCCTTTTGGCAAAATGAAAAAGACCGCGTGAAACAAACCATCGCGTCAAGGGGAACAGAAAGCCGCGTAGCGCTAACACGAAGCGTTGTTGTCTGGGAGACAAGGCAATCCTGTAAGGTGTGTAACCTAGCAACAATGAACAAACGATTGAACCTTAAAGCAAACTGTAAGGAATTTAATCTCTACTTAATTCTTATAAATGCTTCATATCTAAAATATCAGTGTATGATGTAAATATTTCTAATAGGCCTATGCTACAAAGATTCACTGACAATTAAACCCTAATCATTTCCAATTCAAACTCTCTCGAAGATAAAATATTAATGATCGTGACAACATTCTCTCAGGTATGAACAGATGGAATATTTTAAAGATATTTTATTGTATCATTAAGAAGAATTTTCCATTTTATATATATATTGTATTTGAGTATATAAATATCCACAGAGAAACATATCTACATATTATTCAAGAATCTTCAAAACATGTGTACTAACGTAGAAATTCAACTTCTTCCACCTAATGCATCACCATTCTCACAAATATATCTCTGAGTATTCTTTCCCATATTATCTCTTTGCCTCTTTCCATGATAAATATATCATTCACAATCTACATCTACATGACTCATGTCTCATAACTACTCTTTGATCTGCTAGGTCTTAATCCTAAACACTGACTGCTGACGAAAATATATGCTTTTTCAAATCTGAAAAAACAGATCCGCTTAGCTCAATAGACAGGTTAGGACCATTTTAATGGTAAAGCACAAAATGGCATATATAGATAAATATAATAATATACAATGAATAACGAAACTACTGAGGTCCACTTGCTTTTGGAAAATGACAATTAATCACCAAGTCACAGTATCAATATATATTAATGTATTTGGATCTATTAAACAAAATTCCAAATAAGTAGTACCAAGCTTGCTTTTCAGCTTAAAACTTCGACTATAATAACTTAATGAAAAATTATGATCCTGAAACTTTTTTTACCATTCTGAATGGAATTATTATAATCCTGAAGATGAAAAAGATGCTGCTCAGCTAGCTCGTATAAATAGATTAGAATTGATTGAAGAGGCTGTATTGACGAATTACATTGTCAGGAGGTTCGATTTAGGTTTTATTTTGCCTATAAAATTAGACATTCTGACTTGAACTTGAATGAAATTATCAAACGTGCGATTTTTGCAAGATATATAATGAGTAACTATTTGGAAGATGATATAATCAAAGAGTATATACCTTCTTGTGTATGGTATCCTAACAGTCCAAGGAAAGAAACGTGCTTTAAACTATTGAAGTGTGTGAAGACTAAAAACATACCTTACATTGTATACCTATCATTGAGAACTGGGATGATTTATTTGATAAATGCAACTCTGTGTTCATAGATTATTATACATTATATAGAGCAGACGATTTGAAAAGAAACAAACTGGCTACCATGCTGAGGAGTAGGTTTCATATCGGTAGGTTTCTTAATGAAGATGAGGTCAATTTGAATCCTGAACTTGACAGACTTGAGAATGCACCTCTATATACCGGAGCAGCAAGTTCAGTATACCGTGAACCTGATGTATATGAAAAACTTTTAAGATTCAACTCCATATAATAGAGATACTCTGGATCAACCTGAAAGAGTGGAGGAGCCTCATATTTTTGAATAACTTAGTCCCATAGGTTTTGGGTATATTCTTGTATTATACGTGGATAGGCTAATTCATTTAAACGAACACATAGAAGGGCTTCATATGTGAGGAGATGTTACGAATGTTGTTTATATAACTGCATATGATAACTAACTATCGTATATATGCTGTACTAGAAATATAAACTATATTGAAGGCTTTTTACACATCTGATGAATCCATTTTTCTTGTTATAAGAAGAGCTAGCAAGCTTGTAAAAAAAAAGAAACGCTTATTATTACTGTTACTATCCCTATACTTACAGATTGCAGATATTTAAACGATACCTTCTTGGAACAACTTAAAGAATTGTTAATGCTATACAGTTATCTTTCTTTCAAAGTGATGATTCTATGCATTTTTCAGATTGATCTTTGATGAGCGCCACACAGAAGCTACTTCTCCCTCTCCCAAGATGTCTTAATTACTGACAACAAAATCTCAAGACATCGATAGATATATCTTAAATATATCTTAAATATATCACTTCTTGTTGCTTCCAATATCAGGAAGCTATACATATTTATTGTTAATAATGCAAAAAAAATTGTCTTAGCAAGACTTATTAGAAATTAATTTAGTATTTTTTACTATTAATCTAACACCCTTTGACGATAATACACATATCATGATAAGAATTATTGAAGTATTAATAGTTTTAATGTTTCAAAGATACATCTTTCTAACATTGATAGAATTCTATACTATATACATTTCAATTTCGATTTATAATGCTTATTGGAAATATATATTTAATTATTATTCTTGAATCTTGGACAAAAAAGTATGCTTATGAAGAAATTCTGCAGTAGCTAACTTTGAACATGTCTAGATTGAAATAACTATATTTTAAAATAAGTTAAAAAAACATTAATATATATCTGCTTTACACACTATCGACCTAGCAATAATATGGTTACAATGCAAAATGAACTTCCAGAATAATCTGCATACCATTGAAAATAAAACTTTGCATCCAAAGTAATTTATTTTAGTAAGAAAATTATGCCATCTATTATTTATAAAAGCATTTACTTTTTTAATATTAAACTTCTTAAAATTTTGGGAGTAAGCTAAACGTATTTGTTTCATTTTAAATACACAAATATAAAAAATACAGAATATCAATGTTCCATTTAAGTCTTAAACAAATTTACATATATCTTAATAAACTATTGAGTGATACATATTCTATAAGTAATATCAATCGATTAAGTGGCCTTAGCATCTGCTTTCTTCTTTTTGGTAACTCTCTTCTTCTTAGGGGCTACTGGTGCAGCTCCATCTGCCTTTTTGGTAGTTTTACGAGGTTTTTTAGGCTTAGGTTTATCGTTAGTACTGTTGGCTGCACGCTTGTTTGTACCTTTACCCTTTTGCTGTTGTGCTTGTGCAGCTTTCTGTTGTTGAATTGAAGCTTGTTGGGAATTCTGTGGAGTCGTCATAGATATTCTTTGATTTAACACATTTGTTCCCATATTATTATTCATTGGATTTTGACTTCTTTTATTTTTATTCAATCTCCATTGCTCAATAAATTTAATTCTATTAAATTGATTACTTTCATTACGACCGTTTGTACCAACGGCAGCAATGGCTGCAGCTGCTGCCATGGCCACCTTATTACCGGTATTATTACTGGAACTGCTACCATTGGAAGCACTTAATTTACTGTCAGCATAATCTTCATCTACTGTTTGACCTCTACCAGATAATGATTTATTATTTGATGATGCTTGCAAAGCCTTTTTAGTTAAGGCAATTGCTAAAGTAGAATTTGTTGATGTAGTTGTTCTTTCATCCATGATCAACATCATTTGTTCATAGTTAGAGCTATGTTGTGGTAATTCTTCATGTTGCTCAATATGTCCAACAACACCTTTTGTTCCTGGTTTTTCAGATATATTACGATGTAAATGTTTAACTTTATTTGTTTCCGGATCGTATTTTGGTTCTATGAATGCTTCATCTTCTAAAATATTCCGATGAGTGTAAGGATCAATAGGAACATCTAAAGAAATGTTTCTCTTTGTTAATGAAAGTACTTCAGCTTCCAATTGTTGATATACATTATCAGAAAATCTGGAATGATCAGCATATGACATGATATCGTGATAGAATGTTAAATCATTTGGTCTTAATAATGTACGATAAACTCTTGGCTTCTTTGTTGTAGTAGTATTAGTGGTTTGCTTTGCTTTATCTGGTTGTACGCTACTGTTTGGAGAAGCCTGTGTTGCTTGAGGAGCTTGAGCTGTTTGAACCGTTTGAGTAGATTGGATAGCTGGAGTAGCTTGTGTAGTTGGAGTGACTTGTGAAACTACATTACTTTGTGCCTGATTAACTAAGTTAGCAGACGAATTAGAAATTGGCAAAGGCGTATTCGGTTTTGAATCAGTTGGGTCTGTTTTCACAGGTGGAACTTTTGCAGTATTTCCAGAATCTGGATCTGGTTTTGGAGATGAAGTATTGATTGGTTGTTGTTTATCTTTAGAAACAATATCAACAGTATTAGTATGGTCATAAACTTGTAAAATTAAATTTCCTTCATAAAACTGTATATTGCTATCTCTTAATACTTCCATAATGGCTTCAGGTAGTCTGCCTCTTGCAACATATTCTAAAAATTCCTTTAAAGTTTCATTATTTTTATTCAATATAAGACCATCTGTTGATAATTCTGGAGTTTTCTGTTGTTGTTGAATTCTAGTATTTGCAGGAGCACAAAGTTTATAATTATTTTCATATATATGAAATTCAAAACTTGGTCTATATTGTTCATATTTTTTCAAAATTGAATCAGAATCTTCAACAAAAGTATACAATCTTTTAGGTTTTTTATTTAAAGTAGAAAGTAACTGATTGAATTGAAGTTCATAATTTTGCAAAACTTGCTGTTGTTTCTTTTGCTGTATCGAACGTTGTTGTAACATCATTTTTTGCTTTTGTTGTAACAGTTGTTGTTTGTTCAAAGCATTCCCTTGAGGTAAATTATTTTGAGAAGATGGAGAAGAAGCCATACCCATTGGCGAAGACTGAGCATTACTAACATTGACAGCATTGCTAGCATTAACTTGATTTGTACGATTAACTGGAATACCAAAATTTGTATTAGCTGAAGAATCCATATTGTAAAACACACAAATTCACTGTGTTTTTCACTTGTTATTTAACCAAATTCAAATAAACTAATTTCAAAATAAAACAATTGAGTCCTATCACTTCTTTATAGAACTTTTGTTCCAATGATTCTGTGATTACAGTAGACTTTTTAACACTATCCAACTGTGTAATTTATACCAATATATACATTTTCCATATATTGAAATATTTCAAATTTCCAAATTACATTTTAATGCTCATAGTGATAAAATAGCTCTTAAGTATGACGTATAAAGTGATACATATACCAATATTAAAGCATATAGAGAATATATAAGTTAGATAGATAGTTAAAATGAACTGTCTCCTTAGTGGCGGCAATCATAGCTATACTGCCTTAGTGGCCTTCCATAGATCTTGGATACCGAATAAAGAAGTTGCCACACCAGACAATGCGATGTAGCCATCTTTATTGTTTAATAAGCTCAAATTGTTTAAGACGATGAATGAATCTAATAGGTCCCAAACTAATTTCCTAGTGGCCAAGTATCTTTGATTGTACGCTAATTGTAAGTATTTCTTATTTTCTTCTGAATCAGACATTTTTTCTTTGTTTACTGATGAAGATTCCTTTAATATGGTAACAATTTTCAATTGAGTATCTTTGATAGTCTTGATATTAATCACTAAACTGGATAAAATACCATATAACCAGAACCAATTGGACCAACGTGGTACTACAGTATTGGTGAAATTATTTTTTGGCAAAACGTTTAACATTCTTAATAAATTAATTTGATCAAATGATAAATATAGAGCATTTGATAAATTTTTAATAATATTTGACCAATAAATTATTAAATCATTCTTGTTTAATTTATTATCATAATTTTTACAAGCAGCTTGGAACCCACTAATTGGCTTTAAGAATCTTAAAAACTTCCTAACAACAGTAAATTGAATTTGTAAAGCTTTAAATTGAGCAGATGAACGTTGTACAGCTAAAAATCTGGACAAGTATTGTAATAATCTTAAAACTTTTTCTCTACCATTAGTAGTCTCTAAATAGTTGACCAACTTATTAACAGAAGGATGATAAACTAATGTATCACAAACCATTTTTCTCACAATATCTAGTTATTTATTCCTTCTTACACCTCTGCTATCCAAGCAACAATAATCAAAAACGAATATTATACATCTCTATATATACATGAATGCGTCTCAAAATAAATTGGAGACTAAATTACATCTCCAACAACGACTTTAACAGATGATCAATAATCGATGGATGATTGGTGATTTGATGATCCTTCAACCGTGCAACCACCGTTGCAAATGAGTGATGAAAAGGTCAAAAGGTAGAATCACCAATGGTACGCTAGCACTGGAAAAGTACAGTTAATGGTTCACATTAAAAATCGGTCAACAGTGGTCAAGAGTTGTAGTTAATGTAACTAATAAAGTCTCTTTTGCCTGTTTGGCTATGGCCAGTGAACTTATCTCCGGCGAAGGGTTATTGCCATTGAATGACTCTTGTTTAAAGCGATGGATGGTTGAAGTGGAAGGGTACTTTGTTCAATCATACCAATAGGCGGAATGATGTGTTACGGTTAGGATACATTGTTGATGAGGTTTGTTGATGGGTTAGTGGTTTATAGTTAATTGCTTAACAGGACCATCACATGCATTTCACGTGTCGCATTTCTTGACAATACGCGTAATGTAAATATTGAATATTGAATATATGGTGTTATTAAAGAGTGTTGATGAGTGTTAACCACTGGATGTGTTGATATAAATATAAATAAATATATATATATATATATATGCGTGTGTGTTAGAAGTTGTTACAAGAAGATTGAACTTGCTTTTATTAGTGTGTTAGAGGGAAGCTGTGTAATATTACGATGGGTTACTATGATATAGATGATATATTAGCTGATGCAGTGGAAATCCCATGTAAGTTTAATTATGAAATACCTGGTTTAGGTTATTTAGAAGGGAATCCAGGTAAGGCAATTACAAAGAAAAACAAGATTGCTTTACCTATTTGGTTAGCTAGGATTTTAGCTATAGTGGGTGGTGATGTGGAAAATAATGGCGATCAAAACGATTCAATGTCAATGATTGATAATAATATGCCATTTGTTGAATTGTTACAACCTGAATTTCTATCAACAAAAGTTATTAATGCTATAAAAACATCTCCGGAATCATTAGATTTACATGCAATTAATTCACATTTTATTAATATTGCTAATAAATGGATTGTTTTATTTGGTGATAAAAATTTATCGAATATTTTAAATGACTTAATATTGAAAAGATCAATTGAATTAAATAGCCATGCAAGCAGTGTAATGATCGATATAACAAATCAGAAGAATAAAATTGGTTTTGAAAAGGAAAGTAAATTTCAAGAAAATAACATTAATACACCTTTCCTATTAACAATGGATGAATTTGAAAAACATATTTATAGAAAATCACATTCTTCATACAAAGATACAAAGAGATGGTTATTTGAACCATAATTAAATTTTGAATCATTCATATAAATCCAAGCATATTCGTAGATACTCACATATAAAACATATACTCTAAATAGTTGTTCTTTAATAAAATAATCCGAAAAATATTGAAAGAATTCCTTTTCAATAATGACTTAACACCACAAGATTAAGTAATTGGCAATATTAGTTATACATTCCATCATATATCCTGATCTATTATTGTTTAAATCATTTTTATTATGTATATCATCTATTTTCCAACTAACGCTGCTTGATGAAAAATTTTAGCGATGAGATGAAATAATTGATATAAAAGATTAATTACAATTAAATAAAGTTTATCACTGTTTAATCCTTATAAAGTGAACACAACAGTTCAGAACAGCACTTGATCAGCAATGTCTGTGGAAAAACGTATTTATATTGGTAATTTGAACCAAGATATAGACAGTTGTTGTGTTGAATTACACAAAAGATTTCAAAAGTTTGGTAATTGTAAAGATGAACAATTTGATAAGCATAATAATTTTGCTTACGTTAATATGAGTTTTGACAATGAAAATGGATTTAATAAATTGAAACAAAACTTTAATAATTTAAAATTCAAGGGGAATATAATTAAGGTTGATTTAGCTAAACCAACATGGGAAACTGCTTGGAAAATTCAGCATGAAAAGGATTTAGTAGATAATGTGAAGATCGAAAAAAATAATACAAAGAAACATTGGGAACATTATAAAAAATTGGAAAATATTAATATGACTTGGAAAGATCATAGAGATGTTATAAAAGGTAGAATGAGAACAAGTCCAAGATCAAAAGTTCAACTTCGTAATGTGACTTTTAGAATTAATGTCGATGGTTCTTTAAAAGTTTATAAATGCTACAAGAATAAGCTATGGGGTTATGAAAGAAACAAAGAAATGAAAGATTTAGTTTATAAATTTATTGGTCAAAAATGGAGAAATGGTTATGACCATATTGTTGATAGATTAGATTATAGTAGATCAAAACAAAGTATTGGTTTTAAATCTGATAACTCTCAAGTTAAAATATCTTTTGATATCAATCAACCAGATGGTGAAATAAAGAATGTCCAAAATATGGATGATTTAGATGATGAAGAATTAGAAAAACTTCAAGAACAAGAAAAGGTAAATGATGCATTGTCTAAAGTTTTGGATGCCTATGATTTTGATAAGCCAATGGATGTTGTTAACTCCGATGAAGAGTTCGATTTTGATGCTGAACCAAAGGTTAAAGGTACATCTTACAATGATCAAAGATACAACGAAAATGATCAATATGATGAAGAATATAATAACAATAGTAAATATAATAACAATTATAGTGAAAACTACAATGAAAGCTACAATAATAACTACAATAATAAGAATAATAATCAATATAGTGAAGAATATGACAATCAATATAATGAAAATTATAATGACAATTATAATAATAAATCTCAAGATCAATATGGAAAGAACGATAATAAATATCAACATAATGATGTCGTTGAGGAAGAAGAAGAAGAAGAAGAAGAATATATTCCAACTTTTGCAGCACATCCTCCTGCGGATACAATTGCTGTAGAAGGTACTATTAGTAACACTGATACATTAAGATCCTTATTTAACTCTCACAAATCAGAAGACTCATTTAAATTAATTGAAGAATCAAATGCTGATATCGATGAAGATCAAAATATTCATGATAACAATTATGATACTACCCATGTTGATAATACGTTTACTGAATCTGTATCATTATTGCAACAAGGTGACAAAAATAAATTATTCTTCCCTCATTCAGATTCTCCTTTTTTGGTTGGTCAATCCCAATTAATTAAAGTAAAAGCTGTAATGAAGACTGATATCTTAGAAAACTGGGAGAATGAGTTCTGGGAACATAGAGGTACCTGGATGAAAGACATGAAAAATATGAAGAGAGATGCTGTAAGACAAATCAGAAAGAGACAAAACAAAACTGGTAGTGGTTTATTAATCTAATATCTGCATAATATATACATAATTACATATTTTATTTATTGCATTGTAATATACGATACTTTTTGGAAGCAAAGCTATGTTATTTAATTATTCTTTATGTATTAAAATTTGTCATTAAAAATGGTTCTATAAATTTAAGTAAATTATATAGTCACATCTATTAAAATAGAGTGGAATTTGATTCATTAATCTTTTAGAAAGCATTTGGACCAAATTTCACAGCCATTTCAACAGCAGCAGCACCCCAATCTTCACCATGGTTGTGCATGCTATGAGCTTCATCGATACCAGCTCTGGCTAAAGCTTGTTCTTCAGTCATACAAGTCAATAAACCAAAGATAACTGGTAACTGAACTTTTTCTTGTAAGTTCATTAAAGCATGAGTAGTGGAATCAGAAATGTATTCAAAATGCATAGTAGAACCCTTGATTAGAACACCAATTGGGATAACAACATCTAATGGTTCACCTTTGGCCTTTTGAGCATCGATAAATCTTTTAGAACCCCATGGTAATTCATAGGAACCTGGAACAGTTTCAACAATGATATTTTCTTCCTTAACACCTAAGGATTTCATTCTCTTAATAGCACCATCAACTAAAGCATCAATAATGACACGGTTCCAACGAGCATGAATAATACCAACTCTTAATTTGGAACCATCGTATTCTTTATCTAATTGACCTAAACCTTTGACAGCCATTGTGAAATTATTATATATATATTATTAGTATTTGTAAAAGTAGTGAGAAGGAAAAACTTTTATTATAACTTTCAATGATAAAGCAACTTGGTTCCCTGCAAAGCAAATTAAAAAAAAGTGTTAGAATAACACAGTAAGTAAAAATCAATTAAATTATTGAAATATCTATTCATTTATATATCAATTGATCATTGAATCCTCAAACAAACCTCCTTGGTTGGTAACATTTTTCTTGCAAAATTCCAGAACGTATTAATTTTTCAGTTACGATTACGCTTAGTAAAATTGAGGCTTAATTACTGGAAGTTCCACTTACTAAGCAATAATATGATGGAGTTAGTCAGCTATTATATATTATGATTAGAATCATTACTAACCATTTGTCATTGTTTTGATTTCATTTGGAAGTTAAAAACTATAATCAGGTTTTAATATTCAGATTGTTAATTTTATAATACAGAATAGATATTTAATTAATTATATATATTAGAGATATTCTTTGTTTTTAAATATTCATGATGGATAGTTTTATCCTAATTTTTAATTTCATTTTCCAAAAAAGCTTTGAAGTGGTTATTACCTTAGTAGAATTCATTATCAGGCTCCACTACAAGATCTCTTGCATATTGTGAACCACCTTTTGTATCTTTAGCTTCAGCTGAATCTTCTTCAATATCACCTAAATCTTCTTGATCTCTTGGTACATGATTTAATTGTACACTTGGAGCATATTTTGTATTAGCTAAATTAGAATGAATTGAAGTTAAAATCTTATCTAAGTATTCTGGAGAATTCACATTAAACATATTAGATGGTCTAACATCTAATTTATAATCAGGACCATAATATTCATAATAATCATTGTATGGTAAATCGTCATCTAATATGACATTGTTTAATAAACCAGTTTCAAAACACCAAGTTCTGGCAACGTTTCTCATTGTGTAACCACCACCACCAACAACCATCATTGGAATACCAAAGGATTTAACATAATTAACACAGTTAGCATGGCCACGCATAGATAAATTGAAACAACCTAAACGATCACCTGATAGAGAATCACCACCACATTGAAGTACTACAGCAGATGGTTGGTACCATTCCATAATCTTACCAATGACAGATTCGAATACAGATCTGTAAGTGGCATCATCTATACCATCTCTTAATGGAACATTGACAGAATAATCTTTACCCTTACCAACACCAGTATCTCTTAATTCACCAGTACCTGGGAAAAATTCACCATATTTATGGAAGGAACAGGTCATTACACGATCAGTAGTATAAAAGGCTTCTTCAACACCATCACCATGATGAACATCGATATCAATATACAAAACTCTTGGATGATACCTTAGTAATTCAATAATACCTAATACAATATCATTTAAATAACAGAAACCTGAAGCTTCTGATTTCTTAGCATGATGTAAACCACCAGCATAATTGATGGCAACATCACATTTACCACGATTCAAACGTGCAGCACCTTCCATAGAACCACCACCGGAAATACTACAATATTCATAAAGACCATCAAAAACTGGACAATCATCACCAACATTAAATTTCACACTTTCCTTCTTGAACATATCTAAATTATCAGGAGTAACACGAGACAAGAAATCAATATATTCATCAGTGTGAAATTGACACATTTCTTGTTTGGTAGCAGGTTTTGCTCTATATATTTCCATCTTCTTATATAAACCATAATTCATAATCAAAGAATGGGTCATTCTTATTCTATGAGGTTTCATTGGATGACCTGCACCATAGGCATAGTTACCAACATCAGCATCATAAAAATAAGCAACTCTCTTCTTATCATTTGGCTTGACCACAATTGGATCAAAAGGTTTAGCTTCATAAACCATCTTTACTAATAACCAAAAGAGAAAATATTTATATGTATCTTAATACCCTTCTTCAAAGCTAGTAAAAGAAAACCTTGTTCTTTATACACTCAAAGAAAACAAAACAGTTATTCTATAAAGTTATAGCACCTTGATCTGCAATTCAAATAGACCAACTAAAGAATAACTATAAAACAATTCATGTTAAATACTGGGTTGAATTATTCATTAAACCTTTTCCTAATTGAACTTTCAGCTTTTTCCAAAATTGAAATATTTCAGTATCGTTTGGCACGAGCACCATGTATAATAAGAGGTTAAAACTGTACAATGAACCTTATTAATGGTTGGATATTGACTACAATTGTCTAGATTATTGTTATGGGAAATGGATAAATGTATTGAATATTAGTTTATTTACTTATTTACAAATTTAAAGTGAATGAAAATGTGAATTGGTCATGTAATGGCAATAAAATGTGAGTAACCGTCTTGTCATTGTTCAAGTATTTGAAATGAACTGTATGTGAGTTGCTCACTATGATTACCCATCGTGCTGGTCAAATGGCCCCCTCGTATAAGTTTTTATTGATTAACCAGGTTTTCAGGGCATCTTTTCTATTTTCTTATCATGAAACTTGCTGAAATTAAATCTTTTGCCTCATTTACTTTCATTGCCAAGTATGGGCTGCCACCTTTATCTGGATGGTTCTGAACCATTGCAATTCTATGTTTCTTCTTCAGCATATCTTTATTTAAATGTGCCACCTCCAGCGGCGATATATTTAATATCAATAATGCTTCAGATTCAGTCATTTTCTTATTGAATCCTCCTTGGTACTGATTCAATCGATATTTCAAGTTAGGTTCAATCAAATTACTTCGAAACCTATGGTCTTTATCCATATTTGGGTTCGATCGTATCACTATCCCATTCAATTTGGCAATCGCTAACGGTGTTAACGTTTTATATATCACCCAAGCTCTAATACCAGACCTAGACACAATTGCCACTGCTGTAATTCCCAGTCCTATAAGAATCGGCACCACCATATATCTGTTGTAGTTGTGTTACTATATCCACCACACTAACTGACTGAACCTTTTGCTTTATAATACTAAGTAAAGTTCAATTTTTTCACTTTTTTCAACATGATTGATACCAAGAATATATTCAGTAATAGTCAAGTCTACATAATTTAACATACATTACTTATCAAATACAAACCGATGACTAGCTCTCGTAATCACCTCTTCTCAACTATGATGAAATCTGCAAGTTTCCCAACTAAGTATGTCATCTCATCAACATACTATGCAAAATCCTTAACAAATCAAGAAAATATGGGAATTGAAATCTAAAAAATATGATTAATCAATAATTGCCACATTAATACTCATTAGTTGCAAATAATAGTGTGATTATCCACTACATAATACTGATAAACTTGTATTTTAATTAAATAATTTATATTTTATTATAGAACCCAGCCATTAAAATTCGAAGCTCGCCGCTTTTAAAGGAAAAGGCTGGTAATAAATTCAAAGTTAACTATGTAACTGAAAGATATTAATTATAAGATTGCTAGTTTATAGAGACTATATGCTGTGAATATGGGTACAGTGCTCCATAATTGCGGTATTGGTAGTGTCAATGGCCCTTATTCCTGAAGAAATCGTAAGTTGATTAATATAATTTTAAGACAGCCATGTCATTTAATATGGTCCTTAATATGATTAATTAAATTGTGTCTTCTTTATTATATAAATATGCAATGAATTCAGTTCTTGAAGAATTTTGTAAATCATCATTCTTGTAGTGCGGTTCATATTTGAAACAGTTACTTAATTTAGCTCAACAATCCAACTAATTTCAAAGACGTAAATTATGTCATCTATCGCAAATATTACCACTATGACCACTGCTTTATTAAGCTACAGTCAATTACTAAACCAAATTGAAAGTTTTGAAACATTCAAATTTGTTAATGTCACTGACCCTGCTATTGTCACAGAAATCACTCAAATAATCCCAGTGACTACTTTACCAGTTAATGCTACATCAACATTACCTTTAGAAACTACTGTCACCGGTATTGAATCTACTGCTGAAGAAACAATGGATATTTCAGAATCATCACAATTCATTTTTGAATCAAGTAGTTCCATTTTATCCAGCAACTTTAACCCAGAAGATGAAGAAATTATCTCATCCTCAAATTACTCTGTCACATCCACTGAACCTTTAGATATTTACAGTTCCAGTCAAGAAGATTTTAAAATTTCAGAAACTTACACTCCAACTTACTACAGTTCTTATTATTTGGAAGAATCGTTCAGCAATACTACCACTAGTACTACTACTGTTGAAATTGAGCTCTCAGATATGTATTTCCCAACATCATCTCAAGATTTCACAAGCACTTATGAAAACAATACAACAAGTGAATTATTCGTTAATAGCACAATTTCTACCGAATTATTTACTAATAGTACAACACATTTCACCGCTGCACCAGTAGTCACAACTGAGTCTCATGAATCAATGACATACAGTGTTATTACCAGTACAATTAATGGTGAAGTTACATTAATTACCACATGGTGTCCAATAACAACATTACCAACCATTACACAAACTGAAGAATTAGAAACTATGGAATACCAAAGTGAAGTTGACCATACAGTAGGAGAAGAATTGGAAACAATTACTAATATCTTCCCAGGCGAAGCAAAGACAACCATCACCAGTAAACAAGAAATTACATCAACTGGTTTACCACAGCTCTCACAATACACATCTATCTTAGGTCAATCATCATTAACCACTTCCAAAGTATCTGGCTCCAGTTCTCAACCAACATTAGCAGTATATCAAGATGTCGGTAATCAAATAACTATCAGTTTATCAGCATGTATGATCTGGATTTTCGCCATGTTATTCTAATCAATATATTCAAACCCAAATACTGCATAGTGGAGACTATACAATCCCACACAAATAAATAAGAAGCATAGATACTTGTTTAAATGTATCCATTCCAAATATCATAGAGACTGAAAAATTCACAGATCGATCAATTTTCAACATTTTAACTTCCCTGGAATTGTCAATATCAGAAAATGTGAACATTGTAATTGAAATTCATGATAAGACACTCATATATACACATATACTTATCCAATATATATATCATAATTCATATAATTAATAAAACTATCGTTGTAGCAAACTTGACACCATACTAATAATATCTTAATGCGGTGTTAAAAAAAAAATTAATAAAAGGTTTTTGAAAAAAGTAGAAATGTAATGTTAGTTTTTAGTATATTTTTGATTTATAATAAGATGTATCTTGTTTTGTTGTCTTACTGTTGAATCAGGGACTAGAATTAAGACAAGATTGATCGTTGAATTATACAGCAATGAATTTTGATTTGAAGCAAGTCGGTATCTTTCGTCGAAAGGACAAAGATCACCGTTATGATAATGCTAAAAATAAAGAAGAAGAGCCTGAAGAAGATTATGATGCTTCAGAATTTGAAGATGATGATTTAGATGAAACTGTTAAAGTTAAGAATAGAAGACCAAGAGAAGATACATTTACTCAACAAAGGTTGGCTGCTTATAATCCAATTATAACACCAAGAACTGTGTTACCTGTATATTTAATTATTGCCGCAGTTTTTGTAATTGTTGGTGGTTGTGTCCTTTCCATATCTTCAAAAGTTAATGAAATTATTATATATTATCAAGATTGTATGAGTGATGCCCCAAGTGATGGTACCTGGGCTGATATCCCATCATCTAGTTATAGTTATGATTTTAAGAATGTTAAAACTGTTTCAACTGTACCACAATGGAGATTTGTTGATGATGAAACTGATGATTCTGATGAAAGAGGTACTTGTGAAATTAGATTCTATGTGCCAGACAATTTACCAAAACCTGTTTATGTCAATTATTTAATTGATAAATTTTCTCCAAATCATAGACGTTATGTTTTATCTTTTAGTGAAGATCAACTAAATGGTAAAGCTGCTTCATACAATGATGTTCATGATAACACTGGTATTAATTGTAAACCATTGGTACGTGATGCAAATGATAAAATTTACTATCCTTGTGGTTTGATTGCTAATGCTATGTTTAACGATACTTTCCCATTTGAGTTAATTAATGTTGATGATACTTCTAACAATTATTCTTTAATAAATACTGGTATCAATTGGCATTCTGATAGATTAAGATATAAGAAAACTAAATATAATTACACTGAAATTGCTCCACCTCCTTATTGGGAAAAGCAATATCCAGATGGTTATAATGAAACTAATGTTCCAAATATTCAAGAATGGGAAGAATTTCAAAATTGGATGAGACCATCAGCATTCGATAAATTTTCTAAATTAATTCGCCGTAACACGAATGATACATTGGCTACTGGTTTATACGAAATTGATATCGGTTTACATTGGCCTGTCAAAGCATACAACGGTAAGAAAGCTATTTACATTACACATGGTTCTAACATTGGTGGTAAAAATAATTTCTTAGGTATTATTTATTTGATTGGTGGTTGTATCTCTGCTGCAATGGCAGTTGTTTTATTAGGTTTCTGGTTAATATTTGGAAGAAAAGTTGCTGATCCATCACTTTTATCTTGGAATAAAGAAGACAATTAATATTTTCAGAAGATAAAAATAGTTTTTTAATAGGATTCTTTATATAAGCATTAAATATTTGAAAACTTATAATGTACAATATTATTATTACACTTTTAATTTTAATTTGATTTACCTAAATTGGATGTTTTTAAATTATAAAAAACTATGTATAATTGTTTATTTAAAGGATATATTTATTTATTTATATAGGATTAATATCATATATAACAAAAATAAGAACAAAGCTCCTGTGTAAATATCTGGAATGATAATTATTGTATTTTAAAGTCACTCTATTTTGACTATATTAAACAAATAATGAATGCGAAAAGTAATGGAATAATAGATGTTAATCCTATATATGAAATGTTCTTTGAACTTGAATTAGCAGAAGCAGCCTTAACAATAACAGCTTTAGCATTAGCGGTAGAAGTTGAAGTACTTTCAGTCTTTGTAACACCAATTGTACCTTTAATAGTTCCTAACCCGATAGAGCCTGAAGAATATGTTGCAAGCGCACTATACTGAGTAGTATATCTTTGAATAAATGTAGTTTGAAGAACGACAGGATCGAAATTACTACCAGTATAGATGGTGACCCACATCATAGTTGGCGATCTAGAAGTAGTATAAGTTTTTGTAGTACCTTCAGTAATAGTAACAGATTTATCAATTGACAAAGTTGTTACAGGAGTAGCAGGTGGTTCCGTAAAATCAGAAGATGGATCTGGTTTAGTACCGGTGTAGGTATAAGTTGTACGTAATCTTGTAATAGAATATGTTGCTGAATATGTTGGTGTAACAACATAAGTAGTTGGGCCAACTGAACCAGCAGCGTTAGTAATAGTTTTAGTAGTCCAATATGGAGTGTAGACAGTAGTAAACTGAGTTACTATATCAGAATAAGTAAGAGTAATTGGATTAGTAGCAGTAGTTACAACCACAGAAGCAGTTTCTTCAGTATCAGTATTTGAAGTAAGTGTCATAGTAGTTTTAGAAACTACACCAGCAGCATTAGTTGTTGTTGATGTAGTAGTGTAAACAACATTAGAAGTAGTACTAGAACTGGAAATAATAGTAGAAGTAGAAACAGTAGTTGAAGTTTTAGTAATCAATGAAACAACACCAGCTGCATTAGTAGAACTAGATACAGTAGTATAAGTAGATGTCATGGTAGTTGTTCTTGTAGTGACAGCAGCTGCTGCTGCGGCTGCGGCTGCAGCGGCTGCCTTCTCTAGAATCTCATTGTTTGGAAATAATCTATTGATATAAGTACTTGTTTCTACAATTTTAGAACCTAACAAATCAGTAGTGGTAATTCTAGTAGTGCTTTTTGAAACATTATTACTATCAGCAACAACAGCCAAAGCTAACGACAGAAAGTAAAAAACATTGATAAGCCACATTTTCATAAATCGATCAATCTATATTTCTCTATTTATTTTTTTTTTTCACTCACACTCTCTCAAATCTCTTGGTTTATCCTTAACAATAAAAAGATCAAACAAGCACAAACAAATATATATCAGACAACAATCGACTGAATAAATACCAACAATAGATAAGAAACAAACTTCTTACTAATTAATCTCATCAATTAGCAAATATTTCATCAATTTCCAATAATCAGATCATATTTAAGCTGAAAGTTGCTGAAATTTTATGAAATTTCAGCAAAGAAAACATTGTCGTTTTGTACGCCACTGTTAAGATCACTACGCCAAGAGCCGTACACCGCATATGATAACTCTATTAAAACCCATGACAATATTATTATATGCCAAGACTTCAATAGTTGTGCCATACAACCCACTAAGTTATTATCAACTTGGTATGCACTTGGCTTGGTGTTGAATTGAACCTGTTCCTGTGTCCAATTTGGCTAGAGAAAACAATATGGATTGTTCTGTCGCATCACTTGTGCAGTAGTAGTAGTATCAATAAAACAGTAACAATAGAAAGTATCTCGAAGTATATAACTCTGGTACTACCACATTTATGCGAAGGTAATCGTATCTACAGTGTATGCATGAGCAGTAGAGTTTCTGTCACTGTCACTTGAAATATAAAGTCACGAACAGTACGTGACGGCCGGGTAACATTACCAATATCTGAAATTTGGCATTTATTTACATATTTTATTCAGGAACCATAGTAAAGATAAGTGTAAATATGCTGAATTATACTATTTTTAATGGACTTATACCTTAACAAAGTCAAGAACATCGATCTTTGGGCTCTGACATCGCTTACTTTAGAGTTTATTTCTGCTACATCCCCGGCATTTTACTATATTCCTTATAGAAACTAACCAAAACTTGCTTGGGCTAAGGCGTATTTCAACAGAAATTATTCGATTACATCTGACAAGTATCTCGATCCAGTGGTTTTCCAGCTTCATTTGTTTCCCTTATTACGACACTCTTTGCATTTCCCATTATTTCATTTAAGTATATTTGAAGATAACGATTACACTCATCATGACCAATACACCAGATAATGGCAAGACATCAGAAGATACAATTACTTCAAGTAAGAATTTATATAATATTAAATCAGATAACAGAGTAGTTCCAACATTTTCTAATGATCATAACCGACGCATTTTTAGTGTTGATGATGCACCTGATGAAATTGAACAAGATATTAAAAGTTCAGAAAGCTTGATTATTCAAAATAGAAAAAGACAAGAGAGTCAATTTAACAATAGTACTGATAAAGGTACATCATCTTCTGAACAAATTGGTAGTAATTCTCCACAAGAACCAACAAAACCTAGTTTGAAAAAAGCTAATTCAAGCAGTAAGAGGGTTTCTAGAGTCACTAGTAACTATACAAATAATAATAGTATTGAAAACTTTAGTAATGACAATAATCAAAGAATTACATCAAAATTCTCATTTGATTCCAATTTCTTGGCAAATGCAAGTAATGAGTTATTGAATAATGATAGTAGCAATATCCACAATGATGAACTAGATAATATAGATGTTGATTACAATGACTTCAATCCAGTGCATCATGCTTCTGATAGAAATGGTACTTATACTAATAGAAATAAAAATAATCAATCTCAGATATTTGCTAATGCTAATCAACATGTTTTGAATAATACAGATGTATACTCTACAACATCTTCTTTAGAATCATACACATTACGTGAAAGACAAGATGCCATTAATGAAACACATCCATTTGGTATTAGAATTTGGAAGCCTGCTTTGTATAAGAAGAAGAGATCTGTTGAAGATGCAGCAGATCAAGATATTCATGAAACTAGACTAAAACGCATATCCATTTATGTTCACTTATCAAATATCCTTTGGTCACTTACTTTTGGTTTAGTACTATTTACAGTATGTGTGATAACTGGTTTATCAGTACTAATCTGTGGTTTATTTACCAAGTCGTCAAGGGAATACTCAAAAGTATTTTTTCAATTGGCTCATTATTTATTATGGCCATTTGGTAAAATCGTTTATTTGATTCAAGATGACCGTTACTTGAAAGAGGATAACAATGAAGGTATTAGCGCTCAACAATTTTATTCATGGATCACGTCATATAGTAAACTTTTTACTACTCAACCTTTGCAAAATGAAAGACCAAATGAAAATGATCAGCCACAATCATATCAATCATTACATGATATTAATGCTTTGAATCACCCTTCTTATGGTTCGATCCAACAATACATTAGTACACAACAACAAAATAACAGTTCTGGCAATAATCATTCTTTAGAAAATCCAAATACTAAATCAATTAAAGATAATGATACTGAAAATTTTGTTCAACCAAGATATTTTGGCAGAGGTAAGTGGACTATAGGAAGATTATTATTTTACTATTTCTTTCACATCATTCTTCAACCAATGGTATTTTTAATTTCACTAATTACCTGGTTATTTGTTTTCACAATTCCAATGAGTAATATTTTATGGAAGTTAATGTACCACTGTAGAAGACATCCATTAGCATTAGGTTTTAAGAAAATCGAAAGACATGTTTCTGAAGACAATCTAATAATTACTTCTAATGATAATAAAAGTATCTTGTTATGTACTTTCCGTTGTGCAGGTTGGCATTATTATAAATTTACAGTTGATGGTACAAATGTAATTGTAATGAATTTGATATCAATTGTATTTTTTACAATATTTGACTTTTATGTTATTAAACGCTCTTGGGGGTTAAATCTTTGGTGTAGCAATGAATCGACAGTTTTTGTTTTCTGTTTGGTTTCAATTATACCACTAGCATTTTATATTGGACAAGCAGTTGCTTCCATTTCAGCCCAAACTTCAATGGGTGTTGGTGCGGCAATCAACGCATTCTTTTCAACTGTTGTTGAATTATTCTTATACTCGGTGGCTCTTCAACAAGGCAAAGGTTTGTTAGTTGAAGGTTCAATGATTGGTTCCATTCTAGGTGCTGTGCTATTGTTACCTGGGATGTCAATGTGTGGAGGTGCTTTAAAAAGAAAAACACAACGTTATAATCCAGCAAGTGCCGGTGTTTCTTCTGCATTACTTATCTTTTCTATGATTGTTATGTTTGTCCCAACAATTCTTTATGAAATATATGGTGGTTATGTTGTCACCTGTGAAGATGAGACACCTCAATCTTTGTCTCTCTTGTCATTTACAAAAGCCATCACAAAAGAGAGATGCTATTTCTCACACCCACCATTAAAATTTAATAATTTATACAAACACATTATTCAACCAATGTCAATTTGTTGTGCAGTTGTATTATTTTTGGCGTATATTATTGGTCTTTGGTTCACATTGAGAACGCATGCTAAAATGATTTGGCAATTACCTATTTTTGACCCACCAAAAGAAACAGTTATTGAACAAGCAGTAGACCCAACCGTCCCAGCCGAGGCAAACATTGAAACTGAAGCAGGTGGCCATGAATCACCAAACTGGTCTAGATCTAAATCTACTTGGATCTTGTTGATAGCAACTTTACTGTATGCAGTTATTGCAGAAATATTGGTTGCTTGTGTTGATTCGATCTTAGAAGATTTTCCATCTCTGAACCCAAAATTCTTAGGTTTGACGATTTTTGCCCTAGTTCCAAACACTACAGAATTTTTAAATGCTATCTCTTTCGCAATGCACGGTAATGTAGCTTTATCTATGGAAATTGGTAGTGCTTATGCTTTACAAGTATGTTTGTTACAAATACCTGGTTTGGTATTTTTCTCAATATACCATACATGGAACGTTGATCATTCAACAATTAATATTAGAAAGGAAATGTTTCCTCTGGTTTTCCCAAGATGGGATCTTATTGGATCTATGAGTAGTGTATTTTTATTCACATATCTTTATGCTGAAGGTAAATCGAACTATTTCAAAGGTTCAATGTTAATTTTATTATACATTGTCATTACGATTGGATTTTATTTCCAAGGTGTAATTGATGGAGGTGATCTTATTTAAAATGATATTATTTTATTAGTTTTATAGATAGATTTTAGTTATTATTTTTCCTGTTGTATATATTTTAATAGCTCATAAAAATTATACATATATTTCGTTCCTTATAAAAAGGGTATATAAATATATAATTATTGCAAATATATTAGATTATTATTTCATTTTTTTTTTCTTCAATTACTTATTTTACAAAGTGATAGTTGGTTGAGCATATTTACCAGTACTACTATGTGGTAAAAATTCAATTTTATCTTCTTCACCTAATTTTAAAACTTGCTTGAATCTAGCACCAATGTTAGTCAAAGCTTCAGTTTGGTCTTCAGATTTAGTCCATAAGGCAAATTTAGAAGTACCTCTTCTAATACTTAAGACAACACCATTAATTTGAGAATCTTCTTCATCAATAGTTTCACCAATAACAGCTAATAAAGCTCTTAACCATAATTCATCAATATCAGAACTTTTGCTTCTGATGTGATAAGACCACTTACCACCTTTAGAATTAGCTGTATCTTCCCATTCTGGTCTAATATCATCACGGAAAACATGATAATCAGATTTTAATGGTAATTCGTGTGGTTCAGGAATATTTTGAACAATAGCCCAAAATTCTTCAACAGTTTGGAAAGAAGTAACCGGACGTAACAAATCTGACCAAGACTCAGACTTATCAACAGCTGGTTTAGTATACCATAATGTCCATTTAGTGTTTAATGGATGTTTAACTTCAAAATTTGAACCATCAGTTAAAACAGTCTTTGGTGAATCATTTTCAACAGAAACAGATTCCAATTTTTGAGTAACTTCTTCAACAGACATTTTTCAATATATTTGAGCACTCTTACCAATCCCCAATCAACAATATTTAACCAATTTAATCAATAATTTAATAATGTTTTCCATTATTTTATTCAAATATTTCAATTATTTCATATTTTCTCATCATACTAAAAGCTTTTTTCTTTTCGTTTTGCTTGCCAAAAACCATTTGCGCTACCCGGCCACGCGTCACGTGCGGCATCTGAATAAAATAAATTTGAAATTAATTTTAAAGGTGATGAGATGGATTTAAACAGTGGATTTCTCATTAAAATGGATCAATTCCTGGCAATTTATTATTGCAAGTTGTCCATTGAGTGGTTGTAATAGGTGCTGCTGCGTGAGGTTTGTGTGGAGTTGTAGGTTTTTCCTGTTTGAACTTTGAACTTTCGAAGAAAAGCTTTGTTCAGATTTATTATGTTATTAAAGATTGGTAAGATGATATTTAGTGGTATTTCCATTTTCACTGCAGTATCTGCATCTGCTTTATACATTTTCCAGAATAAATTAGTGTACCCATCGTGGGCTCAATCGGCAAGAGAGCATGTGGATACACCAGATAAATTTAATTTACCATATGAAAGGGTGATCTTAACTACAAGAGATAATGTAGAGATTGAGGCATACGATTTACAAAACCCAAATAAGAACTCTACATCTACAGTATTGATTCTATGTCCAAATGCTGGTAATATTGGATATTTTTTACCTATTGTTGATATATTTTATAGACAGATGGATTTAAGTGTTTTCATTTATTCTTATAGAGGTTATGGACATTCACAAGGTTCTCCAAATGAAGAAGGTTTAAAGATTGATGCAGATCGTGTAATATCTTATTTGGCTACAAATGAATTCCATAAAAATAAAAAATTAATTTTGTATGGTCGTTCATTAGGTGGTGCCAATGCCATATACATTGCTTCGAAATTCCCAGAACTATGTGATGCAGTAATATTAGAAAATACTTTTTTAAGCATTACAAAAGTTATCCCATATATGTTGCCATTCATTAAATATTTTGCAGGACTTTGTCATGAAATATGGAATTCTGAATCGGATATAATTAAGGCAAGCACTTCTGTTCCATTTTTATTTTTGAGTGGGTTACAAGATGAAATTGTCCCACCAATGCATATGAAAAGACTATTTGAATTATGTCCAAGTGATAAAAAACAAATCTTTGAATTCCCCTTAGGATTTCATAATGATACAATTGTTCAAGATGGGTATTGGGAAATAGTTAGAGAATTTTTATTACAAAATAAATTAATATTAGAATGAATAAATTTTTAACTATTGGCTAAAAAAATAAAGCATATTTATACTAAAAGGCATAATCAATTATCTGTATATATAAATGCATTATTTTATACAACTATTATTTATAAATCACTAAAAAACTTTTAAAGTACTTGTATATCACCACCTGGACATTCATCCATTCCTTCATCTAAAAACCAGTTTTTTAGACAATCAAAATGACCTTCATGACCACAGGCTAAAATGCACATTGTTAAACCTTTCATTGGACGTTCACAGACAACACATAAACTATTTGGTTTCTTACATGAATCACAATACCAAAATCCAAATCTTTTTAAGGCATTCTTGTTACCAAGTTTTTGCATTTCCTCAGTGTACTTCTCTTTTGAGCTCTCATTGACAATTAATTTATTACATTTTTCACAAAATATTTGCACAGTTGAATCACCACCTTTATTATCTAAAATATTATCCCAAGGACAATATTTTAGCAACGCAGTGGCAATTTCAAATAATTCATATCTATGCAAAATATCAATAAATTGAAGCAAACTGTTCTTCACATTATCAAAGTTAGTGATATTATACAGATCTTGAAATAAAGTCATGATGTTAAGTGCTAATAATATATTTCCTGTCTCAACAGCTTGATCAAAGAGTTGCTTAATTAATTTACTAGTATTCCAAGGTTGAACAATGACCTTAGAATCACCATTTTTCAATAACTTGGATAATTTAGTCCTCGACTCATTGGCAGGTTTAGGAAAAGAATATAACTTTGGTGATAATGATCCTTCAAAATTTAATGGTGATCCTTCAAAGGTTGGTGAGCGAGCCATATTTGGCATCAAAGATAACTTTTTTAAATTATTTAAAGATGGATTAATATTGGAGTAACTTCGTAAAGAAGATAGTTTACTGCTTGGACTTCCGTTATCGAAATTATTAGAAAAACTGCTTCTATTAATGAAATGTCTCTCACTGTGTTCAAATGGTGAACGTCCATTAGTCATGAATGTGTCAATAAAGGATTCTCTATGTTTCTTCTTTGGTAATATTGGAATACCATTTGCATCAGCTAAATATGAATCACCTATTGATTCTGTTTCATCATCGATAACTGCGCTAGAATCTTGAGAACCATTAATGTCAGAATCTGAAATGGTTTGTTCATATTCCACATTATTTTTACTACCTTTAGATTCCATTAAACGTTTATCGTCGTAGTGTCTATCATCTTCTACTTCTATTCCTACACCTTTTAATTGTTGTTGTAGTTTTGATATGCTTCCGCCACTTAGTGGGTCAGGACTCTCTTCATTAGGATCTTTTATCAAGGGTTTAGGCTTTTCGACAATAAACGACTCATTTTCACTTGGTAAATCAGTAAATTGAGTATTGACAGAATTAGTTCTAGCTTTTTTACTATTACTAGAATCTTCAAAATATTGAAATTGAGCTTGCTCTATTTCGCTTTCTAATTCTTGATTTGATTGTTGTTGGCTAGTTAATGTCTTAAGATCCCACAGTAATGAATCTCTAATTAGTATCCAAACCTTAAAATTAGGTAAGTCATCAATATAAGAATACACTGATGCATTATGTTTACACACAGCCACTAATTCGATTAACAAATCAATTTTTTTTTGGATTTGTAGGTTGTTATCTAACTTATATTCATTATTTTCATCTTCATTTGTATCAGAGTTCACTGCATTGTTGTTATAAATATCATGCTCATTATGTTCCGATTTACTTGAAGTAGTTCTAATGGATTCGGATTCCTTACTACTCTCATCTATCGATTTTGCACCTGAATCTGTCTCTGATTTTTTATTTATTAAATTAGTCCATGTTGTTGTTTCAGTAAAACCAAACTTTTTAATTAAATCCTCTTGAGTATCTATATCATCTGAAGTAGTTTTTGGTTTTAATATACTTGAGGTTTCCATAGTTTTTCTGTCTTTACTAAAAGAAAATTCTAGCTCTCTGGCTAGAAACTGGAATACTTGGATTGGTGATTCTTTAATAGCTGTAATTTCAGGTGATTTTGATGAAAATTTTACAGAACTAATACGAGATAATCTCATATTATTAAAGATGTGTGGTAGGTCTAATGTAAGCATATAAGGTGATGAGATATTTTTAGTTTCTATTCCCTCATAACTTGGAGTTGGCATATTTGAATAAGAATTAAATTGGTTATAGGGAGTATAACCACCCATTCCTTCCATACTTTTATTACTTTGAATATGTCCTGCTTTTAAAAATGAATTTTTCTCTACTGAATTTGACAATAAATTTGTATGGCTTATTCCCTTTTTAAAAGAATCCAAAAACTTCGACTTTGATATTGAATCTGAATCTGTCATGGACTGATTTCTTAATCTATTATTATTAGATCTTTTCTTATCAAGCACAATTGGTACATAATATTCGGATGTTGTGTAGCTCCCGGTCTCCTGGTTCACAACCAAAAGACCACTACCATCCATATCTCTCCATGTAGCAATTGATTTCGGTAGATTATCTAAAACTGTAGGCTCTTGATCAATGTTCCAGCCATTGATTCTATTAGCTCTATCAATATTAAAGATCAACTTATCATCCCACCAAACTAGACCTTGTGATGGAGCTGTCGTCAATAAAACATGTTTTGGAATATATTTTCTACTTAAAGAGTAAATATTAACTTCTGCTTCATCACCCATGGAAGATATAGCCAATAATGAATTTAAAATATTTTCTTCGAAGGCAGGTCTAAATTTTAATTTTGTAACTGGAAATCTTGTATTAATGGTAATTTCAGGTAATGTCACTGAGTTATTGATATTTGATAGAATATTATTATAACTATTTGAGTGAGGATTCATTTGTCCTACGTTATTTGACATATTCGAATATTGTTCATTTGAGATATCACCAACATACCATAAACAGCACTTACCATCTCTACCCCCGGTAGCGATATACTCTTGATTTGGATGCCAATTTAGACATAACCCAGGACCAGTATGCGCATTAATTTTTCTTTCAGCTTGAGATGGTTGACGAATATCAAACTTCAAAAGAAGGCCTGAATCATGGATGGATGCAAATTTATAACCAGCATTGACATTTTGTCTTATATCCACAATATTTGGATTGTTGGATCCAAAATTATATCCTGGCATCCATTTTACATCTCTGATTGAATCAGAAGCAGTATTTATATTAATATCACAGCGAGTGGAACCCACAGAAGAAGCAGATCTTAAATCCCATATTTTGATACAACCATCTTGACCACCACTAATTAATAAATTACTTTGGACCATATTAAAATCAAAACTATTGACAGATCTTGTGTGTTCTGATAGTGAACTTATAAGTGGATTATCTATAGAACCACCTCTATTGGCATCGTAAAGAGAAATTACTGTAGAATTACTACAAACAGCAATGTAATTATTATAATTGTGGAACCCAGCTTTAACATCTGCAATACTACTCAATTTCAATTGTCTGTGTCTTTTATTCATTGCTGTTGTCATTGATCCAAAATTGCTCTGTGAAAAATCATGTATTAATGAGATACTACGATCATGTTCAGAAAACTTATAATAACCTAGATGTGTCTTACCAGCACAGATCAATGCATTGCTCAATGGATCATTAATTTTATCAATACTTGATAGTTCCCTGTTAATATTGGTGGTGTATAATAACCCAGAAGACTTCGGTACAGCAGGAGCTTTCATTTTCTTTATAGTTTGAGGCCTGTCTCTAATTATTTGGTTATCCCAAGATATAGGATCTCTATTACGATCATAACTTGAGTTATTGCTATTAATACTCCCCACTGAATATTTGGACAGTAAATTTGGTCTAGGTGAACTTTCCACAGAATTAGACTGTCCTCCACTCGAATAATGATGTATCTGGAAAGAATTTCTACTTAACGGAATTGGTTTAACATCATTCCTAGTAAAAGGTGCACCTTTATTAAGGCTTTTGGGAATGCTAGTGCCACTCATAAATTATTTCCCTGGAATTCTAGTCAATACCTTTGCCAATGGGGTCATAAGGGTCAAATCAACAGATGAATACCATAAACCTTTATACTCATCATATTCTTTTATATGAACCTTTCTCAGCAATTTCATTTTGATAACAATTTTACCATCTCAAGAGATCACGTGTAGTATCATTAACCTAAAGTATGACGATAATACAGCTCTACTACATGATAATACTTCATTAAGAACACTTCACACTTATTAATTGGAGTTACAGATATGATATTTCAAATCTGTATAATTTTGTTTTGTTAAAAATCATTAAATTTAAAGAGTTATATTGTCTATAAAAAATGTTCAAACTGAGTTAAGAAGAATAAATATATTCTTCGTTGAAAAATTATAAGAATAAGATATGCATCGATTAAATACATCATTATATCGAACACTCTTAGTTCTACATCCATGGATTTTCTTCTTTTTAAAGTTTGTATAGTGGCACTCTAGATTAGAAAAGCCATAAATAATATTAGTGGTGAATGAAATGCTTAAAATATATATAATTTTATAAATATCATTGTAAATGTAAATGAATAATTAATTGGTCGTAAAAGTCATGATAAGCCAAGTCAAGAGGCAGACGTGCTGGGCTATAAGTTCTTTTCTATAGGTTCTGTGTATTTTGTAATTCTTCAAAATAGGTTCTGTCAACTATTTTAGATAATATAGATAAACAGTTAGTTGAACTTGGTGCAATGCTGTTGTTAGATGTTTGAATTTCCTTCTTTTCAATGAAAAATGTTTTTACTCTTTCAATATATTCATAACCGAATAAACTAGTGTAATTATCAACAAAGTAAATGACGTCATCAATAAAGCTTTTCACAAAGGGAGAACAATCTCTTTGATAATGGCATAATTTATTATATTCTGTGGTTAATAAACCTGCGTCAATAACACTAAAGAAGTATAAACCATGATCTGAATTATTTTCTATCAATTCTTGTGCAATTTCATCGTATTCCTTTTTAGAAAAAGGAGTGAATTGTGAATAATAATATTTTAATCTTTTTGCAAAATCAGAAATAGCAAAATCATATTGTTTATCAAAATAATCTTCATTGAAAGATTTATTGTGGATGTTATATTTAACAAAATCTCTATTAGAACAAGTAACTTGGAAAATAATTGGAGTTATATTAAAATTCGAATTTGGATTAGAATTATAAATACAAAATTCATCAAAAATAAATTTTCTTCTAATGGTTGTAGAATTTGTTGCATCGAAAATAGCAACATCACATCTATCATTGTTGATATCTTCAAATAATCCATTTAATGTTATTCTAGCATATTTTTCTTTTTTATCATTATTTTTAGGATTAAATAAATCATCTGAAGAATTATTTGCTAATTTCATTGGAGATTTATATTGTTTTGACAAACTTCTTCTGACTTTACCTGCATTGAAAATGGAACATCTTAAATTTTTTGTTGATTCATTTCTCTTAAGATATTGGATTAAATGTGATGATATAGTTGATTTACCTGAAGCAGGTAAACCTACCAATATAAATACGAATTTATCTTTAGAAATATTCCTAGTTTTCTTAATACAGTTAAATGATAGTTGGGTGTCTCTTCTAAGTGGAGTTATAAGAGGTTCTTCTGATATTTCATCATTTTCATAATAATAATTTGAATCATTTAAAATTAGACTTGAATACTGATGTTTATCTAATGAAAACAAAGAATTTGTTGATGTTGTATTTGATGTAATTGATCCATTTTTTGAAAAAGCTGAATAGCTAACCATTAATTATTTAAAACTATTAATAAGCTTTTATTTTAAAAAGATTATTAACGTGGATATCAGATAATAGTAGATCTGTGGTAAAGTTTTAATCAATAATAATTATAGTAATTTTTAAAATATAAATGAAATTTTAAATTTTCAATGGATTTTATTATATTAAATCTTTAATTTCAAAATCTGAAAAATGCAATAAAAATCGATGAGGCATAAAAAATGGAACTATACTAGCATTTTTTAGTAAACGATAAAAATACCAATACGCATTTATTCTTTGTACTGAAATCTAACAGTCGATCTAATTTTAAAATTTCCCTGCATAAAAAAGCATAACAAAGCATAACAATTAACGAATTTTTATCGTAAGACAATGGACATTTAAAGCCCGCCAACTAGAACGCTCAGTACAAAGAACAAATGCTTAATGGGAACTATACAGCATATGTCACCACTCTAACCCACACTAATTTGAAAAAATTTCAAAAAAGAAAAGCTGACCAAATTTAAAGAGCACGTGCTCTTTAAACACCAAAAACTCGTCAGGCGTGATACGGCGAAGGTGAGCGGCAAATGATGTTGCACCTTTAAAGGCTCAGCATAATATAAAGGATAATGGAGCAAACAATAGTAATAACAGATGGTCAATTGGCAGGTATTCAATTGTAGTATGATAGTGTTCATATCTTGTGGAACTTGTGATTATATTTTTGGGACTCTTAACTGTTTTTTGACAATATTCAAAGGATCAAGAGTCCATCGTTTGTGAAATTCTTAAAGGAATGACTCAATAATAATTGAGACATTGCAGTTTCTTGTTGGTATCCACTATTTTTTTGGATATAATAAAATTCCTTACTTGTTTAAAACAAACAAAGTCATGTTTATTGAGGTATTGCTGGTGGTAACAGCACGATTCATATAGGTTATTGTATTATATTATTATTAAAAGATACTTTATATTCTATAAATATGATTTAGTTTGATTGGTTTTGAAATTAAGCGCGGCTTGAAGTGGCAACCCATGCGTCGTTCATAATTACATGATGGTTCAATTATAATAAATAATGTATAATAAATGGTAATAAAGACATTAAATACATTGTGAGGATGTTCTATTAACGTCTCATATGTATGTTTATTGTATATCCAACGAATATTGAATTGCAACGAACTTTATTTTCCATTTCATTTGGAGAAATAGTCCCCTTTGGAAAACTTGGAATTTTTTGAAAATTTATGCATAGTACTTTTCATTCCTTGGGAATGAACCCCATAGGGTCCATGCCAAACATTGTGGATCGACTTCTTTAGCAAATGCATCCCAATCTGTATCAGTACTATTATTATCATTTTCTTTGTAAAATTCTACGAAAAAGACGTATTGCCATTTTCTACTTGATAATTCATTTGAAGTGAATGGCCTAGATGCAATGGAACACATGTTCAATGAATGATTTTTTAATACTGATAATATGTTGACTAATGCACCAGGAGTATCATTAATTGTAAATGTTATAAAATTCACATTATTATCTGGTATTAATTCATTTTCAATTTTTGGTACAATAAATGAAGGTGATTTATCATCAGATGTTCTTTTCAATACTAAAAATCTTGTAGTGTTCCCCTTTATATCATTAATATTTTTTTCAATGATATATGTATTGTTGATTGTTGAAGCAGCTTCACTAGCAATTGCCAGATGCAAAATCTTATTTGATTCAAGTTCCTTTTTTTGTTCCTTAATAGATATGGAAACAGCTTCAGAAGTAGAACTAGCATCAGATCTAGAAAATGATACATTTGGGAATTGCTTTTCTAGATTTTCTAAGTATTCAGTGGCTTGTCCCCAAACTTGAGGATGTGAATATACTTTAACAGTTTCATATTTATCCAGATCTCCTCTTTGTAAATCCAAACTACTAATTAAACAATGTGCAATTGAAACGTATTGTTCACTGATAACTTGAATAGATGCAATTCTACGTGATGAATTACCTGGAGATAGTTTTGCATTTAACATTCTATCACGAAACAAATCATAAGAAAAGACAACTTGACCGTTGGTAGAATTTTCCAATGGAACCACAGAATAGTTTATATCGTCATCGGTCTCTAATCTATCAAAACATTCTGGAATTGAAGCAGATGCAATTAATTCACAATCTTCAATGTGACTAAATTCTTGCAAAGCAGCTTGATGAGAATATGTCCCCTTAGGACCTAAGAACAACACTTTCATTTCAAATTTAAATTAACACAGATCTCAATTGCCACACTAACAAAAGTATAAGTTGCATAATTTATCCCCTTACAATCATAAACTCTTCATTAATCACTTGCTCTTATCATTTATATTTCAATAATTTTTCACATTGTAGGTTTTCCCATCCCGGAGGAACTATTGCCCATAGTTTAAAAAAATGGTCGATGGCTGTATATATTAACGTCAGTAACCCATTACAGATACTTAGCAAAGTACAATTGTTTTATCTTGTTATCTTGAGGTAATGGATACACTTTCATAATTGTGATGTGTTCAGCTTTTTACTATTTGAAGAAGGACTTATAATATTAATCAAATTTTCTTGCTAGTGTAATGATTTCTTTCCATAGGAATAAAACTAATTATAAAAATTATAAATTCAGCAACATATATCAGAATAGTTATTGTCCAACCCAATTTGTAGTGTTAGTGGTCAGGCAAATAATATTATATTATGTAGCTATGTATAAACTTAACCACTTAATCGACAGTTTTTCAACAAATGACACAAATTCCAAAACAAGATAATGGACTATCATCTATAAAATGAAGAAACAATTTGTGACTTTAATATTACTTGTTGTTTGTTAACTTGTAATTAGATTACATTTAAGCTTTCGATAAATATATTAAATAAAAATTAATTGAACTAAATCATATGCAACTTTCTAAAAGTTTACTTTCATTGTTCCTTTTCTATTCTTTTGGTAATGCATTTGTTCATCCAATTGGTGTTAAAGGGAAAAATTTTATTGATACAGTCACAAATGAACCATTCTTTATAAAAGGTGTAGATTATCAACCTGGTGGGTCTTCTGAAGTTGATGGTAAAAGAGATCCATTATCTAATATAACAGAATGTTCTCGTGATATTTATTTATTTCAAGAATTGAATATTAATACTATTCGTATTTATTCAATTAATCCTGAATTAAATCATGATGCTTGTATGTCATTATTAGCAGCAAGTGGGATATATTTAATATTAGATGTTAATTCTCCTTTACCAAATCAGCATTTAAACAGATATGAACCTTGGACGACTTATAATGAAGAATATTTAGAACATGTTTTTAAAGTTATGGAACAATTTTCTTCCTATAATAATACATTAGGTTTCTTTGCTGGTAATGAAATTGTCAATGATAAGAAATCAGCCACTTCTTCTCCACCTTATATTAAAAGTTTAATTCAAGATATGAAGAAATATTCTAATAAAAATTTACAAAGAAATGTACCATTGGGTTATTCAGCAGCTGATGATTTAGATTATAGAACTTCATTGGCAAATTATTTAGAATGCAGTGAGTCTAGTACCTCTAGTGACTCAACAGTTGATTTTTATGGGATTAATACTTATCAATGGTGTGGTAAGCAAACAATGCAGACTTCTGGTTATGATAAATTGGTTGATGCTTACTCAAATTATACAAAACCTGTAATGTTTTCCGAATTTGGTTGTAATTTAGTTTTACCAAGACAATTTGGTGAGATTCAATCATTATTTTCTTCAGATATGTACAACACATTTAGCGGAGGATTAGTTTATGAATTTTCACAAGAACCAAATAATTATGGCTTAGTAAAGATTGAAAATGATGGTAGTAGTCATATTTTACCAGATTTTGAAAGATTACAAACCGAGTACAAGAAAGTAAATTTACCTACAGCTAAACAAATTTTTGTTGATTCTAATAATAAACATAAACAAGTTACATTTAAAAATTCACCAATCTGTAAAGCCAAATATAATAATTTAAATATTGATACTAAAATTTCCAAAAATTTTGTATCAAAATTGATTGATGAAGGTGTAGTTGTAGAAAAGGGTAAATATTTGAATTTAAACAATGATGATTTAAAAGTGAAATTAAAAATTTACGATAAAAATGGTGTAGTAATAGACTCACAAAAGACTACTATTATCCCAAAAACTGTTTTATGGCCATTATTTTTTGAAAATAGTGAAAACTTAAATGATGTAGCAAATGAAAATAAAGAACAAAAAAATGCCAGTTCAACCATATCAGCATCTTTGTTTACGCTTCTCTTTACTCTGTTGGTTTATTTTGCAACTTGAGTAATTCATATAAGATAAATATATAGATATAGTAGCTATAATATTGGGTATCACGTAAAATGTATATTACGCGTCAGTTTATAAAATGTTTAATAATTATTTAACTAATTACAATATAGTAACTCACTAAAATACTTAACCACTGCACTTTTAAGCTAATGGCAAGCCACGATGTCAACTGAATCGAACTTCCAACTTAATATTTCAGCTATTAATAAAAGATTTAATTGCTGTCATTCCAATAATTTTATTCAATTTTAGCAAATAAAAGCTGTCATTACCCGAATAGGTAATTTGAATAGCACTTGGGAAAGTTGAATTGCCTATTCGGGTGATTAATTGTTAAAAAAATTGACGAAAAGGGAAAATTAGAAACAAATTGATAAAAATCACGTAAATTTGATATTAACATCAAATTTATTGAAGTTTTTCATTGATATTAGATTATATTATTAATGGTTGTTATATACAGTTGAAGATTGTACTATAAAGAGCAACTAGTGATTAATAAGTTACTGGTATCTCATTTTACTATCCAGTGTATAAGGTGAATTGAGAAAAAACTATCTTAAAATGTCAGTGAACGGTGGTGGTATAGCCATAGCAATGAGTCCTGAGAAAGAACAAGAATTAACTTCAAAAATTTTAGAAAGGGCTCAGTTGGCCCAAATGACTCGTCAATTGAAGATAGGGTTGAGTAGAGTGCCTACTGCAAAGTCTTCTTCAAGTGGGAATACTGTTACATTACCTTCTAGTCCTGTGAAAGAAGACAAGATAAAGCAAACAAATTCTACAAAATTGAAGACAAATCATGAAGAAATTTTAAGACCTAATAGTACTAGAATATCACCATTGAAGAGACCACTACTGAAAGATGATTCTAGTGCATCTCCTTTAAAAGACTATAAGAGACCAAGTACACCTCCTCGTGTACCACCTTCATCTTCTGCTTCTATGGTACATGATGATAATGAAAAATCGCATAAGATTGAAATACCAACTACTCCAAAGGCTAGTTTTGCTCAACCTGTTTTTTTATCTGCACAAAGTAATAAACTGCTGACTACCCCAAAGAGAAATGTAATAAATATAAATGCTAAAATAGGTGAAAATGGTAAGCCAAATTCTAGTGATAATGACGTAGCAGCTGATCTTTTGATGTATTTAGCTACAAGTCCATATGTTGGTGGGAAGACACCAAATGAAAGAATACCCACTACTCCATCTATGTCCTTGCATATAAATTCCAGTTCAAATCCAAATGATTTAGATAATGGCGAAAATGATGCTGCCGTTAGATTTTCTCATATGAAGCCATCAATTTCTTCTCCACAATCTACATTCAAACAGCCAGCTTTGGTCAGCACTTCAAATAACTCCATGGGTTTCAATGAAGTACTAATGGACTCACCAACCATATATATGACCTCTTCTCCATCACAAAAAAGAAAACTACCTATAATTACAAATAGTGCTGATAATCCAGGACATTTATCACATATATCTAGCACACCATCTCGTGAACTAAGGTCATCCTTAAATTCTAATGCATACTTATTGAAAACACCAAATTTCAATATGGGAAACTACGTTCATAATCTGTTCAGTCCTTCTCCAAAAATTAATTTATCTGATATTAGTAATACTACTCCTGGTAATGTACATGCGGTTGCTAATAACTTAGCATTGTCAACAAAGAACATGTTAGATTTATCCAATAATGTAATTACATCATCCATATCAGAGAGCATTAGCAGTTTAGATCATTTACCTGATTCGTCTGAAACTAAAGAATAAAATGATTGAAAGTTATATTCGATTTTGATATAAATTAAATGCCTTTGTTATGTTTTCCAATAAAATATATGTAAATAATGATTAAAAAATCTTGATATTTCAATGATTTCAATGGAAATAGGATATTTAAGTATTAATAAATGAATGATACCTAAAAGTCTTTTTAATATCTGAAGAACTGTTAATTTCAAATGTATTTTTTTTATAAGTTTTAACATTTTGTTATCAAAATAAAATAACTTTTCACCAACTAAACTATAATTTTTTTTAAAAAATATACATTAAAAATTTATTTTCTTAACATTTAGATTATTATACAAAACTATTTCTAGAAACCCTATGCACAAATGTAATTATTCCTACTTATGTTTTCTGTGTCCATCATGCTTTCTATGTTTACCCTTAAGATGATGTTCACGTTTAGTGTTTTCAACTGGAATATCAATAAAATCAGTTTCAGCTAAACCACTTTCATTTTTGAATACTTCCTTTCTCCAATCCCTTAGTCTTCTTGATTTAGTAACCTTTCTCTTATCTTTCATTCTTAATTCCTTTGGTCTGTATGGAGCAAATTTCTTCAAACCAATAAATTGGTTTAATTGGGTATCGTCTGCAGCAAAGATTTCTCTAGTCGTTAGACCAAAACTTTCAGGAGAGACTTCACGATAACGGAACTTCATTTCAGGTTCCTTTGTGCGTGATCTTGACTTTCTTTCTTCTTGTTCTTGTTCAACTTCTTCAATAATGGCTAATTTATTTTGCTCGACTGCATTTTCAACTAATTCTGCTAACTTCTTTTTGTCTTTCTTCTTTGATTTCTTTTCATCTTTTTTATCCTTTCTTGATTTTTTAGATTGTTCTTCAATATCTTCATCAAAATTTGTACCAAGATCTTCAATATCACTATCGTCATCCATCTTTATATCACCCATGATATCATCGTCATCATCCCAAGTTGGTTTAGATTCTTGATTGTAGAAATCATCGTTAAATAATTCAGTGACAACTTGATCCCATTCACTATCTTTGTAATCACTATTTAATAAAGTATCAGTAATCTTTTTGACCATCTTTTCGTCAATTTCGGAACCAAATTCTTTCTTCAGTTGTTCCAAAACATCAGTAACTTTATGAACTTTTTCGGTTTTTTTCTTTTGAATGGCAATATCTTTAGTTTTCTTTTCAGCAACTTTAACTTCTTTAATTTCATCCCTCTTTCTTCTACGAGAAGAGTTATCAGATCTTCTCAAGGTAGCTTGATTACGAGCATATGAAACAATTTCAGCTGCATTTGGATCTTCATAACGGAAATTGTAAGCATGTTCAAAGTCTTCAACAGCATTTTCAAATTCTTCATCATCTTCTTCAATTTTCATTTCACCATCACCAGTCATAACCTTATCACCTTTCTTTGGAATCCAAGCTTGTTGATTGACAAATTCTTCTAAGAACTTGTCTTCGTTAGCTTTAGGATCTGGTAAAGATAATTTTGGTTCAATGGTTCTTGCAGTTGGTTCCTTCTTGGTTAAGAAATCATCTTCATCATCAGAATCTGATTTAGAACCTGAATCAGAATCACCAAAGGCGTTGTTAATTTCATTTAATAACTTTTCCTTTTCCGCAGTTTGTTGAGCAACGTAAGATTGCTTACCATCAACAGTATCATTTTTATTGGAATCTTCATCATAGGTTTCATTAAATGTTTCACCAGCCATGATATTCATTCTGTGGTAATCTTTCAAGTAAATTGGTTTTTGCTTTTCAGTTCTGGTCATATTAGCAACAGCTTTACTTGGATTTTCGAAAAATCTAACTTCAGGATTTAATAATTTATCAGTATCATTATTCTTAATAGCAGCCAAGACTTGGTTAATACCATCTTCAACTTCTTCAGTAACTAAATCACCAAAATCATCTTCATCTTCACTGGACTCAGATTCAGATTCAGACTCAGATTCAGAATATTGAACATCTTTTTCAACTGGAACTTCTTTCTTTTCAACAATATCAACATTTTGTTCCAAACTGGCTGCTCTTTGAGCAGCTTCTCTAGCCTTTTTAGCGGCAGACTTCTTTCTAGCCATTATTAATCAATTATCTTCTCTATTTGTAGTAAAATAGGTGAACTAATCGAACTTTAAACAACAAATTGACACCTATTTAACATGAGATGAGATGAGATGAGAGGAGTTTCTTATAAAAGGTCATCTTGAAAAATTTTAATGGTCCGGGTATATTAAAGCATATTATGAAATTTGAATACGCCTTGAATAAAAAAGTTGAATAATTTGATATCTAAAGGCCCCTTTCTTCGATAGAAAGTGTTATAACTGAAGTAATAATAGGCCACATCCCCATCTATTGTGTTTTGGAAACGGATATTTGTTGAATTATCAATACACATACACTTAGACTATTACATTTATCATACCTTTTGAACAATGGAAGCAGATTCAAATAATCGATTATTCCGTTTCCCTTTCTCATTACCAAGTTCTGCCACTGCTAGAAAATTAGGCATTTACATATCTGGTGTTCTTTATGCTCTAGGGTTTTGGTTGTTCCTAGATGCTGTCATATATTCCAAGCATGCTAATGCTTCTGATGTACACGTAACGTTTATTGATTGGATTCCATTTTTATGTAGTACTTTTGGTACAATTATCGTTAGTTCCATTGAAAAGAACAGACTGTTACAAGGTGTTCTATCCTCTGAAGGAGGTAATGGATTAGGTTACATCGGTGGCGATATGGATTCTGCCATGGCTTGGCAAGCTCGTTCCATTTTATTCATGGGATTTGCATTGTTAGCAGGTGGATTATCAGGATCCTTTGTTGTATTAATCATCAAGTTTTTAATCAAAGATTACACTTCATATCCAACAGTAGGTATGGGTATCAACAACGTTCTGGGTAACGTCTGCATAATATTAAGTTGTGTCGTTTTATGGGTTGCACAAAACATGGAAGATGAATATTCGTACTCTTTGACTTTATAAAGTGCAATAATTAATACACAAAAGGGAAGCTACACGCTTATCAATACATAGTTCAATATAATAATAACATATCAATACTTTCAAGACATTGAATAACTCTTTGAATCATATATATAGTATAAATTAGACCAATTTCATATTTAGTTTACGTCACATGACATTTGCATATTACACATGACTGCTCTTATAAAAGTGTAATGTACAGATGTTTGTATTATTTAGATAAAATGGCGCGGTGTACCAATGTATATTATTTTTTGAAAATGAAAAATAATTTATTTTGCTAAAAAGATTATTCTCTGTTTCCGCCCTTTTCGCAAAATGAAAAATAGAGTTTTCTTCTGGAACTTTTCTCCTCTAACGGCTGTACTAGAACCACTTTAGACAGAGTGCCCTTTGGCTAGGCAGGGAAGCGACTGTTTGCTGAGCCGGGTGGAATAGTGGTGCTAGGCTGAGCCTTTTACCAATCTCTGTCTAAAAACTGAAATTTCCAAAAGAACGCACAAGCTCATCGGAAAGTTTCAAATAATATTTCATTTGACAGATGGTTTGGCAAACAGTAGTAAGCTCATCGAATTACAGAGGCTAATATGGGCAGTTTACTATAGTGGATTATACTATCTTGTACGTTATTGCTATTGTTCTACTCAGGCATCCAGTGTAGTCTAGTTATTGAATGTGTTATTTTATTGAAAACAACTATACATTTATAGGATTTAATATGTTAAGTATATATATTTAAACGGTAGGTTTTTAGTTATACTTTATTTCAAGACAGCACAACAAAGACAATTAAAAATGGCTCCATCTGGTATGTTAAAGAATAGAATAATTGAATAAGAGAAGAGGTTAAAATTTTTTCAATCCAATAAGATAACTGAATCGTGAGATTAATCAATAATGTAAATTAATGGTGGTACTTTCAGTGAGTACAAAGGTATAACTAGAAGAAGTTCGATATGGTTAACTTGGCAAGTGATTCCAATACAATGAAACATTTTAAAAATTTTTTAGCAGACAAGCTATACTCGTGGTAAATTCTGTATTACTTAATGAATACGATAGTTAAAATTATCAGCAGATGAAAGTTGTATATATAGAGAGTCAGCAAGAGCTGTTCCTGTTATGACCAAAATCTGGAGACTGTTAGTTCATTGCTACAAGATTGATTCTAGTAATATGCATTCTTTTCAGTTGATTTAAACAATAACGAAATGGATATAATGGTTTATGGTTTGATAGAGTTTTTACCTGGACTTATACTTTTAAATGAATTATTTACTAACAAATATTTTTTAATAATTTTAAGTAGCTAAGGCTTCTGCTGCTAAAAAAGCTGTTGTCAAGGGTACCAACGGTAAGAAGACCATGAAGGTCAGAACCTCTGCTTCTTTCAGATTACCAAAGACCTTGAAGTTAGCTAGATCTCCAAAGTACGCCACCAAGGCTGTTCCACACTACAACAGATTGGACTCTTTCAAGGTTGTTGAAAAGCCAATTAACTCTGAAACTGCCATGAAGTTGGTTGAAGATGGTAACACTTTAGTTTTCCAAGTTTCCTTGAAGGCTAACAAGTACCAAATCAAGAAGGCTGTTAAGGAATTATACGAAGTTGATGTCAGATCTGTCAACACTTTGATTAGACCAAACGGTACCAAGAAGGCTTACGTCAGATTGACCGCCGACTACGATGCTTTGGACATTGCTAACAGAATTGGTTACATCTAAATGTAATGTATATAATATGATTACCATGTTCTTATGTCTGTAAAGGGATAACTATATGTTTTCGTTTTAGTTTCTTTTATTTAGCATCCAATTAATCAATAAGATAATAATTTATACAAATTCTTAGTTTCCTTTATTTTATAGTTATGTATATTGATTATGAATGCTTCTTTCTAATATTCAAATTACCGGCACATATAAATTGTCAATTAGTTATGGATCTATCAGTCAAATCATTACTTGCAAAAATATATACATTATATACACTGTAAAGACAAAATATAGCAAATATACAGAATTTTGAATGAGCTATTTAAAATAATAAATGATGTATGGAATAATTATTCTTGTTATGATTAAAATGTTAGGTATATGAAATGAGTTTTGATGCTAATGGTATATACAATCGTAAAATCCAAAATGAGATTGAATGTTTTTGATTAATTATTAAATGATAATCCTGTTTCAATATTTTCCTTAAGCTTCTCTATAGACACTGGCAATAATGTATTCTTTTCATAGAAATCCATTTTATTTAAGATATCATGTTCCATTCCATAGATACCTTCCCTTGAAATGTACACAGGGATTGAAAAAAATTGACAACCATCAATTGCATCAAGAACATGTTTAGCATCCTCACAAAGTAATGTGTCATTAGCATGATTCCTTAGAGATATGTAGAATATACCGTGGATCGAATCAAGAGTACCCATCAGTAAAGATGTAAATTTTGAGACCACTTTATAACCTGCCAATGCCATAGATAATGTAGCACTACCTTGTCCATTCTTTGCCCTGACAACTTCGTCACCACCAGTTTGCACTCTATTTATCAAATGTCCTACTTGTTCTTTCGATAATTTTGGATAGGCTGTCGTTCTAGAGAATAGTGGAATAATTGTTTCCCCTGAATGGCCACCGATAACTGGAACTTCAGGCATATTATTAGATCTCTCCATGATACCTTCCTCTATCACTAATTGGTGTAAGAAAGTGGATGCTCTGATAATATCTAGTTTTGTGACACCCATTATTCTCCTTTCGATGTCAGTATCTGGATGATGTGAGATTAATCTTTTTGCCATTACTGGAATCAATGAATTTACAGGGTTTGAAATGATAAGAATGAATACTTTAGATAAATCACAGTATTCAGCAATCGAATCAGCTAAAGATGTAATAATAATAGCATTTTTTAAAAATAAATCATCTCTTGTCATACCTGGTTTTCTTGGTAACCCAGCAGGAATAATAATCAAATCTGCAGTAGTCAAACAATCTTTTATACCATTGCCATCATTTGGAGAATGATTGGACAAAGTGACGGGAGTGTCGATATGTGATAAATCTGTAGTGACACCATTAACAGCATCTGAATTGACATCATACAGTGCCAGGTGGATATGCTTCTTCCCCAAGCCTGAATCTGCTTCACCTGCCTTTGGGATCAATGTGTGTAGTTGTGTCTTCAGTAGCAATGACATTGATTGGCCAATACCACCAGCAGCACCTAATATAGCAATCTTTAAAGTTGAATCGTTAGATAGTACAGTCATATTCTCTATTCTTCTTGTGTTCAGTTAATTATAGTCAATAGCAATCTCTTTAAGAAGCAACCTGTAAAATGTTAATTACTTCTATATTTGGATTCTTGAAATTAATTGTCTCTGAAAAGTACCAAAAATAATCAAAGCAAGATAACTAACCCTTTATATATCTTAGGAACCATTACAAAAGTGTAACCTAAGAGAATAACCCATCTAATATGCAGCATATGTCGATATATACATCAATTATTGGGATGAGTAATGAACTTTTAGAGAAACTTCCGTTTTTGGACCAAATCGCTAGAACGAGATCAGATATTACTCAGAAAGAGCCGCAGAAACGTTTATGCAAGATCTAGAAATTGGATTAAAGTCCACATTCTTATCGAGCCATTAATAGTATAAGAGAATTGAATATCAATGGCATTACCAATGAGTAGATAGGTTCAATATTGGTAATCTTATTTGTCAATGCTACTAGGTTGTTGCTGATAAGGTTGCTATACATCTTCTTGACGAGTGAATCCTTCAAATGGCTGTATGATGAGAGGTGACAGGCTTGTTGGGCCTGTAGCGGAACCGGGGTTATAAAGTACACAGTGAAGTCTACCCTTGACTCATGTACCAACTAGTTATACAATCCTACTCATCTCAAGGACTAACACATTAGGAACGTTGTTGATGGAAATGTATCCAACAAGTTTGAGAACGAGTTGGTTAGTCATTTCTTGCTGTTGTTAAGTTTGCTTCAAATCAGCATGCTCTTTAGAAACTTATCTATTAAAAATTTGACAATAATTGTTAATTAGCTATAAAATATTGAACAAAGTAAGTAAAAACAGACTAGATCCTGTGCAATTATTCAATACACGAGCAACTGAAACTACCCTTTTCAAATAATTCTATATAAATATCTTAATAATATTTTCTTATATTTTTTAAATGGACTATTCTATTTAAATGTACATAAACTAGTATTAGAATCTAATTGTAAATTGATGGCTAAATAGTTTATTCGTCTTCTTCCAAAGTTTGAGCGGCAATACGATCCAAATCTCTTTGACCGTTTTCAGAGATTCTTCTACCACCCTTTGGAGAGATTTCGACAACACCGATCTTTTCCAAAGCTTGTAAGACTCTTCTGTTAACAGAACCAGAAGCATCAACGTGCTTAGATGGTCTAACACCTCTAGACTTAGCGTTACCGTATAACTTGTTCAATTTACCAACACCAACTTGCTTTCTCATGTAGATGTGTCTGGCGACAGAAGCAGCACGCTTGTAGAACCAACCTTCAGCATCTTGTGGTGGCATTTCGTTACCAGCGGAGGTCTTGACAATGTCAACGTAACCTGGAACTTCTAACTTACCTTGTCTTTGCAAGAAAGTAGCATAAGCGTTAATGAAATCTTGAGCAGCAACGTCTCTGTAATAAAATAATCATAAAATTATGAATAATTGTTAGTAGGTTGTTCAATCAAGAATAGTATAATTGAAACTCTAATTATGATATAATTGATGATAATGAAAATACAATCATTTCTGGGACAATTACGAAAACTGTATTATATTCCAAATTGTCATTAATATTTGTATCTTCCAGTTTATTTAATCATAAATCGTAAAAATTACTTATTATATTCTTCAATATGGCTTATCCCACTTATTGGTAAGTAAGAATATGCTTCTACTAAGCCATATGATACTTCCTGATGATTAGCAAATAATAATAACATAAATACCCCAGTTTTATTAGTAACTAAGTGTTAAAAGTCTGCAACCATCTAGAACTATCACTAGCAATAGTAATGCATATTAGTTACTCTCAATAAAATGTCTTTGGCTGTTCATACCATCCGTGTTAAAATGTTTATTTCAATAGGTCCCCCATTTTATCATTCTTTAATGTAATTGTTTTAAATATTTCAATCATCGAGGTCTCAGGTATGACCATCTCTCATATTCTGCTCCTACGAAAGTATATTTCCTAGCTCATAATCCATCTCCCAATCATTATAACATTATCATAGTCTCAATTCATTCAACAGATCCAATATAAGTACATACCTAACGGAAACACCGGCCATTTTTTATATAATTGTTCTGTGGTATCTTTAATGAAGAAAATGTTACGTTAAATACAATACAAGCCATCTATATATATATATATATATAAAGTTTCTTTAATTCGTGATTCTTAGCACTACAATAATCCATTCATCATACTAAACCATCATTCACTATAGGAAAAGTTCCAACCACAGGTATTGTAAATTTGCAATGCCCTACAACGAACAATCAATAACAATAGAGTTCATCATTACCACCATCAACTTACTATTCAATAATCTAAACTATTGCTAGCTCATCGAGTTGCTGAATAAATTCAGAATTGAAAAGTTTCACTTTCTGGAAGCTTTCACGATGCATCGCTCTTCGAAGGAAACAACCAGAAGGACCAGGCTGGGTTCGGCATAGCATCTTACGGGAGCCCGGCCTAGAATAGTTGAGATTTTCTTTCTAGAAGGAGCGCTGGTGAGTGTGTCTGGCGAGAGGATTAGGCTGGTGGGTCCATGGAGCGCTATAGGGCTATCCTTTTAAAAATAAGTTGTACAAAATGTGTGGGTGTAACACAGTCATTTCTGAGACGAATAAGAATTGATAATATACAAACGATGATGAATAACATTCAATTAACAAGTATTGATGTAGTGATAATTACAAGAATATAATATCTGTGATAATATGTACAATTGTTGTATTTAATCTAATTTTTACCTATGATATTAAAATCGTAATATTATACAAAATTTAAATAGCGTAAAGATATCTTTAAAATATATATATCAATTCACTATAAAACTGATTTGGTTCCAGTAAGATAAGAAACGAAATAAAAGGAAACCCAATTGTGTCAAGAAGACGTAAAACAAATAAAAGTAAACATATATGTAAACTAATAAATGGATTAGACCTTGAAACCCTTAGATCTACGCTTACCTCTGGCTCTTTCGAATTTTCTACCCTTAGACATAATTCTTGGAGCTTTGTTCTTGTGTGGACCCATACCGAAGTGTCTAACAGCTTCTCTGGAGTTTCTTGGACCTCTCAAGATCAAAGTGTTTTGACCCTTTGGAGCTCTGACAGCCAATTGATCTAAAGTGATACATTCACCACCAGCCTTAACAATTCTAGCTCTGGCACCAGCGGTGAATCTAACAGCAGCGACGGTAGCCTTTGGCATGTCGTAGATTCTGGCATCATCGGTAACGGTACCAACAACAACAATGGTCTTGGATTCGGAACCTTCTTGCTTCAAACCTCTAGCGATTCTAGAGACGGAGACAGGTGGTCTGTTGATCTTAGATAAGAACAAAGATCTCAAGACAACCTTGTTGAATGGAGCATCAGTACGACCTAAAAGAATAAAAAAAAGATTGTTAGTAACTTGACAAATATTAGAAGGATTAGTTGATATTCTAAAACGAATTAGAATAAAGATTCTGCTCAGGTTTGGTCCGCACAACTGTGGTCTATGAAACAAAATTTCAAAAACCTATTGCACTTGCAGAACTATTCCATGGAATATTTTTTATCTATCCCATGGAATATAATGTATATAAAAAACGTATATGTCACCATCAAAACTCAATTTAATTGCAACAAAACACATTTTTTAAAATCCCTTCTAACAGACAGTGGAGTCTGTAAAAAATAGATCTTAGTATCAATTTTCCCACCATGATATGAACAACAACCATCTAATTATAAAACAGCTGGCTCACCTCACAAATAAACAGAATCCCTTCAATTCATCCACACAGTACCGTAGAATCCCACGACACTCTCATTAAATTGCAATATAACATACGAGCTAAGAAAGAGTATAACTTGACCAACAATCTTAAGTAGACGTTGTCAGACTTTGGAGCGGTTCTGTGACCGGATCTCTTGTGTTGCTTAGTGTAATGATCAATACCCATGGCTAATGATGTTCTATAGTGCCTTAAGAAGTCCAACAACAAACAAAAGAACAAAATAACAAGACAACAATAAAAGTGGAATAAAAGTGGAATAAAAATGAAATGTTTTAAAATTTTTCAAATTACCATGGACTTATATACGTTTTCACATTTCAAAGCGTCGTTCAAACACACGCAAAAGTGAAAAATTTGAAATTTTGCACTGAGATGAGATGAGCTGTGGAATGAACTTTGCAGTGGGATGAGTAGTGGTGAGTGTGTGGTGGGTTTGGTATGTGTTGATTGCTAATTGAGGGTAGCTATATATTTATTTAAAGGTTAAAACATAGGGTAATTGGGTTTTGGTGAAGTTATAGATTTTTTAATATATTTGAAGCAGATGAAATGTCTAGACCAATCTTGTCAGGTTCTAAGAATTCTTGGACCACTTTACCGTCTTTGACCACTAAAGAGTATCTCATGGAACGATCATTGCCAAATATTTTTTTAGAATCGAATAAGTAGTCACCAGCTTCTGCGAATTTCCCTTGAGTGTCAGCAATAATTCTGATATCCTCAGGTAATTTGAAGGTGTCCGCCCATGCCTTGGTGACAAATGAATCGTTAACGGTGGTTATGATTACGCTGTCGATACCCTTTTGCTTCAATTCAGCCAAATGAGTGATGTAACCGGGAACATGGGATGAGGAACAGGCAGGAGAGAAGGCTGCAGGTAACCCAACAATAATGTGAGTCCCCTTGGCAACATCGGTACCAATATCGACAGAATTCCCTGGCGAGTTCTCGTGTAAACCTTGAATACCCTTGGGAATCGTAGAACCTACTTGGTAAGCAGCTGGGGCATATGATCTAAACCCTCTTGATAAAATACGACTAGTTGAAGGAATTTGACGGATACTAAACATGGTGAGATTGTGAAGCTTGGTAATAATATTGATCTATATCAGTATACTGTATTGTAATATATATTCAATTGTATATGTAAATTTTGTAGAGTATCCTTTCCAAATAACTAGTATTGTTAATAAGGGAAAGTCGAGTTAAATAGGGAAAAGCGAATATTAATTATGGATTTTAAATTACTGAAATTTAGATTTAATAGTGATAATATCACTAGTTTGACGGATTTGTTCATTAATCAACCAAATTATAGGTTCTATTGCTTACTTTGACAGTTATTGGATCTGTAGTTATGTCAACATATCGCTATAGTGATGATGAAGAACGAAATTACGATGAGTATATGATGTCTGATGACGAACAGATGGATGTCATTGAGATGGAAGATGACAGTGATGATGGAAATGAGAATGATTTCACCAGCAGATCTTTGGATATTCAATACAATGGTAATTATACGAAAGATGTAACTATTATATCAACCGAACAGAAACTAGAAGAACAGTATATGCTAGCAAAGGTACTAAAGGATGATAATAAGTTTCAACAGGCTCTAGAAAGTTTTGAGACAATAATAGATTCTAATGAAGTAATAGACCCTGGAAGTTTACAAATTATTCTATGGAAATTCAAATCTTTCAAGCAATGTTTGAAATGCTTATCTTTGGATATCCAGTATAATGGTATATCTCAGTTGAACTCTACCGAAATTTTGAAATATTGTGATAGGCTATTTTCATTTGTTATTGAGAAGAGTAATCACTTTGAAGAAAAATATTTAACAAAATCTATTTCTAATATATTACAAGTGTTATTGCCACAAAGTTCAAAGAATTTTATATTTGATACTGATTTCATAGATGTTACGAGAGCTCTACAAAGAAATCTTTTAAATATTTCAATTATTGAAAAATATAAATCGTTTGCAATTGATTTAAATACAAAGTGGACACTACTATTGAATGATATCTTGATAGTCAAAGAATTTTCAGCTAATTTATGGCATGAAAAACTTACTACTGGCACTGTAATATCAGAGAATTTCAATAATGAAAAATGGTATATTAATAATATAAATATAGATAATGGAATTACAGTGCAGGCTATTGATATTTACTTCCAATATTTCATCAATGAATTTATGGAAACAGGTAAACTTACGAACAACGAGAGAATATCCTTTTATTTAAATATTGTAAAAGACTTAAAAGAAAAATCGTTGGCTGTTTCACAAAAATCAGATTTTATGCTTCTTTATCATATACTGAATGCCATAACGTTAGTTTTAACTGGAACTTGTACTGATGTTAATTGCAATGCAGAATTTATACACTTTTTCGAAAACATAAGGAATTGTAAGAAAGAGTTTTGGTTATCTTTACAAAGATTAGAAGAGTTAGGTGGTGAAACCAAAAATTTTATTCACCCATTTCAATGGCTAGTATTATCAGGACTGGTATTTAGCAGCATACTTCTTTATAATCAAGATGTTGATAAGATAAATCCATTTGAATTTGAACAACTTAAGGTTGAAAATGAATCAATTCCAATTATTCAATTAAAAGAAGTGTATTCAAATTTTATCAATTTAAACTTAAATGAGCTCCATCTAAGTATTGAAAAATTGCCTTATTTAAAAATACTTTGGAAGCCATTAATTGATAAAATATATCATATTGCAATGGTTACAAGTCTCTGGAACAAAATAGCTCCGTTGTATTCATGTATTTCAATAGACGATATAAGGGAGAAGTTAAGGATCAGTCAATCTCATATGGTCACAAGAAATGATTTATTAGAGATTCTGATGAAATCAATTATGAAAGGTAATGAAAATATTTTTTTCAAGCTTGATTTAACTGAAGATTTAGTATATTTCGGAGATGAATATAAAGTCCAATTAACAAGTTATTCAAAGACCAGTTTTGTATTGAATTCCAATCTTGGCAACAATATATCGACTAATTTGGAATATGCTAACAACATTGGGATATATGATAGAAGTTTAAAGGTAGATTTTCAAAAAATTAAGACTAAAAAGGATTTTTTTGATCAATTAAGAAGGTCAAGAGAAATAATTGATAATAACAACACCAATATAGGAAATGATAATAGCACAGGGTTTCAACCGGACCAGTTGAAATTCGGTAATAAATATAATGATTTAATTGATTTCGCAGTAGCTAATTTGGAAAATTAAATTGATAAAATGAAATAATAGTGTCAAATCCAATACTAGCCTAAATTTGGCGTTGTAATTTTTTTAATCGAAACGCCAATTAAATTATTAATTTTCGCATTTTTTCATTGCGCGAATTTTTTGATGCGAATATTAACATGATTTATAGACACGAAATAGTCAAATTTTGGTAAAATAACCCATTACAAGATGAATTGATTCAAGTAATTAGGATCAAGTAAGCCAACGAGATCGACTAATTAATGCAAATTGGATCATATTTTCCTGATTATATTTCTGTTTTGGGATAATTAAATAGTTTTAATTGAATTCAAGAATATCTCATCAGTCTTTATGAAAAAAATTAATATATAAGTGAGATTATTTCTCAATCAATCAGTATCAATTACCCTTTGACCCATTTACAATTTAATTTCGAGATTTATTCTTGTCCTAATAAACCATTACAAAATCGTTAACCCAATTCACAACTAATACACACATATATAATGCAATTCTCTACTATTGTTTCCGCTGCTTCCATTGTTGCTGTTGCCTCTGCTACTTCTGCTTCTGTTTCCGATGACATCACTTATATTGATGTTACCGTTACTCCAGAATCCACCACATCTGCTGTTGCCACTGTCAAGACCACTGTTACTCCAGAAATCACCACCACTTTACAATTAGCTATTCAATCTTCATCTTCTGCTGCTAACACTACTATTGGTGTTCAAACTTTTATTGGTGCTGCTAACGTTGCTGGTGTTGGTGCTGGTGCCGGTGCCGTTGCCATTGCTGCCATTGCTGCTTTGTTATAAGTATAGTATTGGGATTATAGACATAATAAACATTCAAAAATAACATAGAAACAGGAATACATATTTTTAAACAAAATTAATTTGTATAATAGGTAAATATTTGACTATATGTAATTCTAATAAAAAAATTTAATAATTAAATCAAATTAATTTATTACTGTTACCAACCAGTATCTCTTGTTAAGTTGTCCGGACGTTAATGCTTAGTTCTAACATATTAACGAACTCAATTATATTCCTCGAAACAATTCGAACCTCAAGTACTATGTATTGGCCCGGAATCCTCATTAGCCAATAATAAAAAATCGAGCTAGAATTGAAAAATCAAAAAATACACATACACGCACACACGCACACACGCAAACACCGACACATACGCACACTTTATAATTAGCAGTGTTAGCTAGGCATAAAACCACCTCTACTTTGTAGTGTACTATGCATAATTGCCTAAAGGTTACATAAAACGCAGGGGGTGTGATCTATCTTATTGTTTATTAATTGTGGTAAAACGAGAGGAACATCTATTTTGATAAGAGACCATCTAAAAATAGATAGAAAAATACGGACAGTGACTATCCAATACATTAGCCTGAGAACATGTACAGTTCTCTTACAGTCCTTTGATATTCTTGAAGAACTAACATCTGCGGCAAAATCGAGAAATTCTTAATCTTGAAATTCTCGATCTTAAAATTCGCCAACTCAAATCGGGTTTTTCAATTCTGTGCGGCCGTTTGTTTGTGCCAACTATTGTGGAAAAGGACCAATAAGGATAAGATGCTGCAGAAATCCAATTTAATTTTGGTTCTACGAATTTATTTTCTATCGAAGTAGAAGGTTAAAGAACCAAGCGAATAACACATAGGCAGTTAAGATACTATTAAGTATTTGTTCAGTATCGAAACGGCTACATTAAACTAAGGAGAATTACTTTAAAGTATACTGTGTCATTTACTCAAATGTTCAGATTTATCGTAGAGGAATAACAGGGACATCTGTTTAGTAAATATTTCTTCGGTAACGTTTACTGGCATTTACATCGATTGATGGCTACCTTCGTTTCTGATAGATGAGAGAAAATGTTGTTCTTCTGTGGCTTAGAAGTTTCCAATGCTCAATGTCGAATGTTTTATAGGTTCAAAATAGCGTTTTTGGAAGTTAAATCGAACAAGGGATAAAGTACACTGGAATGTTCCCAATAAGGTCATGTAGGAAACGTTTACTATAAAGTCAACAGAATTAATTTCATTTTCTTAAGAAACCATTGAGGTGAAAATTCTGAAACAATTTATTTTACTGTTTTTAGTTCTGTCAAGAAATAAAAGGGTTTAAGTAATGACTGTATTTTGATCGTTGTTCCAAAAATTGGCTTCGAATTGGAAAATTTATTTATTAATTAATTGTGCAGAAATTCTCTCTTATTTCTGAAAAATTATCAATATCGAATCCTCAAAGTATGACATGTTTAATCAAATATTGATGGAATTATTTATAGTTAACTAATGTAATTATTATTGCCATTCTATTTAAATCACAAGTATATATATAAAAATATATATTATAGATGATATATATGACAAACTAATATTTAAATAAACAGGAATACTGCAAACACGTCAGTATTTATATGTATATATATTTATATATATATATATATAAATATAAATATACTTATATATAGTTATCAATATTTCTATTCGATAAGTTACTTTCTGACGTTCCATTTAATTATTATTTGTTGTGTCTCAATGAAAGATAAAAATTCTATAGTGAATAGAATAAAAGATTTAGAAACTCAAATGGGTTCATATGAAAATTTAACAACATCATTATCAGATGGATTAAATTTTAGGTTTAAAAGAATGGAAAGTATGATAGCTACACAACAAGCTCAAATAAATGAATTGAAAACTATACTTTTGAATACATTGAATCAAAAAAATTACAATAACAATAAAGTTCAACCTTTTTCCAATGGATTTAATTTCTCACCAACTTTTATGTCTTCAGGTATGAAACAAGATAATTCTATTAATTATTATCAATATTCACATTTAAATACGGGAGAAACACCAACTGCAATTCCATCTCCAAATAGTGTGATATCCAATACCGCATATACTAGTTCTCATTTATTAGGTGCAAGAAGGAAAAGTAGTATCATGAATACCAATATGATTAGAAGTGTAAGTATGGCTAATAATGATATTTCTCTACCACCTGTAACAGCACCATTACCAAATAGTCGCAGTCATAGTCCTTATCCATCTCAAAAGAAACAACGGAAGAATTTTAAAAGTGTCTGTGAAGAAGATTTCCAATTTATTAAATCACCACAAACTGTAACTGAAATTTGGAATGAATATACTCAGGGTTATAATGGCCAACCTTCAATAAAAGAAATGGAAACTATATACAAAACTGCTTGGAGAAGAGATCCAGCTGTAAACAAAAGATACGCAAGAAGAAAAATCCTATGGACAGCAATTGAAAAAGGTTTGACAAAAGGTTTCACCTTAGAATATACTATTCAATTATTAGAAGATCATAGATACACTGATCGTCAAAAAGGCATTAAAGAACCAATTGGTTGGTTATGTCAAAAAAGCGCCATTCCTGATATCTTAAAATAACAAAACTGAAAGCAAATTATACCAATTATTATAAGCATAGTAACAATATTAAGAAGTTATTTAATAATATTGTTACCATTAAACATTTTTTGTCAGCATTTTTGGAATCTAAATATTTGAATATCTACTCAAGTTATGGTAAGAGATAAGTTATACACAATAAAAAAAACGTTGTAACACTACAAAAACATCATTAGATAAACTAGTTAAGAAACCAAAATATTGTAATACTATGTATATAGCTCTAAATAAGTGTCAATAAGAGAATATTCTTCCATTAATGTGGTAGTTATCTTGTACGGTTACTAATACTCATAATGGTAAAAGTGAAAAATTATGAATTTACTTAAAATGCGATGAGATGAGTTATAAAGAGTGTGTGATACTATTAAAGAGAGGACAAGATTATTGGAATAGAGGTGTTATATTGCGAGTAAGTGTACATCAATGGGTAAATATAAATCACAGAGGCCAATGGCTTCCAAAGGGAAGTCTAAATACACCAAGAAACAGTATAAAGTGAAGAAGATGAGGAAATCCTCTTTGAGTAAAGCTACTAAGAATTTTCAAGTATTTAATCAAGATGATGATATTATTGATAAGTATGAAACATTGATGGATTTAGGAGATGATTCAGAAGAAGAGTTGAATATTTCCACAGATAATAGATTTTTAGCATTGAGGAATATGAATAGCAATAAAGATAATTCATCTAGTAATGACGATGATAGTGGCATCGAATCTGAATATTCTAGTTCAATGGCACAAGAGCCTACACCAGAACTATCTCATTCTGAAAACCAACTAGCTTCCAATCATGATTTTATTGCTTTTTCTGCTTCTTCAGAAGAAGAGCAAATTTCTGATATTGATGCAAATGAACAAGATGAAGATAATATGAGTACTAATGAAATTGAAAGAACATCAAATCACGATTTTCCTTGGTTATTAAACCATGATCACTCTAAACAAAAAGAAATAGCAGATTGGCTTACAATGGAAATTAAAGATTTCATTTCATACATTTCACCAAGTCGTGATGAAATTGAGTTACGTAATAAAACTATTACCAAAGTACGAAATGCAGTAAAGGATTTATGGTCAGATGCCGACCTTCATGTCTTTGGTTCTTATGCGACAGATTTGTATCTGCCAGGTTCAGATATTGATTGTGTTATTAATAGTAAAATGCAAGATAAAGAGAATAGAAATGATCTGTATTCATTAGCCAGTCACTTGAAAAAAAATAATTTAGCTACACAGGTGGAAGTAATTGCCAAAGCAAGAGTTCCAATTATCAAGTTTGTTGAACCTCATTCTCAGATTCATATTGACGTTTCATTTGAAAGAAACAATGGTTTAGAAGCTGCTAAATTGATTAGAGAATGGTTGAACGAAACACCAGGTTTAAGAGAACTTGTTTTAATCATAAAACAATTCTTAACTGCAAGAAGACTAAATAATGTGCATACTGGTGGTTTAGGTGGGTTCTCAATTATTTGTCTAGTTTACTCATTCTTACAATTGCATCCACGTATTGTTACCAATGAAATTGACCCATTAGATAACTTAGGTGTTCTTCTTATAGATTTCTTTGAACTATATGGGAAGAACTTCGGATATGATGATGTTGCAATAAGTGTAGCAGATGGTCGTGCTTCATATATACCGAAACATGAATTCAAACAATTAAATCCTGTTAGGATGTCATTTGCGTTAGCTATCCAAGATCCTGGTGATCCATATAACAATATTAGTAGAGGATCTTTTAACCTAAGAGATATCAAGAAATCCTTTTCTGGGGCTTTTGACTTATTAGTTAATAAATGTTTTGAGATGGATGTTGCTACTTTTAAAGATCGAATTGGTCAGAGCATTTTGGGTAAGGTGATAAAATATCGTGGTAGTATACGTACTTTTAAAGATGAAAGAGACTTAGTTGAAAACAAAGCCATTATAGAGAATGAAAAGTATCATAAGAAGCGTTCTAGAATTGTTCATGAAGATGTTTTTATAAATCCAAGCAGTGATAGTGAACCTAATTTGGAAGAAGAAGAAGAAATGTATCATATCCAAGAACCTCCAAAGAAACGTCAGAAAAAGAGTAAAGAAAAAGCAGTCAACCCTGCTGTTCTTATAGCTCAAAAAAAGGCCAAGATTCAAAATAGCTCCAAGAATCAAGAACCTAAAAAGAAAAAGTTACCAAAAAATGTTGTTTCTATTGATTCGTTCATGGGATTATTTGATAACGAAGATGAAGACAACGATTCTGATTTTAGTAGAACTGAATCACCACCTCCAATAAAATCTGAAAAGGATAAAAATACTTCACCAGATTCAAGAGAATCACCTCTGCCTATGGATGACAATAAAAGTGATCTGAAAAAGGTTACAGTAGATGCACAAACAAGACGTGATTACTGGTTAAGTAAAGGTCAGTCTATGTCAACAACTTCATTGAATTGAAATTGAATATTTTAAAATATATACTAATTTTATTTATATAATTTAATTAAATATTCAATTTAAAAAAATGTATATCAGAAAGAAAAACTTATGACTCCTATTAAATTAATAATCTATTACTTTAGATCTTAATTTTTTTTTAAAACTCTTGAATTTTTTATCTTTTAATCGTTGTTCGTAATCTTTTGATTTAAAACCTTCCCATTTTTGTATTGTTGATTCAGAAGTTTCACTGGGGAAATCACATATTGTTTTGATTTCATTTACAAACTTCTTTAAGCAAACTTCTTTATTAGTTTCTCTAGATCGTGTTTCATCAGATTGTATTACAATACTATCAGAAACACTTTTATAGTATCTACAAACTCCAGATATTAACCTTATTTTAACCTCAGCAGGAATCCAATTTGCTTTTGTAACATTTGGTAACGTCAGTGTACATTTAGTGTTCAGTTTGTTAACATTTTGTCCTCCTGGTCCACTTGATCGATCATACCTAAATAAGAAAGTTTTTGAAGGTATATTATCATTGGTTAATTTGTCTAACCAAGTTTTGGCTTCTATAACTGATGGTGTTAGAACAAATGCATTAGTGGAATAATTGATTCTATTCAAAAGCAACCATGGAACCCTAACACATGTTATGAACATTCTAGCATCTCTGTTTATCCTTTTGCTTTATTATACACATTAACCCCAAACAAATTATTGCTTTAATTGTTCAGTGTAATTTATTGAAATTTGATTCTTCGGAGGTTTTTGTATGTTAGAATGATGATTTCATTGTCTATTCACTATAAAATATATATGACACTTATAAAATATTTAAAGACATCAGCTATAAATAACTCTGAAGACATGCCTATTCAGAAGTTAGTTTAGTGAACACCAGAGATAATTCTAAAACCACGTCCTGTAATTCAGATACTTTGTGAGATATTGGAATTGTTCTTAAAATCAATGGGTATAACAATTGTAAATTCTTTACTTCATTTTGAGATGAAACGTTATTTTCTTTTAAGAATAGATCTAAAATGTCACGTAAACCACACAATAAGATTTCTAATTCGATTTTACGGATCTTTGGAATTGGAGCTCTACCGATCAATGATTGATCTGAAATGTATCTTCTTAGTGCAAATGCTGCTCTAGAAACTAGATAGGGAGATGCAACAGTTCTTAATGTTTGGTATTCTGGTTCTGAAAGGGTGATAAATCTGATTAGATCTTTCAAACATAATATAGAGCATTTATATTTGCTTAGCAATGGGGGTTCCATTGTTGATCCTGCAATATCAGAGAATTGAAATTCAGATAATTTTTGAGATACTTCATATAAAGTTTTACCACTCTTGACTAATACTTCTTCAATTTCATCTAATTGGTACATAAATGAGTTATTCCAGATTGTTGAGACTAAAAAGTTTAATTGCTCTTCAGTCATGAATTGAATGGCATTAGGTTTTAATAAAACTTCAAGATACTTTGTATATTCTTCAATGTCCGTTTCTTGAGTTTCTTCGTCAATCTTCGGATTCATTCTATGAAGTGGAGCAGCTGTCACTTTCGTATATATATCACAAATACTGCTTAAATATTCAGATGATTCACTGGACAATTCATCTGAATCGAAAAATTGTATTGAAAGATCCCTCAAATATTTAGAAGCTAGTAACCACATTGGAACATTCTCTTTAGAATTAATTGTAATCAGTGATTTTCTTGTGACAACCTCGCCAAGATTTCTCATTACTCTGGTAATGAACTTTTCTCTCAACAATTTTGGATTTTTCTCCACAAGAACAGATAACCTTTTATCCAATTCAAGACAAGCGGTGTACCCAATAGCTTCAAATGTTGGAATACGTGATCTAGATGAAGAAGATAACTTAGGTGCTAATTTCTTTTCTATTTTCTCCCTTGTCTCAAAAGGCAGAGTGATGATTGTACTTAATTGTAGCAAAATCAGTTTCTCGATATCAGGTTCTTGCATAGTTTTAAAGTAACAAATACCTTCCATAATTGCCTTTTGTAAAGAAGATGGCCTTTTGTTATCTCTAGTATGTTCTGGAAGAAGAGGATAACGAACAGCAGAATTAAACAAAGCTAGTGATTTTTCGACAAATTCCACATCAACACAGTCATAAGTCATCATTAATTTATACAAATAAGGAAATCCTTTAACTAATTCGTCAATACAATCATATCCTGATTTTTGGTGGTATGTTTTCGCACCAGAAATATCACCATATATTATATCATAACCACACCAAATTTTATAGGTCATTACTAGCAGGTCTTTTGGAATATCTTCTAATTTTGTCATTTCTTCTAAAATCTTTTGGAAACGAATAATCGCAATAAAAGTAACTTCAGAAGCATGAGAAGATAATAATCTTTTGAAAAACTTTAATAAAGCATCCCATTGTTCTCTACCATGACCATTTTTAGAAAAATCCTTGAAATGGACAGGATAAATACCAATCAAACCTTGTAATGCACTATCTAGAAATTCGATTCCTTCAATCATTTCCTTTTCATCTATATCCTTAACAAGTAATGATTTTAAGACTTCGGAAAATATCAAATCCCAATCTGGTAAAGAACTTGAATATGATGCTATAATTCTATAAAAAGTTTGGATAGATCCGTTCTTAACTTCAACTCTTTTATCTTCAGTACATTCTACTAATCTTTTTAATAGGTACAACCAAATACTATCAGAAATTTCGTTAGGAGTAGATTGTTCAGATGAAATTATTTCATCTAAACCTTTATCTTGAATTGTCGATGAAATTTTATTATCCCCTGGTTTATCTTCATTATTATGATGAATTCTCAAATAGTCACCTATCAGCCAAAACTGACTAATTGAGGAAAATGATATGTTTAGATTGCAATGTTGTAACACGAAATTAACGAGTGTATCTATAACTTGTTTAATGGAACTTAAAGGTAAACTTTGCAAGAAATCATCTGATATTAGTTTAAATACATCATATGAAACTTCGACCATTTCTTTGTGTTTTAACGATAAGCCAGTTACCAAAGAAGAATCGTCGCCATCTTCCTTTAAAAATAATATTTCATCTTTATTTATCCATTCAAATGGTGAATTAATAATATCAAAAACGGAAACCCAGGAATGAGTTAAATAATCGCCAAATTCATTTAGTACTTCCTTTAGGGTAGAAAGTAGATGAAGTAGAATTTTAGCTTCAGTATCAGCAGTACCGTCATACATTTGAGCCTTGCCCATTTCCAACATTTTTAATAGCGTTATACAACCCATAATTGATTTGCATACTAGGATTTCTAATCTACCAAAATTATCTTTCTTTACATCTAAGTTTTCAATATCATCAGTAGTACTTGTAGTTTTCCTAATAATTTCGGTAAAGATGAGTGTTGCATGTAATCTTAGGGGAGGAGATGACACTTTTCTACTTCCAATTAATTGAATTAAGTAGTTTGTTATTAAGTTCCAACTCTCACCTCCCTCTGAATCAGAAGCAAATCTTGTACAATTTTGAGAACCTATTTTACCAATTTGAGTTAAAAAGAAAACCTTATTATAAGCACAAAATTGAACAACACCATCTTCTAATACTGGGTGATCACCTACTAATAAGTTAGCTTTATCTTCTGAAAATGATGACTTTGAGCATTGAATTAAAGTTTCAATCAACATTTTAAATGAATCGGTTGCATAAGCCTCTGTACTAGCAAGTAAGCTCATAACACTACCTTCAATTGATGCTATTTCATTTTTAGATAAAACTGGAGGTGGAGGTATATCTTGAGAGTAATAGTTCTCCATAAAATCAGCAGAAGGGCCATAGAAATAGTAAGACATCCATTGCCAAGTGACAAGTAAATGCTGCCAATTAGCATGTTCAAAGTTAGCGCCCAATGACATTGACAATGAAACTAATGCTCGAAATAAAATTATATGCTTTTTATCAATTGATCTTCTATGTAATGGTCTCTTCTTTGTCAAATTATCATTTGATTCAGTTTCAATTGGGGTCATCAAAGTTTCACTTAATGCATTCAATACACTTGAACCAACGTCTTGCAACTGGCTCGATTTGACTTCTTCTATGTCTTCTGATGAAACATTTTGAATAATTGAAACAGAGAATAACTCTAAACATTGATTTAATTTTTCAGAAAGTGAAAGGATACCAGCAGCATGAGCTAATTTTTGAAAAGATCTTACTACAGAATGAAACAAATGTTGATCCAACGCCTTGGAATATAATATTCTTTTATGAAGGGTAAAAAGGTTATTGAACATGCCTTTGAAAACAATTGTAATGCTTGATAAATCTTCTGTTTTATTGTCCATTTCTTCGATCAACGATTCTTGAGCTTCTTTGCTTAAACCATCTGTACAAGAGCACACAATTGATAGTACTAACCAAATAATGTAAGTTAAGTTTACTGGATTAGTATTTCCCTTATCTAACATCTGGATATATTTGTGTTTTGCAGCAGATAATTCATTTGAGATTAATGGAGCTTGTACAAGTTCAATAATTGGACTTTCATGTAAATATAATGAAATATCCTGAGAATTCAATAGCTCATTCATTTCTTTTAATAAATTCCCTAGAATTTGTTTCCTGTCTGTATAATTATCGTATGTCATATAAAGATCTCTTAATAATTTAGAATCTGTTGTGAAATCAGAAAATAGTTCCAATGCCATTGCCTTTTTCCATATCGGCATATTTGATTCAAGTGATATTACATGAATAAGTAAAGATAAAATAACTTCCATTTCTACTTCTAATATTCCGATAAACTCACTATTAATCAATGTCCTAATAGAACGGAAGCTTCTTACTACAGTTGAGAAATGAGCATTTGTTGATGATATACCACGTAGTATTGAAGGAACAGCTTTTGTTCTTAGTAAATAACTCAAATCATCGTATTTTAAAAATAAATCTTTGCAATTTTTCAATACAGATTCTATAATTTCCAAACCATAATCGATTGGTATACTAGTTGTATTTAAAAATGTATCCCCATTAACATCTTCTTTAGATTTTTTGGAACTATCTAAAGAGGAGCACAATGCCTTAAATGTTCTATTAACGTCATAACGATATGCGTTGACTTTAATATGTTCATCAGATTTTATTAAGACTTCAAACGATTTTTCATTCAATATACTATTAGATTCATCGTTTGCATCCCATTCATAAGATAAACGTTCGAATATTTCATCGATCAATTGTAACAAAGTAGCACTTGCAGTATCGGCAACAGTTGGTGACTTATTGGATAGTAATAATAAACTTGAACAACACAACAACAATTTACTGCATAAAGGACCATAAATAAATTTTGCATAAGTTTTGAAAAAACTTGGCACCAATTGCAAAATTTTCAATTGAATCTCAGCAGCTAACTGTGTTGCATCTATCAATGAATCCAATAATTCAGGTAATCTTTCCATTGGGATACATGGCACAATTGATAAACGCTGAATGCATTGCATGGAAATACTCGTCAATTTAGCGTTACCAGAGGAACAAGCCATAATGAAAGGTACTACAAAATCTGGATGCCTTTCCAATTCATTAATATTATGAACAGTTTTCAATATTTCAATAGACTTATCACAAGCTTGTTTAATTTCAGTACTTCTCCTCTTAGATTCTGACGACAAAGAACGCAAATCAGCATCCAATTGTCTCTGGAACTCAATGAAATTCAAAGAATCAACACTCATACCAGCTACACACACTTGAATCTCTTGAAACCTCTCCCAAACACAACTATAATCACCAGAGTTCCCCTGTTTATATCTTCCACAGTATTCAAAATAATTTCAAATATCTATATCAAATATCTTCGCCCATAGAGAATTATAGTACTGAAAAGGGCACGTGAGCCTCATAATCCACTACAACTAAGCAACTATTCAACCGTATTGAAGGTCATATACATACCACATTGGGCCCAATGACCATACACACCATTCTTATGAAGTTAGCAAACCCTTTAGCTCTAGTTTGCAACACAATCATACAAGCCTTTAGCGTGGAAGAGATGGCCAGTTTCAACAGTGGGACATATATGAAAATATAGCACAAAGTGAAGAATTATAGTATAAAGAGCAGTGTTTAGTGTGAAGTTGATCAGTTAGTTGAGCAATTCTTTGAACAAGGGCAGTTGTAGAGTGTTGCTGGTTGGTAATAGTGGTCGATGCTGAGTGGATTGCTGAGGTTTGTCAACGATGGTGTTGTCCATGGTGATTCAAGTCTGAATGAGAGTGTCGATGATGTAGTGAAAGTGGCCAATGAACCAGATGGGATTGATGATGGCTCTAAGACAGCCAGTGAACCTGAATTATCACTTAATGAGCTGATTGCAGGGGTTGGTAGTGGTGGTATAGGAAGAGATTCTACTGCTCTGCTGGATGATGTTGACGATGACGATGACGATGTGATAGATATGTATCGAGATGACCATGACAATTTAGAATTGTTACAGACAGATTCGTTTGATGTGAATGATAAGAATTTTGATATTATTACAACAATAGCACCAGCCACGGATGTGATAGTGGCAACTTCAAAAGATGCTAATAACTTTGATCGGTATGGGTTTAGGAAACAAAATAAATTCACTACAAGAGAACAGTACGATCAATGGTGGGATAAGTATTCAATATATTGCATAAAACAGAAATACAAATGGCAGAAGATGGTTGAGAGTAGTGGTATCTCTTTGGATAATGATTCACCTCAAAGACTACCACCAAAAAGTGATAAATTAAAAAAATTTGTTAGAAATGGTATCCCAGCAGAATGGAGAGGTAATGCTTGGTGGCATTTTGCAAGAGGTCAAGAACTTTTAAATAAAAACAAAGGACTGTATAAGAAGCTTCTGGTAAAGATTTCAGAGTTTCAAGAAATTAAGATGAGAAATAAAAAAAATACTAAAAGTGTAAAGTTACCTGACCTTGACGTTATTGAACGTGATCTGAATAGAACATTTCCTGATAATATCCATTTTCAAAAAGAACCTTTCCAATTAACTGATCCACCTATGATAAAATCTCTCCGTAACGTCTTGATTGCATTTTCTCTATATAATCCAAACATTGGATATTGTCAATCTATGAATTTCTTAGTGGGTCAATTACTTTTATTTATGGATGAAGAAAAAGCATTTTGGATGTTAGTAATTATAACAACGAAATATTTACCTGGTGTTCACAGCATTAATTTAGAAGGTGTAAATATAGATCAAGGTGTATTGATGCTTTGTATTAAAGAATATATGCCTGAAATATGGCCATTCATTGAAGCAACTTATAAAAATAACATGAATAAACCATTGCATTTAACTAGAACAAATGAGTTCTTACACAGATTGCCACCTATTGCACTATGTACTGCAAGTTGGTTTATGAGTTGCTTTGTTGGTATATTTCCCGTAGAGACTACATTAAGAATTTGGGATTGTATGTTTTATGAGGAATCTAATTTCTTATTCAAAATATCGTTGAGTATTTTAAAATCTTCAGAGCAATATATTCTAAAGGATAAACCGTACAAATCATTATTCAATTATAGCATTGGGACAAATAATTATGACCCAAATAATCCTCCTACTAAAACTAGTAATAGAGATGAAGTAGACGCACAAGTATTTCAAGTTATTCAGACATTACCAAAAAAAATGTTGGACCCAAATAGATTCTTTAATGAAACGATTTTGAAACGTCGATCATTTCTTAATAAGATAGAACAAGAAGATATTAATCGTTATAGAAAATATGTAATTTCACAAAGATCAAAATATAAGAGATATAGTAAAGTGTTTGGTTTAAATTTTGATCGTCAAGACAACAGATCTGGTACACCCTACAAACAAAATGAAAACGAAAAAAATTTAAAACAATTATCAAAAGAAGAAATCAACCAAACAATATCAAATGAAATTACAGGTTTCAAAAATGATCTAAACGGAGCCACTTGGAACAACAACATAAAATCTAGGGTAAAACATTTCCAGAACCCTCAAATTTAAAAATAGCATTACCCATTAATAACATAAATATTTTTCTTAGTACATAATTAAATTGAAAAATTATTTTCCTACTTATTAGTAACAATTTTAATTAATATAAATATACTTTTATATAAAGAGACGTACATTTGATATTTATGTCTTTGACGTTTAGTATATGTTTTCTTCAGTATCTAAGCTCATCGCATAGTGAAAAAATATATATACTGTAAATGAAAAATTTAAAACACAGTGAAGAAACTTGATATAAAGATTTAAGTTGTTATATTGTTAGATCTAGGACATCAGTGACATCCAAAACACACCAGACCGAATAATATACCAATTATGAATGGTATTTTTGCTATTGAGAAGCCAAATGGCATCACATCCAATCAATTCATGATGAAATTGCAGCATATATTGACCAACAGTCAAGTGTTCTCTAAAGAAATCCAAAGAGCTACAGCTGAAAGAATACAACAATATCAAAAGGAAACTGGTAAGAAGGCTAGTAAGAGAAAGCTACGTAAAGTTTCAAAAGTAAAAATGGGCCATGGTGGTACTTTAGATCCATTGGCATCTGGTGTTTTAGTTATTGGTATTGGTACTGGTACTAAACAATTGGCTAACTATTTATCTGGTACAGTTAAAGTTTATGAAAGTGAAGCTTTGTTTGGTGTTTCTACAACTTCTGGTGATGTTGAAGGTGAAATTTTATCTCAAAATTCTGTCAAACACTTAACTAGAGATGATTTAAATACTATTCCAAGTAAATTCATTGGTGCTTTAAAGCAAACTCCGCCTATTTATGCAGCTTTGAAGATGGATGGTAAGCCATTACATGAATATGCTAGAGAAGGTAAGCCACTTCCTCGTGCTATTCAACCAAGAGAAGTTTCAGTATATGATTTAGAAATATTTCCAGACTCTTTATCCACAACTCATAATTACCCATTATTAAGGCCAACTACAGACGAAGCTAAGGAAACAGTTGCCAATTTAAATGCAAACATGTTGAAGGACACTTTATATTTTTCAAAAGAATATTGTGCAAAGCAAAACTGGGAAGGTGAAGAAGCTCAAATAGAGGCACCTATTCCATTAAGCGAAACTGAAGCTGAAGATATCAAAGAAAAGGGAGATCAATATCGTTCCCCTTTATTACATTTCAAAGCCAAAGTTTCATCTGGTACATACATCCGTTCTTTGATCAGTGACATCGGTAAAGCCATGAGAAGTTCATCCTACATGGTTAAACTGATTCGTTTACAACAGCAAGATTGGTCATTAGAAAAGAGCAATGTCTTTAAACTAACTGATTTCACTGAAAGAGATGAAAAAGTCTGGAGCAAAGTATTACAATTAGTATTGGAAAAAGGTGCTGAGGTCAACATTACTGAAGAAATGATCAATGCAGAAAAGCAAGTTCAAGAAGAAGAATCTAAACAACAAGAACTCATTGATAAATCCACTGAATCAGTTGAACCAGTTGAAACTACAACCACTCATCAGACCACAAAGGAAGTTACTCCTACTGAAGATGCCAATGGCTTGAAAAGATCCATTGATGAAGTGTAAGATTGGATTATATAATTATCTAAATTAAAATATGTATAGAAGTAACGAAAAAATTACTTTACAGATAGGTAACCACTAGTTATTAATAAAGTTCTCAAATAGGAAACCTCCACAAAGTGCAATCCTATTCTTATTTGAACCTCCAGGAAAATAAAATATCTAATAGCGAAAAGATTTATTACTCAAGTAAGTAATCCTAATAATTGAGTCGCCAAATCCATTCCAAAGAAGACTCAATTGAGCCCATTTTAGCAGAATGTTCCTAGACAACGAGGCTATGGATCAAACAATATACCAGAACAAGTAATCATAAATCGTTTACGCAATTGGCGTCTTCTATACCCATTACAGATAATGGTTTCAGGTATCATTATCACTGGAAAAATTCAGTGAAAAATTCTTCAATTAATTAACGCGAAAAAGGTATATTAATTAAATTTGTTTCGTGATTTCGCGTTAGAATAGTTTAATATGGTGAAATTAAAAGATAAAGGTATAATGTGGATTATGAGTTAACGATTAATTGAGTGTTTGATAGAAGTATATATAAGTGAGAGTAATCTGTTTGATTTGAAGGGAATTGATATGTGGTTTTTATGGACTTAGCTGAAAGTGCAATACACATAAAACAACAGTCGCTCATTTACTTAATTTCGCTATGTCTCAAGAATACAAGAAAGCTTTACGTGTCTTGATGAAATCACCAGTCACTGACGATATGATCAGATTTTTAACACATTCCACAATGAAAGTTCTTCCAACTAGTGGAATGCCTACTCCTCCAAGTTCTCCAACTGATGGGAAGCAACCTAGATTGCCATCTTTGAAAACTTTCATTACTAGATTGGTTAGATACACAAACGTTTACAGTTCTACTTTATTAACTACAGTTTGCTATTTGAACAAGTTGAAGAGGGCTTTACCTAAGGATGCTTCCGGTTTACCATCTACTATTCACCGTATGTTTTTAGCCTGTTTGATTATTAGTGCTAAATATCACAACGATTCTTCTCCATTAAACAAGCATTGGGCAACATATACTGACGGTTTGTTCTCTTTGGAAGATATTAACTTGATGGAAGTCCAATTGTTGGCTCTATTGGATTGGGATTTAAGAATCAGCGAAGAAGATTTGATTCTTGATTTAAGATATCTATTAGAACCAGTAGTGAAAGATTTAGAAGTTTCTTACCAAAGAAGAAGATACAACAATATTAAATCAGAATACCAACAACAATCCACTGCCAGTACTTTACAATACAAGAACTACAATAAAATGTATAACAATGATATGAGCAATTCAGTTGATTCCAACTTAAGTTCCATGACATTGGTCGACAATAATGATCCAATAAGCAGAAGTAATTCCAGAACATATTTATCCAAATCCCATTCCACAAGTCCATTGCATACACAAACACCAATAACGAACAATACATCAAGTGTTATGAAAATACAAGCTATAAATACTAATGAGATGGTCTCTGAAAGTAGTAGCGATTGGGATTTTGAACAAATTATGGTTCAATACGGGTTTTAAAATAATTAGGGTAAAAGGGTATTCACAAAAACATGTACAAATATATATGCACACACTTATAGAATAAATGTATAGACATTCCATAGCATTTAATTGATATTATTCATTCATTATAATTACTTTATTCTTATAAGCTATTATAATTACACTATTAACTGTAAACCCTAATTAACCTCGTTGGTCCGTGCGGGTAACACGCGGGCCACCAAGTAAAATTTTCAAAATTGTATAAATAGGCAGTGAAATTCCAAGCAATTAATGAATTGTATTTTCCTTTCACTATAATTATTAGTTGCTTATGATTTCTATTTGAAAGAGCTATGGTAACTCATATGGGTTAGTGATGAGTTACTGGAAATGATACTGTTCCATGAATGGTATTGGTTCAAGACTTCTGAATGAGATGTCATTTGATAAGTTTATCAATGGATATTATTCTGTATTATCTTTTATTTAAAGAAAAGAGTATGACGAGACAAACGCTGTGCACCAGTCTGAAACACCTATCAAGTACTCAGGTGACATGAAGCATTAAGTATACCCAAATTTCTGATCCTTTTCTTTAAATAAATATTTAGATTCTTGGTAAAAACTTTTTGTATATATTCGGAGAGTCTTTTAAAATTGTAAATGATTGAGCCATATTCGTCAATTGTCTTATAATTATAGATCTAAGCGAAATGCAAGAACAGATTACTCAACTAGGTAGATATTGACTTTCATTATGAATGAAAAAAATATGGTAAAAAATTTGAGCGGTACGGGAATCGAACCCATGTCCCCACCTTGGAAGGGTGGGATGATAACCACTACACTAACCGCCCGATAGTAATTACAGTCAAAAATATTTTTATTATTGTCATATATATGCACCACATGCTGAAAAATTTTTTTCTTTATTTAAACAATACTAAAAATTAATATTTGGTTGTAATAATTGATATTTAATTAAAAAATTTAAAACATAAAATTTATCAATAATTAACAATTAGTAAAAATCTTTGTCAGAATATTGAGATTTAATACACAATATTCATACGGCAATAAAGCTATATCTTTACCACAGAAAAGGACGCTGTTCTAGATGGTGTTCTTATTGGTCTAAGCATATCAGCACCAACAAACCAGATATTCGATGTTTAGATATAAACATCGACTCATAAAAATCGACTCATAAAAATCAGTTCATCTAGTAGTTCAAACTCACAATAAATCAGTGATATAAATATGGTGCATCTTACAGAGTAAGGTTTATCATTTTTTTTATATATTATTTATTTTATGTATTTTATATAAAATAATCGATCGAGTATCACACTTAAAAATGTCCGTAAACTTAAATGAAACTGAAAACAGTATCAATGCTTTAAATGAAGCATTTGTGGAAAAACTAACCTTAGATTCTCCACAATCTTAAATCAATTCAATTGTATCTTATAATGTTAATATTGTTGTTATATTATTTACATGATTTTAAATATTATTTAATTATATGAATAATTATATTTTACCCTTCATATCTTCTAAAGTTATAATTTTAGAATTAAAATTTACAGATTGCAAATTAGTTTCTTGAATACTTTCCAATTGAACTTCCAATGCACTTTTCTTATTACTTTTATTTGGCAAGGAACCAGTAGAGCCACTATTAGTAGCTTTTAATGATTGGATTTTTTGGTATAATGGATGGTTTTCTTTAATCAAGTACCCTTGTTTCTTTTCATCACTATAATATTCAATATCTCTTCTCTTTGTTGGTCTTGCAGGTAATGGGATTCTACCTCTTTTCATTAAAAACCAATCTGGATGTATATGTGCTCTTAAACCTAATTTATTAAAATACCTTGCAGTGAATTCCCCACCTGCTGCCTGGATTGTTTTAATAGCACCATCTGAGGCTTTGGAAGCTTCAATTTTAATAGGAAGGTTATAATTATCAAACCCTCTTGCTAAAATTTTGACACCATGCTTAATGGTACCTGTTACTAAACCTATATCTTTCATTGTCTTAATATCTAAAACATCATTTTCATTTAAAACCAATCTACCATTATCATGAAACCATTGAATTTTCTCTAAATTCAATTCATTCATTGGAGTAGAATGAACATTGGTGAACCCAATTTTAGGAAATAATTTAAAAATCGGTGTTTGACCACCTTCGAACCATGGCTTAACACTACTTCTTGCCTTCTGACCCTTTTGACCTCTTCCAGAAGTCTTACCTTTACCACTAGAAGGACCACGACCTACTCTTTTGGAACCTTGGGTGGAACCTTCAGAAGGTTTTAAATTACCTAAAAGTGACATTTCACGTATGCCAGTCATATATGAAGTCTTAGCGACGGGTGACTTCAGCATAAACAATTTGCTCAATGGCGATAGTTTCATCATCTTGACCCAGTGACCAGCCTCTCCAATGAACCCCTTGATGACCTCTCTTACTAGCTAAAGCAAATAGAATTCATTTAAACAGTATATTGTATCTTTTCAACTAAATCTTTAAAATTTCAGTTTGAATTTTGATGGAATCCCTGCCGTGAATTATGATGAAGTAATGCTTCGCCAATTTGTTTTATGGAGGGCCACTCAATTTTTGAAAAACAAAAATAAATAGCTTCTATGGCCAAGTTGGTAAGGCGCCACACTAGTAATGTGGAGATCATCGGTTCGACTCCGATTGGAAGCATGCTTATCTTTTTGCCCAATCATCACTAATACTCACACTAAATCATTGGAAAAAATTCCTATAACATGTCAAACAGAATTGCAATGCTTATAGTATTACTCAGGGACCATTGAATATACTCCAGCAGTACTACTCTTCCAATTGTAAATCTGTAACCCATCACCCATTTACCCTGCCCACTTTATTGCCAAAGTACAGCGCCATCGATTTTGAGATGAAATTTAATTTGATTACTGATACTATCACTGGTGAAGAGATGGATAAAAGATAGAATTATTTAATACCAGTGATAACACGTTGTTGTGTTGGTTGTTGCTCATAGGAACCACGCCACCAGAAAGAAGATAAGAGGTATATAGAAAAGATGGCTGTGCATAATCCTAACAATTGGCATTGGGTAGATAAGAATACGTTACCATGGAGTGAAAAGTATTTTCAAGATAAATTGCAAAATAATAAAATTACTATCGACAACGAATCGTTGGAGGTTTGCATTACTGAGATTACTGGCATCAAAGGTGATTCCAACGTTTCACAAAGAAAGGGGAAGCCAATCTGTTATTTTGATTTATCTATCAATTTAAACATTTCCATCACTAACCACTCAAATGAAGAGGTGGAAAAGATCACAGGCTCTGTCACAGTGCCTGAATTCATGCATGATGATGACTCCTTCTTGATCAACTGCTCCGTAAAGGATCACACCACAATTGAACAAACAGTCAAATCTAAATACATCCCACTACTAAGAGCTTTGTTGATGGAATACCAGAATGATTTAATCACTGAACATTCTAAAGACCTGCAACACTAGACAAGCCATGCAACCATCTGCAATGTTACATAGAATATATAGAATAGAATCTAATATCACTTTAATCAACAACTATTGGCAATGCCATTGGTATTGTAATCATCATCATCATCTGTAAGCATAGCATGTGAAAATTTTATCCATTTAAATGGATAAAATTTTCACATGCTTCTGTTGGTATAGGGTTGGAATCTTTGGAAGGGCTGAATTTGCAACCTGTTCTACAGGAATATCTGTGCAAACCGGAAAACGTGGGCCGCACGCCCTACCCGGAGTTTGCCCATGCCCTTGCAACCCTGCACATAACACCTAAAATAAACGGTTTTTTCCAACTTTCTTTATAAAATTTCTTAACGCGTAAGAAAATTAGCGAAATAATTTAATAAAAACTATATAAAGATGGAATTTAATTTTGATTGATATTGTGGTTATGTTTGTATTAATGAGTTGTTGTTGGTTTCAGAGGGGTATCTTTAAGGGAATTGGGTTCAGTTATGAAACAGGATAACTTATCAACTTCTTTTAGGGAGGTGAACGGCCAGGACAACGCTGACTTGGGCAAGATTCCTATGTTTGTCGATGATCACGAGCAAACTGAAAAGAAAAGTATTGAAGATATTATTAGTACTCGTACTGATTTTGATTCTTTACAAGATCAAGAGATTCATAATCGTGGTGGTCATAGTGATTCCGCTGCTGCTGCTTTAAACCGAGGGTTCTCTAATGAGTTAGAGTTCGACAATGATAAGAGTCATAATAAAAATGATAATAATAATGATGATTATGATTATGATAGTGATGAACATAATAGAATCATTATTAAACCTGTTAATGATGAAGATGATGCATCAGTCATCATTAGTTTCAATCAAGGTGTTTCTCCATTCATTGTCATTTTAACTTTTGTTGCATCTATTTCTGGGTTCATGTTCGGTTATGATACCGGTTACATTTCATCTGCTTTGATTGCCATCGGTACAGATTTAGATAATAAAACTTTAAGTTATGGTGATAAAGAATTGATCACTGCTGCTACTTCTTTAGGTGCTTTGATTACAAGTATCTTTGCCGGTACAGCTGCTGATATCTTTGGTAGAAAACCATGTTTGATGTTTTCAAACTTAATGTTCGTCATTGGTGCAATCTTACAGATTACTGCTCATAAATTCTGGCAAATGACTGCCGGTAGATTAATTATGGGTTTTGGTGTCGGTATTGGTTCTTTGATTGCTCCATTATATATTAGTGAAATTGCTCCAAGAAATATTAGAGGTAGATTGACTGTTATTAACTCCTTATGGTTAACTGGTGGTCAATTAATCGCTTATGGTTGTGGTGCTGGTTTGGCTCATGTCAATAACGGTTGGAGAATCTTGGTTGGTCTTTCTTTGATTCCAACTGTTATTCAATTTACTTGCTTTTTATTCTTACCTGACACTCCAAGATATTATGTTATGAAAGGTAACTTAGAAAAGGCTAAAACTGTCTTACATCAATCTTACACTGAAACTTCTGAAGAAGATATTGATTTGAAGATTCAAGAATTACATGATTTGAATACTTCTATCCCAGGTAAGAATCATTTCGAAAGAGTTGTTAACACTGTTAAAGAATTACACACTGTTCCATCAAATTTCAGAGCTTTAATCATTGGTTGTGCCTTGCAAGGTATTCAACAATTTACTGGTTGGAATTCTTTATTATATTTCTCTGGTACTATTTTTGAAACTGTTGGTTTCTCAAATTCTTCTGCTGTTTCCATTATTGTCTCTGGTACTAATTTCATTTTCACTTTAATTACATTTTTCTGTATTGATAAAATTGGTAGAAGAAACATTTTGTTAATTGGTTTACCAGGTATGACCGGTGCTTTAGTCGTTTGTTCCATCGCTTTCCATTTCATTGGTATTAAATTTAATGGTAGTGAAGCTACTGTCGTTCATAGTGGCTTCTCTGCTTGGGGTATTGTCATCATTATCTTTATCATCGTATTTGCTGCCTTTTATGCTTTAGGTATCGGTACTGTTCCATGGCAACAATCTGAATTATTCCCACAAAATGTTAGAGGTCTTGGTACTTCTTATGCTACTGCTACTAACTGGGCTGGTAGTTTGGTTATTGCCTCTACATTTTTAACAATGTTACAAAATATCACACCAGCCGGTACTTTTGCATTATTTGCAGGTTTATCTGCTATTTCAACAGTATTTTGTTACTTCTGTTATCCTGAATTAGCAGGTTTAGAATTAGAAGAAGTTCAAACAATCTTAAAAGACGGTTTTAACGTTAAGGCCTCTGAAGCTTTGGCCAAGAAGAGAAAGCAACAAAACTCTGATTCGAACAAAATTGATTCATTGAAGTTTGAACCAACTCAAGAAATTATTGAAGAATAATCAAACACGTTTTCATTCATTATTCAACTCATTTTAATTGATATTATTCAATATATAGATTATTAATAATCCTTTTTATACAAAATTCTACATATCTAAATTTTATGAACGTTTAAGTTAATTTAACTACCTATATACCCTTGCAATAAACATTTTAAGATTTATTATGTACAATAATTTATTTTATTTAATATATTTACATGTATAGAAACTATCGTAGAGTGTTATTTTAATTATTTAATTCAGAGACTGGCTTAATACCTGAACAAATGTCATATAACAAATTTTTGGTATCGAATGGAAGTTCAGGATTACTATTTTGTAAACTCAATCTAACAACCTCACTATTACGTACTAATTCGTTTATCTTTTCTGCATTTTTGGTGATTTTTTCGAAATCTTTAGAGTTTCTTTTATTTAAGGAGTCATATTTGCCACGAACTGATGATTCTAATTTATTTAAATCACCAGTGACTTGTAAATTTTTGAATAACTTTTCCTTTTGTAAAATTAAATGATTACCATTATTATAGGAACCATAACCTTCACTGAAACAAGAATATGATGTATTTTGAATATGTTTAGGGTCATTAGGGTTAGTGATACCAATATTGATTTGTCTGTTCAATGGATAATCACATTCTTTCATAGTATCTATAGCAAAATTAACTAATCTACCATTATGTGTACTTGAAGAAGATGGATAGTACTTCAATAAAGATAATGGGGTTGGTTCTTGTGGAATATATTTTTCTGATACAACAGGTTGCTTTTGAACTATAAAAGTTTTTTCATTATTTTTAACAAACTTCTTATTGCTTAAACCTGGGACTTCTTTCTTCTTATTGAAATTTGATTTCTTGGAAGATCTAGAAAACTGGTAATCCTTGGCCTTAAAGTCACCTAATAACTGATCATCAACATTTAACCCAGTTGATAATTTACCATTAGTTCTTTTACTGAATTGTGGTTGAGTATTGACAGTTTCTTCACTACCCCCTTCAGTCTTTTTAACCTTGGTGAAAACACCATTCCCATGTGTTCTGTTGTTACCAGCAAATTTATTGTTTCTAGGACGTTTCTGACGTCTCTTTTGATCGTCTACCTGTTGCTGTCTAGCTACTTGAGCCTTGACAGAAGTAGCTTCTTGAGCTCTTGCTAAAATTTGTTGTAAAAAATCATTGGTAACATTCCCTGTACTGTACAAACGACAACTGAAAACACTTCTACGCATTAACATATTGGAAATACCAACAAACACTGGTCAATGCACTCGGTTACCACTTTCAGATACCTAACCAACTGTTATCTGGTACAATTATCGACTTGTTATTCATATTTTTTAAATAATTTTTCAATATTTGATATTTAATTCGGTATCACCGCTATTATTGAAAAATAATAGCTGTAAGTGTCAAATATGAAGTGATTTTTAATTAAAATGCTTTGCATAGGGTACTATATATGTATATATGAGTATATTATTATCACGGCAGTGGTATTAAAGTGTATGTGTTTATTATATGGGTATTTTTATTAGGATTGAGCCGGTGAAGTGGGTAGAAATTATTAATAAAATGAACGGAAAAAAAAATATTAGCAAATGGATTGAATCCTGATTATGCTGTTAGTGGGGTGGTAGTGGCATTCATAGCTGCATGCATAAATGAATAAGAGCCTATGACTGCTCTCAAGTGGAAAAGAGAACCCATGACGACAAAGACATGGAAAATTTGATGAGAACTACCGATTAAATCGAATTTACCTGGTGCAAAAATTTCTGGAATTCTATAACCGTAAGCAATTGCACCAGTTAGATAGAATAGAACTTCCCATCCCACATATTTCAATTGAATTCTTTGAATTACTTCATCGATACCGAATTTTATAATACCAACACCAATTGGGATTACAGCACTCATAGCAAAAATGACAAAGAAGGCAGCTCTAATTGGACGGAAATGTTTAGAATTAAAACGTTCATCTAATACACAATAAGTACAAATTGCTGCTAAGACCATTGTGATAGCTGTAAACATTTTAAAATGATCATAGTTATCGTAGTAACCATAATACATGATGGAAATTAAAGAACATGAAATTAAACTAATAATTCCAATATAATCAACTTTACTCCAGAAATCTGATTGATTTTCAGAATGTTGTTTCAGACAATGGAAACAACTACTACCAATCAAACATATAAATGCTCCAAATAAATATATATTAACAACAAAATAATCTGTTGCTGTTGTTGATGGGAATGATGGCATTAACAATATATCGGTAAAGAAAAGTAATGCAGCAAAATATGAAAGAGCAGGTAACAAATGAGTATAAATGTTAATAGATTCATTATTGAAAAAGGTCAACATCTTGAAACTATCCACCCAAGAGTTAGTTTCACGAACATAACCAGTTAAAATCAATTCATTATCCTTTTGCCATTCTGGTAATTCATGATAATGACACAATCTGACATCTTTGGTATATTGTTCAGCTTCAATTGTAACAGTACCATTAGCAGACTTAGAGTACCTTCTCCTACTGATGCTAGAATGCTCCCTTTCTACAGTAGCAATGTAACCCATCTTAGTATATGTATCTTTTTAATCTAATTAAAAACTACACCAAATTTCCAGCAAAACAAATAAATTCAACTGTATCGTATTAGATCGATATGTAATCAAATGAAACAGTTTAAGCAAAATAAATTTAATTATAAAGCTAGCAGGGCACAATAGAATATTCTATAGGTTTGTTGAACTCCTTTAACCATGCTAATTAATCAATTATAATCAATAATAATGGCTTATAAGTGATTGAAATTTTTGAAAAAAAACGCAAAGCCTATATAAACCTCATCACAAGAAAAGGCTCATCAAGTTGAGCTATTAAAAGACATACAATAATGGGGATATTTGCAAGAACAATTCAATATAACAGGTCAAGAGTGTATGTAATGGGATATATGGGTAAAAATTATGTATAGTACGTGTTTATTGTGAATTATTATGTACAAAATTGGTTGAAATATGTAATCTCTAAGTGTTTGTTGGGTATGAACATCGTAACAATTTAAGAACGTTTGTGGAAGTTACAGTAGTTTGGTCTGCAGTATCCAATGACTCTATTGTCAATTCGTCACTGCTGAGGAAGTCACTGCTTGTTTCAGACAATGGTGATCTATTTATAGAGTAAACCATCGTTGTCAATGCGGGAGACATTGGAGGATAACATGCAAATGATTCGTTAGTAGCCAACTGATCTCTTGTTGTTGTCAATTCACTCAAGCTGGTGGCACTGGATGGCTCACAATTTGTTTTGAAAGTCAGAGTGAACCCATTTCTTATCTTTGTATAAATATCTGCGAACAGTTGCTTCTCTCTTTGTAATATCAGTTTAGTCTTGTTACGAATGTATCTCTTCATATCTGAATGATTAGGTTCAAAACCACCACTGTATTGACATGTTGTGGTCATGTACTGACCAGTGTCCAAATTGTTCACTGATACAAGGTAAGATAAAGCGTCTGTATCCAATGAAATCATCTTTACATCTTCATCATTGAACCCAGTCTCAAAAATATTACTGTTCAATGGGTTCCAAGACTTGTCCAATCGATTATACTGCTGAGTTCTCAAATATCTCTTGATATCCTCTCTTTCTCTGTTCAACCTCACAGATTCACTGATATTGCTATACACCATTAGTTTATGTTATTTAAATAGAATGGATACTTCCTCTAGTCAAGAACCAATGAGTACAGTTATACATAAGCACCCATTGATGTACTTCTTGTCCAACATCACGTTACAATACAATTATTTATTAAACCACAAACCTTGGGAAGGTTTTACAAAGACAAGAACAACCGTTGGGAACACAAGAAACAAACCAATGGCAAAACAGTACTAATCAGATATCTTTACGGTTATCTTCCTAACACAAATGAATGTGCATTCAGAAGTCTAACGTCTAAAATTCGTATTTTATATCATCATTTAGTACCATTTGGTATGTTATGTTCAAAGCTGTATTTTCAACTAAAGATACAAACTTGTTCACTCAACGTACCTGTCACTCACTTGACACCAAATAGACACTGCACGTAATGGTACTTGTCCATAAACCTTCTTAAATAGTGATGGTAATAAGTGAAGAAACTTCTCAAAGCATTCAAGCCCATTGCAATAACAACCATCCACCAACAGGCATTACCCGAATGTTGGAACCTGGTTTATGAGCTGTTAGGGTTAGAAGTAAGTGAATTATTAAACTATTTAGTTGGTTATATGTAGTTAATTGGATGAGTATTCTCTGTTGTCTTTACACTAGTTCGATTTTTTTATCCATCAACAGTTGCCTTATCACTTCATATCTCATGACGTAGATACCACCGATTGTTAGTTCTATATCTTCTTCTAATTCTTCAATGGTAACTTTGTAACAAGGTCTGTTATTATGTTCAGAACGTTCTAAAGTGGAATCGTCTTCCACTTCTTTCACATAGATGAATACAAATTTTTTCCAATCTGGTTCATCAACCATATTGACGGTAGCTTCTGTATCATCAATTGCTTGCAATTCAGATGGCATATGTCTCAATATGGAATTGTTCAATAGTTTTAACAAGATATTGAAATGTTTCTCATGATATATTAATTCTTCATTTGATAATAACTCATTTAATGGGATTATGTTCGTTTCATCATCGTCTAATTGTCTTAAATATAATGTATATTTATCAATCTTATTTAATCTGCATCGTATGAAACTTCTGATTACAAATCTGACCCTTTCTAATTCTGCCTCCATACATAATAAATGTAATTTATTATTATTATTTATTGGATTATTACCACGAGTGTAAAAATCATTATACTCATCATCACCATTCGCATCAGAACGGTTTTTGTGAGTGTTCATGTTCACATTCATGGACTCTTCTAGGAACCCCATGGATATATTCTCAATGTGCTCCATTTGTTCTTGCACTCTACGTAGTATACGGCTCATTAAGTATTGTGGATATGGTAAAAGTTCAGGTGAACATCTTTCATTTTTCCAAGAGGTGACCAAATCCATGTAATCACCACTTGGTGTGAACGTCTCCGTGTATCTACTCTTCTCCATACCATTGAACTCTGGATTCATATGGTTTATGGAAGATTCAATCCTAGTAGTATTACCATCACTGGACAAATTCGGAATCGATTGATCAACTGCAGTAGTATCTCTATCTAATTCAGCTAAAATATCATCAATGTCAATATCCATCCTACTTAAAAACTACAAATACTTGCCCTATGACTGGTTTAAACCTCGTAAGCTACCTGTAATACCAATATTAATACCTATTTATTACACCAAAACTGGTATTATTTTAAAAATATCGATAATAATACGCGTTATAGGCATTAAGGCTTATAAATTTCAAGATGCTGATAGTAGTTAGCCATCTATAAAATAGACAAACAGTGGTTAACTGATGGTAGTTGGAGGCATATACACACTGTGGTGAGTATGGACAGGCTTAAGGAGTTAGAGGAGAAGCGTAGACAGTTGAAAGAGCTTCGAGAGAGGAGAAACAATGCTTCTGGAACGTCGTTGGTGAGCCATCTGTTGAAAAATCTGCAAGATGCAGAAAATGAATCTCAAGAGGTGGCATCTTCAGTGGAGGGACCTCAATTGGTCAGCACATTTATACAGACCGAAGAAGTAGTTGATGAGATCTATAAGGTGGAACCTAAGGAGTTCGATTCTACAGGATCTAATGACACTATTCAAGCAATTACTTGTGATAAATATATACAAACTGAATCATTGTACGATGAACCAATTGTGGTTGATGCAACAACTTTGTCGAATGATGGATTGTTAGAGGAAGAGAATTTAATTAAAGACTCAGTTAATGTTGAGATCCAAGAGGAAAAACCCAATCCAATTGAATATTTGTTTCCATTGGTTAAAGAAGGTCATCAAAATTCCCTGAATGTTCAAACTTTCTCTTTACTTGAAGCTTTAGAAGAATTGGATAGAAATGAAAATGAAGTTAGAAATAACTTATTATCTGATAACAACAACGTCGAGTTGATCCAAGAAATATTACCGACATTTGAATACCCAATGGCAAATATTATTACTTGTGTGTCAGTGGATATATTTGACTACTTACTTTTAGCAGTATACCAGACGAAACCAAAAGAATTTGGAAATGTAAATTATGCTCCAATTTCATATGTTGAAGTCTACAAATGGGATACAAATCAATTACTTGACAGAATAGAATTTAGGGGTCAAACTTTAATTCATGGTAGATTCTTAAGAAAGCATTCCAAGACTAAGATTAAAACAATATTACTGTCATCATTAAATGGTAAAACTATTCATTACGAACTCCGATTTAGTACATCTGAGGATAAGTCACGAAAAGTAGAACGTAATATAATATCTAGAAATTATCATCTTTCACCTGTATTTGCTGTTGATGAATATATTTCTAACACATCTGCTAATGACAGAATATTAACGGCAAGTACAACTGGTATATTAAATGAATTAAGCTCACTGGATCTTTCTTTATATCATGATGGTGCTTCTAAAAGGAATTCGGTTTCTAGAATTAAGATCATTCCTCCAAGAACTTCTGCTGCATTTTCATTAAGTAGTAATGACTACGTGATAGATAGTGAAGAGGAAAGCAGTTTTATGGAAGATTCTAATGACACTAATGCAAATAAAATGTTTGCTAAACATATTTCCAAAACTGCTTTGTATGATTCTTTAGCAGTAACTGCGATATCTATTTCACCTTCTGATCCTGATTGCATATTCTTAGGTAGTGAAGATGGTGGGATTTTTAAATTTAACTTAAATGATATAAATAATCAACGTTTAGTCATTTCATTAACAAACAATGGATTTATTCCTAGCTCTGATGATAAATTATTGAATTCAATCTTTCATACCAGTCATGTCACATCATTAAACCATAATAATAAAGGGTATTTACTTTCAAGTTCTTTAGATTGGATTTGTAAACTTTGGGATACTAAGACTAATATTTTGTTGGGGGAGATAGATTTAGGAAGTCCAATTTTGGATTCCCAATGGATTCATAGTGATAATTCCCAAATCATGTATTGTTGTTGCATAATGTGGAATAAATTTGTGATTATCAAATGGGTTGTAGATATGAAACCAACAACTTCAATAGGTAATATTCCATTTTCATTTCCTACATGCATAGAACAACCTGTTGTAACATTTTCCATTTCTAATAAACAGGCATCATTTAATTCATTTAGTGCATTTGCATTATCAAAAGATATAGATGGGAAACAAATAGTCTGTTTAAGTGGTGACGATAAAAATTTATTAGTTTATAAGATATTAAATTTTTTATAGTTAAATGCATATCTTTTTATACTTTTTGTTTAATTATATTTAGCTATAAGATTTTATTCCTATTATATATATATACAGAATGAATAAATGACTTAATCTATTCAATTTTTTTAATTGCCATAAAGTAATTACCTACCTCAGAATATTTATGTTCGACCCAACCTTTAGTTGGCACGTACATTGTACCCTTGACATCTAAAACTTGGTGATTTCCATGTTTATTTTCTTTGAACCATTCTTCAATTTCCTTTGAATTAATATATTTATTTAAATGATGAGTTCCCTCTGGAACAATTTTCAATACTTTTTCACCCATGAATATAGTTGTAAACCAAGAAATCAAGTCTCTGTTAATTGTGCTTAAGAACAAGACACCATTTGGTTTCAAATTTTTCCAAGCATGGTTTAAAATTTCACTAGGAGTATCAACATGTTCTAACATTTCAAAACATGTAATAATATCGTATTTATTTTTAATATTTTCCAAAGCTTTCAATTGGTAATCAATTTTCTCAACAATCATTGGATCTAACTGGACATGTTTCTTGGCTACTTCAATAACTTCTGGAGTCAAATCAATACCTGTTACATGCTCAATATAAGGTAATCTTGCCATAGATTCAGCAAGGATACCACCACCGCAACCTATATCCAAAACTTTCAACTTCTTACTCAACAATGCTGTAGTGACCCCGGTATCCACTTCATTCTTAATATTCAATGAAACTTGTTCAGGGAAGAACTCTTTGTAATTAAACCCAGGCACAAAAATATCAGGATTATCAATCTTGATGGTCCCACTCATGATCCTTTGAATGAAATCCAACCTACCCAAATTCATCAAATGCAAAATTCTCTGAGAACCCTGGGTATCCCACCAAGTAGGAGCCAAGTCACGGAAATGTTCAACTTCATCTTCAGAGGCCATTGTCCCTTTATATCTTTTATTCAACAAGGTACCGATTTCATTCTTCTTCGCATCAAATTTGCAAAATCTCAAAATTCCACCAGGCAAAACTCTACTCCTTGATAACATATCTCCTTGATCGCCAAGCACCAGCCTTCAATTGCCCTTAGAGCCTTATAAATCACTGATATTTTGCTTCTTATACACTATAAAGTTTCCTTTAAAGTTTCAGAATTTTTGATATTTGCCTTTATAGCAAGCGATATTTGAAATTTCAATCTTATAATTAACCAATTTTATATGTGTAAATAAGGCTATTAAAAGTGGTGAAACATAGTGTACTCTTTTTGCAAGAGAGTTTCATAGAGTGGTAATTGAGTGTGAACAATGAGTGAAGGTGATTATAGTAGTGAAGAAGAAGTCGAGTACCTTATGGCGTCGAGAAGTAGGCGTTCCAATGCTGGTAATAGGATGAAAAAACTGTTAGAGCAGGAGTTGGAAGATATGCAGGCTCGAACAGAAAATATGGAAGAAGATGAACTGGACTTGCTTTTCCAAGAAGAAGAGAATGATGAAGAATTCACTTATGATTCTGAGAAGGAGAATCGGTCTGCTAGTGAAGAGGAAAATGGTCCACAGGAGCAGTCAGTGGATATGGAAGAACAAACTCCTGAAGCTGGACAAGATGGTGATTTGATGCTTAGTGAATCTGAAGAAGAATCCTCAGCAAGTGATGAAGATGAAGGTGAAAGAGAATTACAAAAACAGGAAAGACTGAAGAACAGGAAGAAACGTCAAAGAAAGAGTACTCCTATGGTAATACGTAAACGTACAAAGACTGATGATAAAGATCAAACTAAGTCTGTTCAAAAGAAGAAAACTCATGATCAATTGAGGGCTGATAGTTTGTTACAAACAGAAAGACGTACTTCCAAAAGATCTTCTGTTGTTGCTAATAAATTAAAAGTTTATGAAAAATTATCAAATGCAGAAGAGAAACGTAAAATTATTCAAGAAAGGATAAGGAAAAATAAACAAAATCAAATGGAAGAAGCATTAACTCAAGAAGATAGAATGAGAATTGCTTTGGAAACTGAACAATTCAATCTTTTAAGTTTAAATAAATATAAAGAACAAGAAGTTTCCAAAACATTATCTAGACTAGCAATGCAACAAAGACAAAAAATGAAATTTAAAAATGGTGATATAATTATTCAAACTTTAAGTAATAGCTCTTACGTGACTCCCATTATGGAAATAGAAGATAAAGCTTATTGGGATGATCAAGTTCAAAGAAGAGAGAAAAAGAAGAAGAGAAAGTATACCCGTAGGAAGAATAAGCAAGTGCCAGAAATTGAGGTCAAAGATTTTAAAGATACTGTGGATACCACTTTAAAAGATCGTTTTTCCGAACAGAAATTAGATGATAAAATTATTAAATCGGAAGATTCGATAGATAATGTCGAAGGTATGCTTGCTGATAAAAATATACAAGATAATTCAGAATCTACAATTGAAAGTCCTCCAATAAATGAAGATAAACAAGATATTACTTTATCAGATTCTGTTGAAGCTGATTTAACTTCCAAAAATTTGGTTGAAGTCAAATCGACCAACCAAGAAGATGCTGGTTTAACCGCTAGCAATGATTCTAACATTTCTGTTGGTGCTCCAGAACCTAGTAGTACTCCAGAACGTCTTGATAGTTTACCATTACACAAATTCGCATCTCAAGAAAATGATGATAGTGAAACTAGCAAGGTTATTAATGATTCATTAATAGAACAACAGGATAATATAGAAAAAGAAGAGACACTGACCCATAATTTCAAAGAAAAAGATGAACCAGTTGTTTCTAACCCTGAAAATGATTCAACTAACCTTACTAAGCAAGTTTCATTTGTTGAAGAGCCATCTGTCACCATATTTGAAACGGAGGATTCTTTAGCAACTATAAACATGACTAATGCTGAACCTGAAAACTCTACTGATGATCAATCTGAAAATCATAGTGATTCAACTGATGTAACAGATGTTGAAGAAGTTGTCTACTATGAAGGTCCTGAACAATTAGTCTCAAAAATTTTTGTTTCTGTATATAAATTCCCATCAGAAATAACAAATAATTCCATAGAGAGTGAATTATTTGGTTTGCAATGGGACAACACTTTGAATTCTAGATCAATGGAGGTAGAGCCTGTTTGCCGAATTACATTACCAAATAATTCTAGTGAGGTGGAAGATAAGACTTCTTTAATACCTGATTTATCTTTCCTTGATGCTTATCCTTCTTTTGGAGAATATGAAAAGAAGGTAATCCTAAACACAAATACTGATACTGACAAGGATCTTGAGATTGAAATTAAAACACAACCGCCTACTGGTGTGTTATTGCCAAATGGTGTTAGAAAGAAATGTCTAATTACAGATAAAGAATGTCAATATTTTGATCCAAAGAATGGTGTTCCATATTCTGATGTTGACGCTTATAAAATTATTCAAGAAATCCAAAATCCAATTGGTGAAGATGGAACTGAAGATGACCCAAATCCAAATTTTTACTGGTTTGGTTTTGGTAATGGTGGTATATATTTAAATATGAAACAAAAACATGCTTCTGGTGTTCCAGAAGGATTTTGATATCTAGACATATATATTAAATAGTAATGACAATGTAACAATATATTAAATCATTTATCTTTTTCCTATATATTTACAAAATTTAAGTGCATTTTTCGTACAAATTGTAGAATATCCTCTTTGTTGTGCCCCATTTAGCCCATATTTGTTTTGAAGTCTTAAATAATTTCCGATATTATTATTAATTGTTGAATGGTCCCTTTTCAAATCTTCATTATAGTATTTCCAAAATGAAGCATTGTTAGCTATTGTATTTTGTATACTCTTTGAAGTATGATTTGATATTAATTTTGAATGTTTGACGTTGACCATGTATAAAAGATTCCTTGCTCTCGTCATTGCCACATATAAAATATTTTTTTCAATGGGAAATTTCGAAGATGAATCACCGCCAACTAGTAATACTATTGGAAATTCAAGACCTTTTGATGAGTGAATTGTTGAAAGTTTGACAGATCCTATTCCTTTTGATTGTAGATTTATTTTGTTATTATGAATAATCAAACTTTGCTCAAAATATACCTCTAAGAACCAGTCCATAAGATTCATATCATCAGGTTTGCTTAATTCACAAAGTTTAAAAACTTTCAATAATTCCTCTAAATTATATTTAAATTTTTGAATTTCTTTTTCAGCTCTGAAGTTAAACATTATTGTTTCAATTTTACTGGCAATTGATGATACATCTTTTAATAACTCCACAGGATCATGTATATCTACAAAATGTTTACTGTCAATAAAGGGTCTTATCATTATTGAAAAACCTTCTATTTTTCTCTTAGCCGCTAAATTGATTGGCCATTGACTATTAGGAATATTATTAATATAATTCCAAAAAGACATATGCCTTTTACCACATTCCATGTATAAAGCTTGGATTGACATATCATCCATATTCTTAAGTACACCAAGGAGAACAATGAGATTAAAATCACTCTTCCAGTTTTCTATGTGGATTTCACTTTCAGGAATACACTCTTCTTTCATAGTTGTAGATATCAGTTTTAATAGATTAATAAGTAATTGAATTTTTGAATCATTTATCCATTCAGGATTAGCTGTTAGTTTTTGATAAGGAATTCCATATGATGATAAATGATCAGCAATAACCTCAAGTTTGGCATTAGTTCGAGATAATATTGCAATGTCAGACAATTTAGCAGAATATGCTACTAGTTCTGTTAGTTGATCCACTATGAACCCTAATTCAGCAATTGGCTCAGCAATTTCTATAATCAATGGTGCTATGCCTGATTTTTGTTTAACAATACCAGTTGATTCATTGTTGGTCAAGGTTAGTGGATTATCATAATATACTTTTTTTGATAGATCTATAATTTCTTTTGATGATCTAAAATTATCCTTTAATTGAAGTGTTGTTAAATTTTCAGTTGAGTGTAGTTCATCTAGAGTTTTCATCACAGATCTATTTGAACCCATAAACTGATAAATGCTTTGGTTGACATCACCATATAGTTCAAGTCTTTTTCCCTTCGCAATAACACTTATTAATGGAAGTAAGGAAGGATATAAATCTTGAAATTCATCAATTATCACAATTTTATATCTGTTTTTTGTTGCAAATGTCAATTCATGATTTATTTCTTCTTCAATATTATTTTTGCTCTCAATAAGAATGTCTGATGCTCTTCTTATCAAATCATCATTTGTAAATACATTACAATTGTGCATAATACTGATCAATTTTTGTAACTCGACTTTATTCCCAGTTTTATTATCAATATATTGTTTATAAAGACGTTCAAACTCACGGGGAGTAGCTGCTGAAGCATCACTTTTCCTCCAAAATTCAGGAGATACTAGTTTCATCAGACCTCTCCATCCATTTTCCTCTATAATATTCACCATACCATCATTCTCTGTTATAATTCGATTAGCAAGGCCATGAATAGTGCACACATTGATCTGTTCAACAACATTTCTAGAATCTTGATCTTCCACTTCTTGTGTTGTTGATTGTTGATGTTCAAAAATTTCTATCAACTTGTCAGTAATATTATCAACAGCTTTATTCGTTAGGGAAAGTATCAGTATTTCATCAGGATGTAATGTCCCATTTTCAATCAATTGACGAACCCTATGCAATAATGTAATTGTTTTACCAGACCCAGGACCAGCAATCACCTTCAGGGTACTACTAGGCTCATATGGATATTCAATAACCTTTTTTTGAGAGTCTGTTAGTTGCATACGACCATAGACTAGTGGTTTCCTCCACATTTATAGATATATAAAATATTTCACTATTATGAAAAATTTCTATGTTTTATAGTTGTGATATACAAATATCAATTAAAATTATATACTGAGATATGAATAAATGAATAAGTATTATAATGCTCTGGACTTACTGATGCTTATTATATTTTTTCCAATATTTTTGTTGTCAGTTTTCCTTTTTATTATTACACAATATATATACGCTCTATTATATATTATGTCTTGACGACTTTACTGAATGCATGAACCAATGTTAAATAATGTTCCTCAGTTTCTTGGATTATCAAAGGTACGGAATCTTCTTCATCATCGCCTAATTTTAATCTTTGCTGTTGTAGAACATTGTATAAATACATGTAATTGGTAGCTAAAAATCTTTCTTGAGATTTAGATTTTTTACTACATTTTGTCATTATTGTTTCAAAATCATTTCTAATTCTAATAATTGAATTATACAATGGTTCTGATCTTTCATCAATACCTTCTTTATGAGTTATAGCTAATGTTAAGAAACTTGTCAAAAAATTTGAAAATTGTAATGTTAACTCATGGGGAGTTGTTAAAGGTTCATTATTTGATTGGTTTGTACTTGTTAATTTTGCAACTGTTGTTGTTGCTACTACATTACGTAGACTTTCACATTGGAAATCAATTAATTGTTGAAATTTTGGCCATAATGTCATCAGTTGTACATTCATGAATTCCCCAATTAAAGGATCACCTCTTTTTTCTGATTCAAATTGTAGTTGCTGTGCAATACGGATACTGATCAGTATACCAAATATATCATATGTGTAAAGAATATTTTGTTTTGTATATTCTAATACATTATCAAGTGTTGGTTGAAATATTTGCTCCAATAGACCTTTTAGTTCATCATGATTTTCACCAATTAGGAAAAATGTATTCAGAAAATTAAATTCGACAGTACTATTATCCAATACAGCTAAATTTAAATTCTTAAAACCAATTTCAATAAAATTTTCCATAACATTATTTTCTGCAATTTGAGAAACCATCACAGTGTTATCCTCTTGAGTCATAACTGATAATCTTTTATCAATTTTGAAATATTCTTGAATTGATTCGTCGGTAGTGTAACCTGCACCTTTTGAATAAGTAGCTGTTAAATAGTTAGAAATAGCATAGCCATTCAAATAATTGATAGAGGTATTTGATAAACCATTACCTAACGCGTATTGTGAATCGATATTTCTAAATTGAAGAATTGTTAATGATCTAATGTATCTAGCAAAATAATTTTTATAATACCATTTCATAGTGTATGCATATGCTTGTCTCAATTCCAAAGCAAGCGAATAATTATTCTCCACAATAAATGCAAATATTTCCTTAACTTGAGACATTTCTTGTTGAATTCTTTGTGAAGGTACAGGAGTATGACTTCTCAAGGCTTTTATTCTATGAATAATAAATTTTTTGGATCTTTCTAAAATAACAATTTCTAAATTTTCCAGAAGTTCCCATAATTGTTCAAAATCCTTTGGAACCATATTTTCAGAATCATTTTTACCATCCATATATTTTTTGTATATTTCCTTTTTGTCTCTTATGAATTCAATATTTTCTTGCCATTCAGAATTGATCTTGCCTGAAATGATTTCATTGATCACTGCCGGTGGGATAATCAAATCATTCACTAAGGGACTCACTGTAGAAAGTCTCTTGGAGTTATATTCCAACAATGATTTTAACTCTGAAGATTTATTTCTTATCAAACTCAAATCTCTAGTGTATTCAGAAAGTTTACTATTGAAATTCTTCATATATTGACGTAGGGGAGGAATAACTTTGTTCAAGTTCATTTGTATTTGATCATGACTATTGTTCAAAACTTTTAACTTCTCCCAAACGTCATCAGTAAGACTTAATTTTTTAGTTTTCTTACTTCCTGTAAGGAATTCTTCAAACACATCCCTTTGCTGTTCACTTGAATTGGCGGTGTAGTTTAAGCTCGACAGCTCTACACCTAACACAGAACTAAGAGTATCCATTGACACACCAAACGTACCCAGATAATTGAACCTTCGTAAACCTTATAACCTCTGTTACAATCCAATGTACCTTACAATTTCAATGATTTTTCAATCAAATTCAATATTATTTTCAAAATATCTCGCCCATTACTATCAAAAATCGATATTGATAGCAACTTTAGGTAGTAAATAGTATGTGAAAATATATAAGATTAGAGATATGAATGGTGTTCATTAGTGCTTAATGATCATGATCAACAAGCAGGGGTTGTCTATTTATTTACTATACAATAATTAATTTAATTTGTGCAATTTGGCTAACATGGCGGCCAATTGCAGGTAAGTACCGACACCTTCTAAAATTCTCATATGTGTGATACCAATTTCTTTAATCATTTCTAAACGTTGAGCTTCCTTCAATTGGAATAAAGTTTTAGTGACACGGAAACTTGTAGTGACGATATCTACGGCAGAGTAACCTTTATCCCATAGATCTGTCTTCAATACTGCCAACGATTCGTCTAACGTTGGAGCCATGATCATTTTTTTCACTATTAAAGGATGTGGAGAATCGACGATTTTGAAGACGTTATCACCATTCACTAAACCATGACCAGCCACTGTACTTTGTAAATTGTTGATAGCTTGTCTCATATCACCTTCAGCTGTGAAAATAATTGCTTCTAAACCATCATTTGTGTATTTAACATCTTCAAAATTTACCACTTCTAGTAACCTTTTCAAAACTTGTTCATCAGATAATTTAGAGTAACGTAAGATAGCACATCTACTTTGTAATGGTTCAATAATTTTATTAGATTGATTACAAGCGAAGGCAAATCTAGTAGTGTTTGAATATAACTCCATTGTTCTTCTTAAAGCTTGTTGAGCACCAGAAGTCATAGAATCTGCTTCATCCAAGATAATAATCTTATGTTTACCTGGTGGTAAATGGCATTTCTTTTGAGCAAACTGCTTGATTTGATTTCTAACAACATCAATACCTCTATCATCTGAAGCATTCAATTCCAAAACAGCTTGGGAATATGCGTCTCCCAACAACTCATGGGCCAAACAATGGATGGAGGTGGTCTTACCAATACCTGGTAACCCAGAAATAATCATATGTGGCATATTACCATCAGCAGCAATTTGCTTTAATCTTTCCACAGTTTCATCATTACCAACAATATCCTTTAACAGATGAGGACGGTACTTCTCAACCCAAGGCAATTCCAAAGTCAAAGCAGCCTTACTCATATCTTCTATACGGACTCTCTGCACTTCCAATCTGTGTCTAATTTAACTCAATGCTCACCAATAAACCATTCCATTAAGTACTGATAAAGTGAACAGATTTGGTGTTTTAATCAATTTGATTTCAATCTTGACTGTTAACGCGTTGGAGTCACGTGTAAACAAGAACAAATATAGTTATTACAATGGATAATATAGTAATATTGACCATTCCAAAACACTACACTAATACTCATAAGTTATGGCTATCTGTCAAATGTTTCAACGTGTCTATAACTGTCTTACAACATCCAATACCGTTACGTTTACCACTGGATGTGTTACCAGTGTAACTTTTCCAGTCAGTATGGAGCTCATCTGAAAAATTTTATTGCAAAGATCTTGCGATGAGATGATGGTTTGGATGAGCTTTAAAGAGGGATTGATCTGGGGGTAAACGTTTTATTCACGTATAGATATCTGTAGTGGATTGACCATTGTGTCTGTGAGCTAGTTGGTTTTTTTTACAGGTTAATTGGAACGCTATTGGTGATTTTACGTGAGATTAATACAATGAGTAACGAAGAAATAGTTGAGAATAAGAATGCTCTACCAGAGATCATAAGGATGGAACCGTTCCCTCCTGTTCCTGAGGGGATGTCCAAGAGACAGTGGAAAAAAATATGTAAGAAGGAAAGACACGAAGCAACCAAGGATGAGTACAACAAAGTCAAGAAGGAGAAAAGAAAGAGATCAAAGGAAAATAGAAGACTTTTAATTAAACAAATTGTCGAACGTGGTGAAGAAATACCTGCTGAATTGAAGAGAGCTCCAAGAGTTAATAATGATCAGAAGGATGCTGGGATCAATATTATTATGGATTGTGGGTTTGATGATTTAATGAATGAAAAGGAAATTGTTTCAATGTCAAATCAAGTTACCAGAACATATTCCAGTAATAAACGTGAAAACCATTTTGCCAAGATAACTGTGTCATCATTTAATAAAAGACTAAAGGATAGATTCGATAATAAGTTGAAGAACTTCAGATATCAACAATGGAGAAATTTTGAATTTTTAGATAATGAAGATTGTATCACTGGGCCAAACGTCGATCGCTCTAAAATGGTTTACTTAAGTGCAGACACTGATGAAAAGATTGATACTTTAGAACCTGGTATGACTTATATCGTTGGTGGTATTGTCGATAAAAACAGACACAAATGTTTATGTCTAAACAAAGCTAAAGAATTAGGAATTCCAACAAAGAGACTGCCTATCGATGAATACATCAACTTGTTCGGTAGAAGAGTCTTGACTACCACCCACGTCATCCAAATTATGTTAAGATATTTCGACAATAAAGACTGGAAAGAAGCTTTTGAAAGTATTGTTCCTCAAAGAAAGCTAGATATCTACAAGACTGGAGAAGGTGAACCAGAAGCAGCAGCAGCAGAAGATGACGATGATGAAAGTAATGAAGACGAAGAAGAAGAAGAAGAAGAAGAAGAAGAAGAAGAAGAAGAACCAGTACAAGAATAAGCACAGTATCGGGGGGACGTACATTATATGTATTTGTATAAGCATAGAACACAAATTTGAATGTTGGTGTTTCTTTCAATAAGACCATATTTAATTGATAATTGACACAAAATTATTATTATTTATCAAATAATCTTCACAATTATATAAACACCTTTTATGTTATTCTTAGAATTGTAAATATGTGTGAGACATTGTCTTTATTGGTTAGTTTCTGTCTTTTACTTTAATTCCAATCCAACAACTCTATTTATTGTACAATGGTTAGTATCGCATCTCATAAAATTGATATATCTGACAACAATTCTTCACAGGAAGAAGTTCATTCAATCACTTCTCATTGTACTGAAAAGGTTGAAATCAGTGGTAATGATGCTGGTGATGCTGTTGTGGCCAATGAGCCTGCTGAAAGTTCCTTTAAGAATTGGTTTTTAAAGGGAAGACGAAGTAGAGCTAATTCTGTTCATGTTCTTGAGACTCAATGTGAAAAGGATGAAATGCAAATGGGTAAAGGTAATCTAACTGAATTGAAGAACAACCCATCATTTAGAAGAAGTTTTAAATCTTTTTTCAAGAAGGATCAAGATAATTTTAATAGTAATGATGAATCAATTGACAGTGATGATGAAGGGAAAAAATCTGATATTGTTAAAAATGTTATTGAAGATGACTCTGTTCATGTAATTGAAAGTTATGATAATGATAATGAAGGTAATGAATCTGTGAATAATATTCATTTTTGGAGGAAATGGAGATCCAATCATTCCAACAAAAATTCATTGTCACAGTTAAGTTTAAATCATATTGATAATGATGATGACGATAATATTAAGACACTTCGTGAATATGAATCAACAGAACAAATGTTACTAAATAATGAAGTTAAACGTCAAAATAATATGAAGAAGTTAAAATTACAATTAAATAATACTTCCCCCAATTTAACAACTAATAATAATGATTTATCAACAGAAATGGTTAATAATATTATGAATCAAAATATTAATAGAATTAATGGTCCCTATGAACTAGCTAGTAGTTCAAGTTCAATTGAAAGGGCTAGTGTATTGAAAGATAGAGTTCAATCAATATTTTCTCCAAATACTAATTCTTCTAAAGATGATATTTCACCAATAACTCCATTTGATGATGAGGTAATAGAAGGTGCCTATAAACATGTATTTGAAACTCCAAGAGAATACACAAATTTTAATTCTAATTTTGACAGTATTATTGTTGATAAGAAATCTCATGTTTATAATATGATGTTAGACATTTTAAAATTAATTGATAATAATGATAATTGTTCTTTATTATCACAAGATAGTCCAAAAGATTTAACTATTGTTCAAGTTACTAATGAAATTTTGGAAAGAGTTAAATCTAGTAAATCTATGGAAAACAATAAGGAAACAAATGATGTTGAAGTTGAGTTCAATATTATGAAATCTCAATTGAATAATATTATTATTGAAAATGCAAATATAAAGAAACAATTACAAGAGGTTAATACTTTATTAGAAAAGGAAAATGAAATTAAAGAAAAATACTCTTATCATTTAGAAGATATTTTAAATAAATTCAATAAATTAAACATTTCATTTCAAATATTTGATGATGATAAAAATATTAGTATTGATAATAATGGAAATATTATTAATTCTAAAAATATTGATTTAATAATTGATAAATTGAAAGCTTTACAACCTGATCTTGATAGATTAAAAATGGATAATGAAAAGTTGGATAAAAAATATACTTCATTGCAAAATGATCATAAGAATTTAATTGTATCCCATGAAACTTTACAAGAAAAAATGATGACAACTGAGAGTAAATTAAAGAAATCAATTAAGTCTAATGGAAGAGGAGTCGAAGGTAAGAAACAATGTTTAGAGCAAAGTCTTTTAGTAATGAAAAATGCAAACGAAAGATTATCTACTGATTACCATAGAGAGAGATGTAAAGTATTAGATTCAAGAAGAAGTAATAAGTTGAACATGAAATATTTAGATGCTTATGAATTATTTAGATCAGAATCAATTCAATTTATGGTTTATTTAATGCATTCATTCAGATCATTTGTTTCTGAAGAAGATATTGCAGAATATGATTATTATATTAAAATATTAAATGGATTCCATTACAATGAAGGATCAACAGATTTTGAACAAGTTGATAGGCAATGTAAAGAATTTATCTCAAACATGTCAAAATTTTATAAGAATGTATCCAAGGGAAAATTTATTGACCAAGTAATGGCAAAACATGTTTCATATTTACTTTCCAATGAATTCTTAAGTAAAAAACTACATGGATTGAGAAAGGAAAACACAAATTACGAGAACTATGCAAATCACTTGTTAAAAGAACTTAATAAATTGAAATCATCTATGGATAAAGATGTATGATTCATTTATATATTGACATATTCTAATTTTTTTTCCCATATAGTTCGCTACATAGATTATCAATTCAATTCATATTTTCACATATACTACGTTGGTATACCAACAGAGAGGCACTACTCATTACATCAGTGGAGGAGCACACTTGCCTAAGTTACTTGTCCATTAACATTTCAACTCATCGAATAATGCTACACTGTCACTTTGGTTTAAGCTTTAAGCTGTGAGACGCGTTAAAGTGAATTAACGCGTGTGATGAGAATTGTGCATTGAAGAATCTATAATGATATATTTGAAACAACTTAATGTACAATTCACTTTATAATGTGTTAAATTATTGGTTACATCATCATTGAAGTAGTGCCAGTTATAGATTATTTAGGAGTTTTGCTATTATCTCGCTGTAAAGATGTCTGCAAGTAGACCGGAATTGAAGTTTGCTGCACTTTCTGAGGAACGTGGGTTTTATAAGAAGTTTACCTCATTACCAGAAAAGCCAACTACCACGATTAGAATTGTCGATAGAGGTGACTATTATACTGCTGTGGGTAATGATTCCATTTTCATTGCTGAAAATGTGTATCACACTCAATCTATTTTGAAAGATTGTAATGTCGATTCTAGTACTGCTAGAGATTTCAAGGAACCAATAAAATACGTGACTATGTCTAGTCAAGTTGTGGGCTCATTATTGAAGAATTGTTTACTTGATTTAGGTTATAAAGTGGAGATTTATGATAAATCATGGGTTTTGTTGAAAAGTGCTTCACCTGGTAATATTGAACAAGTTAGTGATTTGATGAATATTAATATCGATTCTTCTATTATCATTGCATCTTTGAAGATTCAAATGAATTCTCAAGATGGTAATTGTGTTATCGGTGTTTCATTCATCGATACAAGCAATTACAAGATTGGTATGTTAGATATTGTTGATAATGAAGTTTATTCTAATTTAGAAAGTTGTTTGATTCAATTAGGTGTTAAAGAATGTTTGATACCAGATTTATCTAAAAATGAAAGTAACACTAATGAATTCAAAAAGATTTCAGGTGTTATTGATCGTTGTGCTTGTGTTGCCACTTTTATTAAGAGTTCTGAATTTAACAATAAAGATGTAGAATCAGATCTAGTTAAATTAGTTGGTGATGAATTGTCCATTTCATTACCTCAAAAATATTCTGCATTGTCATTAGGTGCTTGTAATGCATTATTTAACTATTTGCAAGTCTTAAATGATCAAGATCAATATGGCAAATATGAATTGATTGAACACTCTTTAAACAATTTAATGAAATTAGATGCTTCTGCTGTGAAGGCTTTGAATTTATTTCCAAATAACCCAGCCCAAGCGTTTATGCCAACTGCAACAAGTGGGTACAGTAATAGTAATGGAGGTAAGATTACGTCTTTGTTTCAATTATTGAATAATTGTAAAACTAAAGCTGGTATTAGATTATTAAATGAATGGATTAAACAACCTTTAACAAATTTATCTGAAATTAATAAAAGACATGATTTAGTTGAATTTTTCATTGATCAGTTAGAATTAAGACAAATTTTACAAAATGACTGTTTACCAACAATTCCTGATGTCCGTCGTCTAACTAAAAAGCTTAATAAGAATGGTAATTTAGAAGATATTTTAAAAATTTATCAATTTAGTAAAAAAATTCCTGAAATTATCCAAGTTATGGAGTCATTCCTTACAGATGGCTTAGTTAAGGATGAATTAAAAGAATTAGTAAAAGAAACATGGTTGAATCCATTACTTTCCCATACAGATCCATTATTAAAGCTTCAAGAAATGGTTGAAACTACTGTCGACTTAGACATTTATGAAGAACATAACGAATTCATGATCAGGGTTGAATTTAATGAAGAATTAGGCAAAATTAGAGGGGAATTAGATGCACTTAGAGAACAAATGCAGTCTGTTCATTTACAAGCTGCAGAAGATTTAGGTTTTGATATCGAAAAGAAATTAAAACTAGAAAACCATCACTTACATGGTTGGTGTATGAGATTAACACGTAACGATGCCAAGGAATTACGTAAACATAAAAACTACATTGAATTATCTACTGTTAAAGCAGGAATTTATTTTAGTACTCGTGAATTGAAAGAAATTGCTCAAGAGACAGCTATTTTACAAAAAGAATATGATAGACAACAATCAGCTTTAGTAAGAGAAATCATTAGCATTACATTAACATATACACCCGTATTAGAGAAATTATCATTGATTCTAGCGAACCAAGATGTATTATGTTCATTTGCTCATGCCTCTTCATATGCACCAACTCCATATGTGAGACCAACAATGCATGGATTAGATTCCGATAGAAAGACTAAACTAATTGGTTCTCGTCATCCAGTATTAGAAATTCAAGATGATTTAACCTTTATTTCTAATGATGTTGAATTAGAAAAGGGTGTTGGTGACTTCTTAATTATCACTGGTCCAAATATGGGTGGTAAATCTACTTATATTAGGCAAGTTGGTGTTATATCGCTAATGGCTCAAATTGGTTGTTTTGTTCCTTGTGATGAAGCTGAAATTGCTGTTGTTGACGCAATCTTATGTAGAGTCGGGGCTGGTGATTCACAATTGAAGGGTGTCTCTACATTTATGGTAGAGATGTTAGAAACATCATCCATTTTAAGAAACGCTACAAAGAACTCTTTAATCATTGTGGATGAACTAGGTCGTGGTACTAGCACATATGATGGGTTTGGTTTAGCCTGGGCTATTGCTGAACATATTGCTAGTAAGATTGGTTGTTTTGCGTTATTTGCAACTCATTTCCATGAACTTACATCTTTATCTGAGAAACTTCCAAATGTTAAAAACATGCATGTTGTGGCCCATATTGAACAAGGTGATGATTCTCACCACGATAGTGATGACATCACATTGCTGTACAAAGTGGAACCAGGTATCTCTGATCAGTCATTTGGTATTCATGTTGCGGAAGTCGTACAGTTCCCACAAAAAATCATTAAAATGGCCAAACGTAAAGCTTACGAGTTAGAAGATTTAAAGGAAACCACCTCTGGTATCAAGAAAGCTAAACTAACCCCACAAGAAATACTAGAAGGTAACATCCACTTAAAGGACTTACTAAAGAAATGGGTATCCAAGTTAAGGGAAGAAGGCCTTGACGATAAAGCTAAATTGACAAATGAAGAATCTCAATTGAAAATTCAAGAACTCTTAAAATCATTAACAAAAGATTCTGAAGAAACTAACAATAATTTCTTAAAATGTATTACTGAAATGTTACTATAAGGCATTCATAAAAATATATAACAACATGTATAATCAATATAATAATCTTATTTAATAAAACTTTAACTGTCTTACATTTCAAAAGAATCGCTACTGTAATCGGTATTATAGTCGGATCATATCGAACTTGGTTATAAGCCGAGCATCAAATTAGGTGCGATGCGGGCTACAATGTAATATTTTGGCGTGATAACATAAATAGGCTGAATAAGTATATAAAGAGTGGATGTAATTAGTTGTGGGGCTTATAAAAATTTGTCTAACATCCATATCGTACTAGTTGGTGGGTGATTGTGAGCTTTAGTAGCGGATAGTGGTTTTTATTTGGGGTTGGATTGAGTTATGAGTGCTGTAGAAGAACCAGTTCCCTTGGAAGTGTTGAAAGAAATTTCAGAAATTGTTACTTTGACTGACGAAACCAAGCATGATGGCTCTTGTTGTGGTGACTGTCAAGAGGAGATAAATGAAGGTGAAGAAATTTTCTCCAAATTGCAAATTGATTACAGTTCGCCACTGTACAATTCTTCTAAGACTCCAAAGATTCATTTCATTGTTCCTACATCTCAACACGACTGGCAACATGATGCTTGTATGGAGAAACCAGAGTCTGTACAGGCCAAGATTAGTCAATGGTGTCAAAAAAATGTTGAGAAATATACTGATGTAGGTGAAGGTGAATCCATGAATTGTAATGTTACATCTTTACCTTTAAACATCATGGATATTCAAGCAATGAAGGGTACTAAGAATAACGTCTTAATATTACCACATTTCCTTTGGATTAATGATTTGAAGAATAATGAAGTAAATCAAGTACTGGATGATCTGGTACCAACTTTATTGACAAAAAATATAGATAGAGATTTTCTATTGAGGGAAAAACCATTCCTATCAGAAGCTCGTGAGGATTCATTTGTGTTTATTTGCTCACATAAAACAAGAGATAAGAGATGTGGTGTTACAGCGCCTCTATTAAAGAAAACATTTGACAAAGAATTACAATTTCATGGATTATATAGAGATAATTCCGATTTTAGACCAAATGGTGTAAACGTTTCATTTATCAACCATGTTGGTGGTCATAAGTTTGCAGCAAATGTACTAATATATTTGAAAAAATCAAGTACACTAATTTGGTTAGGCAGAGTCACTACCAAAAATATACCATTGGTTATCAAATCATTGATCTTACCAGAACAAGCTGAACTGCCATGGCCTGAAAAAGTTAGATGTATTAAAAAGTACCAACAATGGTAATTGGAATATGTAACTCTCAGTACACAGTAAATAGATAAATACGTATAGCTCATACTAAAGTTTCCTGTTTAACCATATAAATTCATCAATAGTTAATACACACCATATTAATTTTCCAGCTCATTGAAAAACTTTTTGAAAATACCACTATATAAGCAATTACCATTAATAAAGCAGATTTAATTAATTGTAATAGCAAGAAAGGCTACACATACAAACGTATATACATTTATTTAATCATGTCACTTGCACCATTACGTCCTGAACTGCCTGGGTTCCTTAAGGATTATCTACCAATTGAATTGAGCAATAAACCATTTGTTACATTAACGTATGCTCAATCACTTGATTCAAGAATCTCCAAAGGACCAGGTATAAGAACTGTAATTTCTCATTTAGAGACCAAGACAATGACCCATTATTTACGTTATCATCATGATGGGATACTAATTGGTAAAGGTACCGCCATGGCTGATGATCCAGGATTGAATTGCAAATGGGGAACCAATTCCTTTGTTCATTCACCAAGACCAATTGTCATTGATCCTCATCAAACATGGAGTTACAAAGGTTCTCAAATAGAGAAACTGTACAAACTTCAACAAGGGAAACCACCAATAATTGTTGTTTGCCAAGAACCTACACAAAGAGAGGAAAATGTTGATTATATAGTGTGCAAAAACACCACTAATCAAGAAATGCAAATAGATTGGAATTATTTATTTGATAAACTATACAATGACTACAATTTACAATCTATCATGGTTGAAGGTGGTGCCAATGTAATAAATCAATTACTACAAAGATCTGACATAATTAACAGTTTAATTATAACTATTGGTAGTACATTTCTTGGTGTTAATGGAGTTCAAGTATCACCACCAAATTCAATAAATTTAAAATCAGTTACTTGGTGGAATGGGACCACTGATTCAATAATGTGTGCAAATTTAAATGATTGCTAAATGATTGGCAAAAAACACTTATTATTATTATTATTATTATTATTATTATTGTGGGTTTATATACCACAAAAAGTTTTTGTTTGATAAGGATGGGTAGGTACCCTTAATTGGTTAAATATTAAATGACACAAAGATTAAAATCTTATGATGATTTTTATTAAATTGGGTGGCAAATTTTAAACTCTATATAAGGAGGGTTTTACAAGGTGTATATTTTGTGATTCATTGCTGATACTTCCTTTGTGAAAGAGTTGTGAGACTAAATTACAAGTGGGAAGGGGGAAAAAAATACGTTAAATTTACTATTATAATTATAATGGCTTCTTCATCGAGTTCGACAAGTGCCTTTGTGAGTTCATTGATTTTTAATGGTATTCTTGCACTTATTTTCACAATTTTATTTATAAAATTGAGACCAAGACATCAAAGGTTTTATGAACCTAGAACTTTGAAAGATATTCAAACGATTAAAGAAGAGGAAAGAACCGATCCTGTTCCTGATGGGTATTTCACATGGTTACCACATTTATTATATCGACCTCATTCTTATTTAATTCAACATACAAGTGTTGATGGTTATTTATTTTTAAGATATACAGGTCTTTTCATTTGTGTTTTATTTTTAAGTTGGTTTATTTTGTTCCCAATTTTATTACCTGTTAATGCAACAAATGGTAGAAATTATAAAGGGTTTGAATTATTATCAATGGCAAATGTAACAAATAAAAATAGATTTTATGCTCATGTTTTTTTATCATGGATTTTTTTTGGTTTAATAATTTTCATTGTTTACAAAGAATTATATTATTATATTATCTTTAGACATTCATTACAAACAACTCCATTATATGATGGTTTATTATCATCAAGAACAATTATATTAACTGAATTAAATCAAGAAAGATTTGGTACAAAAGGTGAATTAGATAATTATTTTTTAAAGGCAAATAAAATATTATTTGCCACAAATCAAAAGGAATTAATTGAAATTTCCAAAGAAAGATTAAAAAATTCAGCAAAATATGAAGCTGCAATTAATAAAGTAATTAAAAAATCAATGAAATTAAAATTAAAAGCTGATAAAGATGAATCATTTAATAAAAAATTATATAATGATGGTAAATCACATATTAATGATTTAGAAACTTATGTTCCATATGAGAAAAGACCTAAACATAGAATAAATTATAAAATTCCATTTATTAAATGGACTGGTGAAAAAGTTGATACTCTTCAATATTTAAATGAAAAAATTCCTGAAGAAAATGAGAAAATTCATAATTTACAATCAGAATCATTAAAAAATGATATTTTACCAACTGCATTTATTCAATTTGATACTCAATTAGAAGCTCAAAAAAATTATCAATCAATGGATGAAATTATTGGTAAAGAAAATTATGGATTCAAATATATTGGTTATGCAACAGATGATATTATTTATTCAAATTTAAGATTAAATACAAAGGAGAGAAAAGGTAGAAATATTTTGGCAAATACTTTTTTAACTTGTTTGTTAATATTTTGGGCAATTCCTGTTGCAGTTGTTGGTTGTATTTCAAATATTAGTTTCTTAACAGAAAAAATTCATTTTTTAAGATTTATTAACAATTTACCTAATGTTTTATTAGGTTTAATTACAGGTATTTTACCATCAATTGCTTTAGCATATTTGATGTCATTAGTACCTCCAATTATTATGAAAATTTCAAAACTGAATGGTTCACTTTCTTATCAAAAAATTGATCTTTATTGTCAAGCTTGGTATTATGCATTTCAAGTGGTTCAAGTTTTTTTAGTAACAACTTTAGCTTCATCTGCTTCTGCCACAGTAACTGCAATTATAAATGATCCAAGTTCTGCTATGACTTTATTAGCAAATAATTTACCAAAGGCTTCTAATTTTTATATTAGTTATTTTTTGGTTTTAGGTTTAACAGTTCCTGCCGGTTCATTGTTACAAGTTATCAGTTTAGTGGTTAGTAAATTTATGGGTAGAATATTTGATTCCACTCCAAGACAAAAATGGTTAAGGTATAATATTTTAAAGAAACCAACAATGGGTGTAATTTACCCATCAATTGAAATTATTGTTTGTATTTCAATTTGTTATTCAATTATTGCTCCACTTGTTTTAGTATTCAGTACAGTTGCCCTATTTTTCATTTATATTTCATACCTTTACAATATGAATTATGTTTTTGGTTTCTCAATTGATATGAAGGGAAGAAATTATCCTCGTGCTTTATTCCAAGTATTTGTTGGTATTTATTTGAGTGAAGTTTGTTTACTTGGTTTATTTATTATGATTAAAAGTTGGGGGTGTGTTGTTTTAGAAGCTGTTTTTATAGCCTTTACTGCAATTTGTCACATTTATTTCAAGAGAAAATTTTTACCATTAATCGATATTGTTCCACTAAGTGCCATTCGTTATGCTAGAGGTGAAAAGGGTTATGAATATCCTTCTCATGATTTAGGTTATTCTGAATATAAAGCGTTACGTGAATCTGTTGGTAATAAAAATAAATTGAATGAAACAGGAGGTAAAATTAGACCTGCTACTAAACATGAATTACAAAATGCTAATTTAATTGAAGGTTCTAATTCAGAATTATCTGAATCTGCATCAACTAATGAGAAAAGAAACCAGGAAAATAGTAGTGATCGTGATAAGAAACAAAAAGCTACCAATAATGTTAAATCTGGTGAAAATTTAAGTGGAACAGATGAAAGTCCAAATGATATTGAAAAATTTGGAACTGTTGTTAGACAATCAAGTACAATTGATGCAGATTCTTCAATACATCCTTCAACATTTGTTAATGATGAAGAAAAATTCCGTAAATATCATTATGAAGATGTTGAAAATATGAATTTGGGTTTAAATCTTTCTACTCAACAATATAAGAGTTATGAAGGTGCTGTAATGTCACATGGAGATGCAGGTAATATATATGTTGATCAATTAGCATTGACAAATGAACCAACTAGTTTCCCAGAAAATTTGAATAGAGCACATAGTTGGAAAAGAAGATTAATTAATTTCTTTCATCCAAGTAGAGCTTATCCATTTGAAAGAATTAGAATGAGATTACCACATGTTTTCAATACTACAATTGATTATGATAAAGAATTTGTTAAATCTGCTTACACTGATCCTACTGTAACAGAAAAGGACCCAATAATTTGGGTAACAAAAGATCCAATGGGAGTTTCTGATGAACAAATTAATGAAGCTGAAGCTCATGGTTTACATGTTAATAATGAATTTACATCATTTGATGAAAAGGGTAGAGCAAATTACACATTTAACCCACCTGATTTTGTTCATGAAACAAAGAAATAGAAATATTCTATTTGACATTCTAATTAATTAATATTTAATATTCAATATGTAATAACTAATTATGATTTTATTAGATTCCATCAATAGTTGATTCATTATTATTCCTTGCTCTGTTGTCTCTACATAGCTTTAAACGTGATATCTGGCTAGTATTTCAAGAAGGGATATATTTTGAAAAATAATTGAAAAATCTATTATATATATGATTTAACAGTGTTCTTGTCTTGGTAATACTGTATTCAGATACTCAATAGCATATATTCCAACACTTACTATTGTGTACATAATATACACTACGAAAATTTTAATTGTTTTATTTAAAAACGATAACTGAAGATACTATACATTTATCATATAAAACTACTATTATTAATAGAAACGATGGGATCAAAATGTTGTTTTTATATAAGTTACAATGGAACTAATTTACTTTTTGAACAGAATCCTGGTTATATGTGTAAAGACTATATCTCTGGTTTAGTGAAATCATATTTTGGCGTAATTGATTGTTTCAATAATTGTATCATTCAAAGGAAGGTCTTGTATAGTACTAATTTTGAAGATTTGGAAAATATCACAGACTGTATATCGTTGAGTACAGAACATGATATTGAAGAATTTGCCTTTAAGAGTACTGGGGAAAACAAAGGTATGATCGTGATCACTGATATACCTAGAGACCAATTGATTAACAATCATGAAGGTGATTTAGTGATTTCGAATGAGCAATGGGTGGAGATAGTCAACTCTATTAAGAAATTAGAGTCATACATTCAACATAACAATATTCAAGCATCCACTATGCAAAATAACAAATTTACTGATGTTGTTCATCATAACATAATATGTAACGGTTGTCTGGTGAAATTGGGAGATTCATGTGATGATATCAAAGGAATTCGTTATAATTGTTTATCTTGTTTAAATTTTAATTTATGTTCAGAATGTGAAAGTTCAGATTTAGAAATCTCAAATCATTTGTATACACATAATATGGTAAAGATTAAAACACCATTTCCTGAATTGATAGAATTAAAGAAACCAAGTAAGAAACAGCAAGAACTTATCATTGATATCCCTGAAGAAAGTTCAATTGTTTATGATTTCTTTTCCAAGATTAATTCGATATCATTACTAGAAGAAGTTATATTTGGGTATAAAATATACAAACAGATGGCAAATAAGAAGCAAAATAGAAATACAACACATATATCCAAGAATACAGAAAGGCGTCAAGATTCCATAAAGGTAACTACATCAAAGATTGATTATGTCTATACTTTTAAATTAGAAAATAAAAGTGGAATAGAGATTCCTGCAGGTTTGCGTTTTAAATATTTTGTGGAAAATAAATCTACTAATGAGATCGATATGGGTAAGTACAGTATAAAACCAGGTGAACAAAAGGTATTGAAATTCAATTCATTTGCCCTCGATAATAACCATACTTTACACAATAAACCTGATACACATTATATGACAATTTCTGATTCAACAAATGGCATTCTGTATTCGGGTGAATCTGATAAAGATCAATGCACTTATCTTTATCCACCACATCTTTCTCCAGAAAATCTAGAAAATATGGAAAGAAGTTTTCTGTCACTAGTCATTAATAAGGATCAAAAGTCTACCAACTCATACCCAACTGATACTGATATAATCAGTACTACAGTAACTGATATGAATACAAACAATATCAATAAATTTTCAGATTGGGAAGACTACGAATTGTTGAGTGACAGTGACATATAAGTTAAAAGGAAATAGTAAATATATAACAATATATGAGTTGTAGATATATAATTAACTTACTTAACAGGTATTAGGACTATGTACAAGAGCCAGTTCTTAATCATAGCTTATTTAGAGCTTATTATTATTGAATATGGTGATGGTAATTTGCCGGGTAACTTGAACGTTGCTCCGAAGAACACAAAGAAAAGTAATATCAGAATTCAAATGAATAGTTAAAGAATTATATAATAGAATCATCAACAAAACTAGTTGCTAAAGAGAGTTCATCACTGAAACTACTATAGATATTGATTACCAAGGTATACATTTATCAATATAATTACTAGCTGAGGAAAAAAGACAAGTTTTTCAATTAGTGACAGAAAATTTACGTTGATATTTGTAACTTCTAAATTTTAATTCAAGGAGAATAAAGTTTAATATTCTGGAATATTGTACTTCAGAAGAGTTAGAGACAGTTTTTTCAGTATATTAAGATAGAAAGTTACTTAGATTCAACTTGAAATCTCCCTTTTATACCTCATATTTTTAGAAATTGAAAAGAAAATTTTTGTACTTCATAACAGGCTTTTGAAATACTAAATACTTATTTTAACGCTAATAATAGATTAATATGGAAGATCAATCTAGAGAGGAAACCTTTATGGTTCAAACTTTGGTCAAACATTTGTTCTTTGATAGACTTTTCCCGATTCTTCCTGTAGAATCATCTTTACAAACTTATACAGAAGTTGAACATGATATTTTATTTTTATCTTGCAGAAATGTTATATTGAATGTAGCCATTTCTCAAGGTATTGAGCCTGTTATTGGACAGGTTCTTGATTTGATAGATTTAATAATGAGAAAAGAAAAAATCACCTCAGCTAACCTTTCAAGAGAGGCTTTGCATTCAATATGTGTATTAGTTAGGTTATTGAGTGATGTTATGGGATATTGTTGGGATAATTATGAGAGTAGTAACACCAAAAATGGTGAACCAGATTCATCAGATAAAGATAAAAAGATAAATATTGAATTAGAAAGACAAAATAATTTATTTTCAGGAACAATTGTGGGCTTTTCAACTCATAGACCAAATTTTCATTCAATAAGACCACCTCCGTTGTCTACAACTTTAACTAATAGACTTATATCGACATGTTGTAAAATTAAGTTTGGTCATTTCAGTTATAGAGCATTGTTGAATATTTCTAAAAATACATCTCAATATTCGACTATGGCACACCTCGAAATGTTACCAAACCATAATTACTTTGAAAACAATCAACAATCTTTTGTATTAGAAGATAAAATAGATTTGACCGTTGGTTATATTCAAAGGTTTGTAAGTGCTTCTAACCCAGTTGAGTTCATTCAATATTTGAAAAATAATGTGATAAATCCTACATTATCTAATTCCAGTATCTGGAAAGAAACAATTATAGATTTTGATATGTTTGGCTGTATTTATGTTTCTAAAAACTCCCTTCCCAATTTTTTGGAGTTAATAAAAGTATTCTCTTCTAATTCCAAAAGATCAATATTCAACTGCTTACAATTATATTACTCAACAAAATCGTTAATGTATTGGATGATGGCACGTGCCGATGAATATAGGACATTATTCAATGATATACAACATCTTCTTAATGTAGAATCCACCCAAAAGTCAAAGGATTTGAAATTAACTGAATCTGAAGAGAAAACAAAAAACTTATCAACAGTAGTTTCAACCCTATTTGAAGATGTGTATTCAACTTTTAATGTTTCCAGTATGCTGACCTCTTCTAGTAATAGTACGTTGGCTACATCATCATCTACTTCCAACATACCCAACGTTAATGCCAATATAAATATGACATCTCACAATACTGCTGTAGATCCACCAAGTACAACTCCATCAATGAGTTCGAGTATTCCGAAGAATAAGATATCTACTTCATCATCAATTAAATCCAATACGTCTGCGTCTTCATTGAGTCAAACACCGATCAGTTCAAAATTAGTGAATAATCCGGTTTCACCGACACTATTTTCTGCAAAATTGACTAACACTGGATATACTTCTTCTGATGTCGCACAACAATTATCACCAGGTAGAATTTCTCCAATTCATAAATTATATGGTAATACAATTAAGAAAGTTGCTTCTAACCATAGTGATGCAACATCGGAAATGAATGATGACAGTTTTATAAAGTTGGAAAGAAAGAGTTCTAAGTATGAAAACAAAGATTTTCATTTAAAAAATATATTAGATTTATACATGATTTTTGATGATACAGAATCGTTAATCCATACATCTATTCTACGGTTTTTATCAATCTTAATTATGTTAGATCCTTCTGTATTCGCAGCTCTTAATACCATTCAATTCAAGAATATAGATGCCCTTGAAAACTCCGATGAACAAGATGTTGAAAAGGAGAAAGTTAAAGAAAAGGATAGATCATTGGGAATCAAACAAATCGGTTATGGGTTGAAGAAATTAACTACACTCAGCCCTCATAAAATTGATAAGCCTACCAAGTTTTTTACAGTACTGATTAAAATATACAATGGATCTCATTCAGTGCCTCATAATTCACTTTTAGATTGTACCAGGGCATTATTGTTTTTCTTTACTGTGTCTTCTGCAGTATCTCTTATAGATAAAAATCTTTCACCCTGCTTATTTGCTAAAAGGCTTCTAAGTTCTTTTGGAACAAATCTACAAATTGGAAATGAATGGAGTTCAGTACCATTACCACATGTTATCCAAAGCTTACAACAAAATTCGGCACTGTTATTCCGTTTACAATTAGAGTACTTTTCAGCTGCATTACAGTTATCTACTGATGAGTTCCTTGTACATTTAAATTTAGATTCTTTAACTTCTTCGATGGATACCAAGAAGCTTATTCTTTATACAGAAGGTTTAAGGGTTTTCTTTCATTTACCTTGTGATGAAACGTTAAGAAAGAGTACCAGTATGAAGACTGCTGACTTTTTTAAAAACATATTTTACAATGTATCTGATATTCTACTAAAGAATTTTCCAGCTTTTGATAACGAAAAAGTTTCTGACATTGTTGAAGCAATCTTGAATGGTTCAATAATTAATAAATTTGGAACCAGTTACCCAATAATACAAGCTTCTCCGAGTTCCATCTCTTCAGTATTGTCTTCTTCACCTCTTCCTATAAATTCACCGAAAATAGCAAGTCCAGAATCGATTGATAGTCACTGGATTGAAAATCCGATTATGCAGACAACATTAAACTCATCCTCGGTTTTAGAAGGCAATGTTTCTAATATTTCAAATATATCCGATCTTACAGTTACTAACCTGATATCACCAAGAGCTCGTAGAGTTTCAAGCAATTCAGGAAATGTCAGAAAAAGTTCATTATTAACCAATCAAAATGATTTAGAAAAAAACTCAGGAGATTCCAACCTAAATCAGTCTATACCATTGATAGCTACTACTCCTACTCAAGGCTCGATCCAACGATCATTGAGATCACCTTTGAGGCAACCAACTCAAGAAATAAGCAATGAAGAAGGAATATCTAAACTATTGAAAAATTCCATTGGAAATAATTTTGATAATTTCACAACAAATTCTAATAGTGATGTTGATGATGCCAGAAGAATATTGCTGAATATATTTAGTATTTTCAAGAGAACAACTAACTATTTCATGTTATCTCATGACTATAAGTTAGAACCAGAATTATTAACAGAAGATTTTAAGTTAATTATAAAGCCAATATTTATTGCGATTATTGATTATGATATAACATTACAGACTACTACTCAATCTTTTCTTAATGTTTTGATTAGTTATATGTCTGAGGTCGATATGAACACACCTACGAAGACATTAAATCGTTTCTATATGTTCTGTACTTACTCAGTAACTCTATTTTCATCAGCCCTTTTCGATTTAAGCCTTCCTAACAATAAAAGAGAAATCATTTTGGATATTGTTGCCAAATTGTTACACGTACGCCTCCACTTAGGTGGAATAGCAGAAAAAATTGATCGTATAGATTTATTGAGGGAATCTGGAAAAGATTCCCTTGGGTCTTTGATTGGAACATTAAATAGAGGTTTGTTTGTTTCACTACATACAAACAAACCAAACACGCAAAAATTGCTTACTTCTGCTTATTCTGAATACTACCATACTCTGTTATTTTATAAGAAGCACACAGGCTTTCTAGAGCAAGAATGGCATAACAATACTGACTTTATTGAAGCCATGTCTAAAGATAATTACGTATCATCAGGTTCAGTCGCTTTTCAACGTCGTTTAAGAACAAAGATATTGAAGCATATTACAAGTCCAAATGAAATGCTTCTAGATTCCATGCATGTAATATTTAGAAGATGGCTAAGGATTTCAAGAATGAAGAATCTATCAGTGGATGATTTAGCTGATTTCCGTAGCTTTGCTGGTATTTTAGCTTCACTTTCAGGTATAATGTTAACAATATCTGTCGATAGAGGAGATGCATATGTTTCATTACCTGATGTTAAAATTGAAATAACTAGAGAAATTAACTATTTTATTGCCATGCAATGTGAATGGTTGAATAATGAAGACTTATTGACAAGAGAAAACTCCAGAGATATTTTAAGTTCCGAGCTTCATCCTTTATCTTACAAGTTACTTTTTTCCAACTTGAAAGTAAAAGTTGAAAGGGTAAAAGCAATCGATTTATCTGATGATCACCAAGAATTGTATTTTGTACTGTTAGAACAAATTATTATTATTATTCGTACAATTCTAAGAAAGAAAGATGATGAAAATGTCATGGTATTATTTTCTTTGGATATAGTTGATTTCATTGACGAACTAGCTGAAATTGTTTGTAAGATTCCTCATAGCTCAGTCAGGTACTTAAAAGCAATTATCCATCTTTCTAAAATGTTTAGAGCAATGGAGGATTCTGAAGAGATATTAGGTTTATCAGGACATTTCCAATTAAAAAATAAATGGTTGACTCTCGTTACCAAATGGTACAAATTAGCAATTTCGAAAGAATTTGATTATGTCAATCTATCAAAACCACATCGAGAAATGGACTTAAAGAGACGTGACTTAGATTTACTTTATCTTGATACTGCTATTGAGTCATCAAAAGCAATAGCTTATCTTACATCAGGACTCCCATTAGAAATACCACCGACTTCTTCACCAGAAGAACTTACAAGATCTACTGCTTTGATATTTAGAAACTACTTTGGTATTTTATTAAAAGGTATTGAACAGACAACTGATCTAAAGAATTTTCCTAGTTCACTAAAGCATAAAGTGACTCTTTTAAGTGAAAACTTAATTACATCACTAACTAATTTATCTAATGCTAATGTTGAACCTGCACTTCAATATACGCTTCCAATGGGGTTTTCTGTTAATAGAGATGTAAGAATCTCTTTCTTAAAAGTATTTATCAACGTTGTTAAAAATTATCCAAATCGTAAAGCTACTAGAGAAAGAGTTAAGATTGAAGCGACTAACGAGCTATTGAAACACGTTATTAAGTATCCTGGTCTAATATCCCAAGCAACAAAAGCATGCACTTCTACTGAGATTGATGAATACACAATGGGTTTGGTAAGTGCCTTTGAAACAAAAAATGCGGCGCATATCATTGTAACTCAATTAATTAAGGATGAGATCCAAAACTCCACTAGACATATGGATATTCTGAGACGTAATAGTGTAGCCACTAGAGCATTGTCTCTGTACTCAAGATCAAAAGGAAACGATTATTTAGTTCGCACTTTAGCCCCTGTTTTAGAAGAAATGATAGAATATAATGAATGTTTTGAAGTTGAGAAGCTGGAACCAACTGATCCGAATGCTGACAAATACCTAGCTCTTTTTGAGAAGTATATGACATTAATTGTAGATTCTATAATTAATTCTTTACATGAATTCCCAATGGAATTATATTATGTTTGTCAGGTTATTTACAAAGAAGTCAAAATTAAATTTCCAGACTATGCTTTAATTGCAGTTGGTTCCTTTGTTTTTTTAAGATATTTATGTCCAGCATTGGTTAGTCCGGAGACTGAGAACATTATTTCAGTCTCTCATACCAAAGAAAAACGTTCCTTAATACAGTTAGCAAAAATTATTCAGAATATGGCCAATGGTTCAGAGAATTTGGTGAAATGGCCTATGTTACAATCAAAGATGTCATTTTTAAGAGATTGCAATACAAAAATTTTCAAATACTTAGCTGAAGTTTCAAGAACTGACCGTATGATAGAAATTCCAATCATACAAACGGACACACCAATGTCGTGGGATTTAAATTTTTTCCATAGATTTCTGTACGTCAATGAACTTGTCATTAGAAAAGGAAATTTTGAAGACTTAAACTCTTTGGAAAATTTTAAGTTGTTAAGGAAATCTATTTTGTTAGTGGATAAAGTTTTAAAAATCTGGGGTCAACCACTTTGGGAATTCCGTAATGAAATACCTTTATTCATAAAGGAAAACATGGATAGATATCCTCAGTTATTTGAATTCATGAGTAGACAGACATTTAAAAATCAAACAGAATTTGAAAGTTCGGATCCATATGTTCATGAATCTATGTCTTCCGATGGTTTCCCAGTATTCACACTTACTATTAAAAGATTTAACTCTATGGGTTTAAGTGTAGATAGTGTCATTTATAGACTGTTTCAGGTTTATTCTAGAATCTGGACAGCTAAACATTATTTGGTTCTTGATTGTACTGATTATCATGTGGGTGAATGTGATATAGCTAAACTTACGAGTTTATTTCTCAGTTTACTTCCAGAAGAAGCAACTCATAATTCTATGGCTTATTACTATATGAATGTAACAGAACCTTTCATGGATGTATGGACCAAGACTGTGGATTTGGATAATTTTTCACTTTTCCATAAAGTTCCATTTTACTTCGTTAATAGTCTATGCGACCAAGATATTGTTAATTCAATTGGGTTGACTCCTCAAACATCCTCGATTATTGAGGATGTCCGTGTTTCATTACATGATATCAGTATTTTTGAAGAGAATAAAAATAAATTCATTCCTGTATCTATGAGATTAGGTAATAAATATTTCCAAGTTTTATTTGAAGAAGAAAAAGAATATTATTTGGAACAATATGATAAGAAATTTAGTTTGAAATTTAATCATGTCTATGAAATGCAAAATGTTGTGGACGTTTCAGTATCATATGCAGAAGGTACATTGACCAAATTTATGGTAACTTTTAATGATAGTGAAACACTTATCTTCTCAAGTCCAAAGTATTTAGAAATTGTGAAGATGTTTTCTTATGCATTAGCTAAAATTGAAGATGATACTGGAGTTAATACAATACCTTCTGTGTCAGTTAGTAATAAAAATAGAAATACTATTGACAATGAAATGGAAATATTAGCTCATATATTATTGGTTGTTTTAGTTGGTTTATTTAACAAAGATGACGTTGTCAAAAATATAGCTTATAATTTGTTAGCGACCACACAAGAAGCATTTAATTTGGATTTTGGAACAAGCTGCAGAGCAGCACCTGAAATGTATGTGCCTGATGATTGTACCACTTTTTTAAGACAATTATCAAAATCAGTTTCAGAGTCGAATCCTGAATTAACTCCACATATTTTCAAGTTAATAGTTGATGCCTTGGAAAATGGTATAATTCCATCAGATTCCATTCCACAAAGTGTCTGTTGTTTATCATATTGGATTCCAAACCTATACAAATATGTATATGTTTCTGACGAAGAGGAAGGGCCTGAAGCATTCTCTTATTTAATTCGTTCTCTAATTAGATTGACAGTTTTAGACCCTCATTTCACATCTGTTTATTTACAACAAATTTGGTATATCTTAGCCCTTGATGGAAGATTAACTGATGTGATTGTTGAAGAAGTAGTAAGTCATGCTTTAGAAAGAGATTCTGAAAATCGTGATTGGACAAAAGTATTGCCATTATTGACCGGTTTATCCACTGTGGACATAGCATGTCATGTAATCCAAAGATTAATGAAAATCATTGACTCCTTTTTACCTTCATTAAAATTGGAAGTTTCAACACATAGTTGGTCAGAACTAACGATTTTGGTGAGAATTTCAATTCCATTGTTTTTTGAGTCTCCTTTATTAGCCCAAATGTATTTGCCTGAAGTTTTGTTCATTGTATCATTATTAATAGACAATGGTCCGAAACATGTCAGATCCTATTTCCATGAGTTATTGATGAATGTTTGTCACTCTTTAGTTATAAATGAGTCGCTGAATGAAATCAATCGAAAGAACTTGGATGATGTATGCTCTATTTTTTCTCGTCAAAAGCAAAAATTTATATTTGGCTTTGGCCAAGATAAAGGTAGAGTTTTACAAAACTTTAGCGTAACATCTTTTGTTAGTAAGTTCAATACGTTGGAACACTTAACTACCAATATTATTTTTGCTATGGAAAATGCTGATGTTGCTGAATCGGCTCATTGGAAAACTAGATATAAAAAATACTTAATGGATTCTATCTTCAATAGAGATTCATTTTTATCTGCTCGTGCAATGATGATTTTAGGTATTATGGGTAAATCTAGTACTTCTGAAATATTATGCAAAAACTTATTGACAGAGTCTATGAAAGTAATTTCAAATCCACATGATGGTGATGAAGAAATATTTTTGCATATTTCCCATATTTTTACATATAGCAAAATTGTTGAAGGTTTATCTCCTTCATTATTCTTAATGAAACAATTATTTTGGTTTGCAACATGTGTTGTAGAATCACCTCATCCAATTATTTTTGAAGGTGGTTTGTTATTTTTATCCAATTGTTTGAAAAGACTTTATATGTATAACTTTGAACTAAATCATAATAACTCGCCATTAGGAGAAACATTAATAGAAGCTAGAAGTTTTGCCGATGAATTGTTGTTAGAACTTGAAGAAATTAGTGGAATATCCTGGAATAAAGAAAGTTTCCCTCAAATGTTAGTTTCTCTGATAATTAGAGGTTTATCGATTCCATTTGTAAAGCCTACAGCCATTGAATGTCTAGAAAAGTTTTTTAGAAATTCATATTATGAACATCGTATTCATCCTGAATCTCTAGATTACCTTTCTCATTTATTTTTGTTATTCCTATTTTCAACACCAGATGAACTTCTCGATATTCTAAATGCTGTTGAATATGAAGATGAGATGATTTTATTAGATGATGTAAATATTATTCCATCTGCATTAATGAACTGGTTAGCATCAGACCAACGTTATTCGAATGTTGCTTTATACCAAGCTGCTGTGCTGTTTAGTAGTTCCATTCCAGATGAACAAACAAAACTAAGATTTGCTTTAATTGTAAGACAATTACTGAAGATAAATCCAATATGTGTCTTCAGATTTTACGCCATTATCAGAAATGAAACTAGGAGAATGTCTACCCTTGAACATAACTCAAAAAATGTTACTGTAACGTTTGAAATAATAACTTTATTAGTAAAGCATCGTGAATTTGATATTCTTCATGAATATAACCAGTCTTCTTTAGAGAATCTGAAATCACTTGGCTTAACTTCAATATCTAAGATTAAATTATTCAATCAAAATGAGGATGTACTATTAGAATTGAAAGAAAATCCGAAGTTAAACTATGACAGAAAACGTTTAATGACTATGATATTGGCTAGAATTGTATGTCATGTCTAGTTTCTAATTTTTTATTATTTGTCATATTTATTTCTATATATTTATATACAGAACAATATTAGTAATGAGATATTATTGATTAGGTGCTTATCCTAATTATTCATTGTATTATGAAATAAAACGACTGTTTTAAAAGACTTAACGTTGAGATGATGCATTATGTAATTTTTCAAATTCTTTCTTATCAGATTTATAAATTAGCATAGTTGATCTAGCATCTTCAATAGAGGAATGTTTACCATCTTGAATATCTATATTTAATATTTCTTTCGATAGTTTCTTTAAACTTGGAATTTTACCCATGGCATATTTTTGTCTGAATGGTGTATGTCTAGAAGTGTCTCTGATCATTGATTTTGGATGAGATATTAATAGAGCTTCTAAATCATGCTTAACAGCATGACCAACCAATATTCTACCATCTAAAATATCAGCCATTTGTTTTTGAGCCTCTTTAAATGTAATTGCATCCTTCATATTTTCTGGTTTAACACCACTAACCCAAGTTCTCCAATCAACAACTTTCTCTCTTGGTTTAACAAATTTATCTATAATGACGTGACCAAAATAATTAACAACTGAAATTCTTGCCAAAGCGGATTCTTTACCTTCTGGACCTACCCCAACAAATTCACAATCAATAGCAACATACTTACCAATATTCTTTAGTTTAGAAGAATTTGTCATATCAGATGAAGAAAGTTCTTCCTTCAATTTATTTTCCAATGCAATATTTTTCTTATCATTACTATTAAAATCGAATGCCTTACCATTTGCCTTGTCAGCTTTCACTTGAGCAATTTCTCTGTTCATATTATACACCATATCCATGATCTTACTACTTTTGCCCTTATAAACTGTCTTGGTTACTTTACCATTATTTTTTTTAAATTTATTAGAATCTTGAACATTCTTCTTTCTTGATGGTTTCTTCACAGAAACTTTTTGAGATTTTTGAAGCTCCAACCAATTAGATGACAATGCCATTGTAAATTTTCCTACTTTATTTGGCTTGAATATCTAAAAACAAAGAAATAATCAAAGAGATGAGCTTGGAATTAACTATGTAATATTTCATTTAAAGTTCTACAAATTTTCACTTTTTAAATATCTATAGTCAATATCGCTTGAAATTTCAAATATTGAAAAATGGCTATTTAAGATCAATTATAGTATAGATAACAAGTATTGAAAAGGGTGTTTGGATTGAGTAGACATTACTTTGCAGGGCCCACTGAAGGTTAATTAGTGGCAATAGAGCTGTGCAGTTGTCTGGTACAATTTAACAGTTGAAAGACAGATGGATAACGTTTCTTCTGTGAATAAACTGAGGTCTCAGTTTCTTCAAGTATGTCCTGAAAAAGATCAAATGAGAAGGATAATTAAACCATATATGTTTGACGATAGTAATGATCCACAGCATGATTCGAAGCTGCGAGAGGTTTATATTTCTTCCGATGGGGTGGATATATTAAATGAACTTGAATCACCACCTATTTCCAAGAATTTTATGGAGCTTTACAATGTAATGGGGAATAATAGATCAACAATTAATCGAAATGAAAATAGGAAAAGAGGGACAGTTTATGATATTCAATCAGAAACGGTGGAAGATGATCTGCCCTTGGTGATACCAGATGAGACAATATCTCTAGGGAAAGAAAAAGGTTTATTACAAGATAGTAGTTTTACTTTACCATATGATTTTCATCAAAATCATAAAGAGACATTACAGGTAGATGAAAGTCAAGATAATTCCTTAAGGACATTGAAAAATATTTCAGATGGACTCGATAATGATTCTGATTCAATATCATCAGCAACAAAGTTAAATAAAAAATCCACTTCAAGATTTGCTAGGTTGTTTATTGGTAAAAAGGAGACAAATGACAGTATAAATATTTCTACTACAACGAAAAAACAAAATTCAACATCTCGCAATATGCATGTCCATAAACCTAGTGCATTTGACATGAACTTTGATTATGTTGACAATATGGATGAAGAAGATGAAGATGATGATGACGATGAGAATGAAGCAGATAATGACTTCCATTCAAAGTTTTTTAAACTGAATCCTTCCAATACTGAATTAAATAATGTTGATACGAAATCTGAAACAAATATTAATAATAGTAATGGAAATTCTGCCAATGATTCCACTAATAACAATAATGCTTCAACTAACCTTTCTAAAAGAATTTCGCATTTCCCACAAAATATTATACCTAGAGTAACTTCTAGTGATGTTAAGAGTGGTTCGTTTAAAAATGAAAAACTTCAAACTAGTGCATATAGTAAGAAAGATGATTCTCCTAGTGGGGAACCTCTAAGTGATATTAAAGATAAGAAGAAGAATATTGACCAATTGGTTGAAGCAGGTATTGATCTTGAAGAAGAAATATCTGATCTAGACTCATTTATAAATGACGATGATTTAGATAAGTTGGCTATGGGTGTTGATCAGTCAAGTATTGAAAGAACTAAATTTATTGAAGAACATCCACATATGCAACTTTCTCAAGCATCACCTAATAAAATGATTTTAAGTTCAGATGTAGGAACTGATATATCTGTTAGTGAATTAGAAAATGATGGAAATGCATCTTCTTATGGCAAGTCGTTATTATTTTCTGACTATAGTGGTGAGGATTTTAGTAGACCTAGAGCAGATTCTACTATTTTAGACTCAGATTCTCAATCAAATATTACAGATCCTTTAAATACTGTTAATTCATTCGATGAGTTCAAGCTATTTAATGCCCCTGATGATTCAGCGTTGGACGAAACACTAAACAAGGCAGCAAAGAATATTGCTAATTTAAAACGTCAAAGTATAACTGATAATAAATCGCTAACTTCTTTAGCAAGAGATGTAGGTTCAAAAAGTGTTTCTAGTAGAAAATCATCCATCACTTCTTCAACTAATATAAGACAGATAGCAACCAGAAATCATAGAGCCGATTCGAATTCTAATAGATCTGAAAGAAAATTAATAAAGAATATCGAGACTTTATCTAGGAAACAAAGAAGAAATTCCTCGGATATTAATTTCAAGCATGATGCTTCATTACTAAATAAAGTAATAAGTACAACTTCTAGTAGAAGAAATTCTATTACCAATAATATTACAAATATAGAAAAAATAACAGATTTTAAAAAACCAGAAAATCAAAACTCCAAATTATCAAGTTTATTTAATAAGAAAAAGCAAAAATCAGTGAACTCATCAGATTTACTAGACTATTTTTCCTTTGTATCAGGAAATAAAGTCCCATCATATGAAGGTTTGAGATTAGAAGTATATATACAAGGATCTAAAAAATACAAATCTGAACCATTTGTTACGACAGTGAGAAAAACGGCAACAGTTTTTGAAGTCATTGGTTATATTTTATATTTGTATTCAACATCACAGAAGCCCAAAAATTTTATTGAAGATGGTATGATGCTAGAAGAAATACAAGACCCGAATAGGTTTTCCCTTCAAATTGTAGATGAAGATGGTGAGCCTTTTGAAGATAATTTTGGTAAACTACAAAGATCAAGATCAATACAAACTATATCAGATAATGAGGTTGTTCTTTGTAAAATTGGTGATGATGAAAAACATGATAATGATTTAGAAACGCCTTTACCTTATGATGCAGATGGTACATTTTTGGATAATTCTCCTATTGACTCAACTTCTTCAGTTTTAACAGTAACAGAATCAGATAATGTAATTAATCAATTGAGTTACTATAAGCCAATTGTAGGGAATACTGATAATTTAGAAAATGCAAAGGGATCTAATATCTTGAAGGTGAAAGTATTTTTATATCCCAATGTTAATCCTAAATTTAATTTTACAGATATCAACGTTCTTGTTACTTCTAACATTAACGATATTTTAGTAAAATATTGTAAAATGAAAAATATGGACCCAAATGAGTATGTATTAAAATTAACTGGAAAAAACTTAATATTAGATCTTAATGATACCGTTTTGAGGTTGGATGGTAACAACAAAGTAGAAATTATATCGAAAAGAGATGCAAGAGACTTGAACCTTGAAAAGATGAAACCAAACATGAAGAAACCAGTTTTGCCAACTATTCAAAGTAATGATCTAACTCCAATGACATTGGAAAACGGTGATACATATTTGAAACCTGATGCCCCTGTAGAAAAGGTTGTTATACCAGATGTCAAGAAGACTAGTAAATTTAAGAAACATCCTAAATATAAACTGAGCCTAAACAAGCAAGGTTCTGATCCTAGTATTCTTAATGGATCAGGTAGTTTTACAGGAGCAAATAGTTTTTTCAAATCTAGAAACTCATCAAAAACATCTCTCCACGGTTCCTTACCATATTTCCATCCTAATAGATCAGTTCCAAATATTGATGATTTTAAAGGTGATACGGAAGATAATACTTATCCAGATTTGGTTTCAGGTGCATATCATAAATATAGAGTTTGGAGAAGACAGCAAATGTCTTTGATAAACAAGCATGAAAGAACTCTTGCTTTAGATGGTGATTATATTTATATTGTTCCACCTGATAGACATATGCATTGGCATGAAAATGTTAAAACAAAATCATTGCATATAAGTCAAGTAACACTTGTTAAAAGATCCAAGAAGATTCCAGAATATTTTAAATTATACGCCCAAAGAGGCCCAGATGATATTAAGAGATACTATTTTGAAGCTGTGTCTGAAGAAGAATGTAAAGAAATTGTTAGTAGAATACAAAATTTACTAAGTGCATACCGTATGAATCATAAATAGTAATATAATATAACTATATCATCAAATAAATAAATGATAGATATCTGTGCAGATAAAAAAATATTCTACTTAACTATCAAACTTATAGCAATGTTAAGAATGTTATAAAACCTATTAATTACGAAAGAAACGAAATAATGAAATGTATGAGTTACTAAATATTGTACATATATCCTTACCAATTTAAATAGATACTTATTATGAAGGAGTCTCTAATTATTTAAATAGAGCATCATTGGACAATGGATCAGTAGCCAAAACATTTTCTCTCTTCTTGATTTTTCTTTCAACAGCAGCATCAGATCTAGCTTTAGCTTCTTCAGCAGCTTGTTGTTTCATTTGAGCTCTGACAACATTTGGAGAAACATATTGTTTGTTTTCGTAAATCTTTGGACCACCGAAAGAACCTTCTAAGATTAAAATAACAGTCATGACGAATCTTGGACCAATTTCAACTAAAGAAATATCTTCAGCATTTTCTTCATATTCAGTTGTGTTTCTAGCAGTATGAGAAATTTCATATGTTCTTACCCAAATTTTATCATCAACAATACTGAAAGACATGACATGATCAATGAATGGTTTGATCTTTCTAGAAGTTGGAGGAACACCAAAGTTATGAACTAATAATTCTTTAATTAATTTATAATGTGGAGAAGAATCAAATCTTTGATCAAATGATAGAACTGGACGAGAACCTTTCAAACAATTACCGGTAAAGTTTAATTCATTCATTGTATGTAAATTTTGTATGTAGAACTTGATAGTTGGCCCATTTGGTGGCTTAGATAACCACAAGTATAAATCTTGGTGTTTTCTAGCTTCAAAAAATAAAATGTTATTACAGTTGTATAATTCAGCAATTTCGTTTAATTGTTGTAAATCCTTCTTAGTGTCCAATTTTGGTTCCTTTCTTGAATGAGGCAATAGAGCAAACAAATCAGAAATCAAGTGACGATGTCTAAAGTTAACACCTCTACTTGAGATCAACAAAGTACGCTGTTTGTTCATAAACTGCTTTTCATTAGCTTGCTTCTTTTCAGTGACAGATTTCTTGTTATTGCCAGCTAAGGCCTTGTAAATAGATGACATACTGGGAACAACTAATAAAGATTATCCTTACTGATATAGCAGATGTCCAAAATAATGTAACAAACAAACGGTATAAAACTAATTATATATTTAATATACTTGCTAATATAGCTTATTCCATATTAAAATTTGAAGCTCATCGCATTTTCGAAAATTTTTCAATGGTAAATTCCAGTCACTACCAACGACACAGCTTATAGAGTTTAATTAATACCATACAAAGAACTTGATGATACTATGGAGGTACATGGTATCAACTACAAAAGGGTTAGCGTTATACTATTAGTATTGAGTTCATTACACATCATTAAGTATTCTATATATTATGTTCGAGGTAAATTTGAACTTTTCAAATTGATCAAATCATTAAAATTAATCTAGATTCAAATCATCTTCAGTAGTTCTGTTACCAAAATCAATGATAGAGGTGACAGCTAATAGATGGTCTTCTTCTTGAGCTAACCCACTGACAGTTAAACAGGCAACCGGGAAATCAGTGGAGCTCAAGTAGATTGGGACGGCACCACCATGGAAAGCGTATTCCTTTGCATCGACAAAGAATCTTTCCTCTGGAGTCTTATCACCCTTCTTGCAGCCCATGAAAAAAGTAGAATGGTTGAATCTGAAAGCAGTCTTTTGCTTTCTGGCAATCCATTGATCGTTATCCAATCCGGTACCACCATTGGTCATAGTACGGAACAAACAATGACCGTTGGTTAAAGAAACATCAACAGCTACAGCCTTGTTTGGATATAACTCCAAAGCAGCACTTCTGACAAAGGAACCTAACTCATAAGCAGTTTCTGCATCCATCTTGGAAAGAACACATTTTTTTTCTTGAGCCTCTAATTCAGAAAGGTCAACTTTACGAGCAATTAACCTCTTCAACAAATCTTGATCTAACACAACCATCTTCAATAAAACAATAGTGCAATTACACTTGTTTGGTATAACCAATTGCTATAACTTATATATTAAAATGACAGTTAAAAGTAAAGTTTATTCAAAAAAGAGCTTTGATTTTTATAATTCTTATTTTATATATTAATCCCTCCGGAAATTAAGTTTTGCTTATCTCCTAAACCCGGTCGAGCTTATAAGCTTAAGCAATGTCAGTTGGTCACTTCAATGATTGAAAGTATTATTTATTATTTTATATGAGAAGTATATGATACATATTTGAGTAGTGAGCAATGTTGTTACCATTTGATCCATTCCAGTTTAGCCTTCAATATCAAATATGCTAAGATACGGTAAATAATTGCGACACAGATAATTATGCCTAAATAATGTTGAGTATCGACAACTAAATTGTACGAGTTTAAAACGTCAGTACCGTTGGAATATTGACATGAACCATCTTCTAACATACCACCATCTTTACAGGTTAGTTGCAAATCTGCTGGGAATGCATAGTTGATGATGATCAATGATGTGTAGTTCAAAGGATTGATGTAATTGAACCCTTTCAAGATTTCAGCTAAATGCAATGATAATAGTCCGGACATTTGAGTACCAATTGATAAAATAACAGAAATACAGTTAACGACAAACCCAGGTCTTTCAAAAAATGTGTTGGTCATTATACCAAGAGCTTCACCGCATGAGGCAATTACTACTGCACAATATGCAGTAACGAAAAAATTGCCTGCAGTTCTAGGCAACCCACAAACCAAAACAGTAAATATGGAATAAATAAGAGAGGCAAGCATAGATAATGGTAATTCTAAAGTCATGTATGCCAAAAAGAAAGGAGCAATACCATACACACCGTCATTGTATTCGACATAGAAGTAATCACGTTCACTTGGATAACATGCTAAATTTGCCAACATACCTACAAAGTATAATGCAGTAGATTCTTGAGCTAAACCTAATCTATTATTGATACTTGTATAATTATTTTTCAAAGGAGCCCAAAACAATGCAAAGATTACACCTAAACCTGGAATTTGAGCAATTCTTGCCATTAATGAATCAATATTTCTTCTTGTTGTGGTAAATTGTCTTTTCAAATTAACATTATACGCTGTCATACCATTACATGGTTTTGAAACAGTATCACCATATTCAAGCAAAAATATTTCTTCAGATATATCACTTTTAATAGACATTGATTCTACAGAAAATTGTTCTTTACTTTGTTCATTCCAACTTTGTAATAAAGATTCTACACGTTTTCTAGATGAAATCTCATTTTGTTCATTTTGCGTATTGATAGAGATTAAATCTAAAAAGTAATCAGCGACATTAGTGAATTCTGGACACTCATAACCATGACTTTTAAAATGATCCACCATTTCATCAGGAGAACCATTGAAAGCAGTTCTACCCGATTTAGCTAATAATAAAACATTACCAAATTTTTTGAATAATTCAGCTCTAGGTTGATGGATAGTGATAATAACCGTTTTCCCATACTCAATACATAAACGTTCCAGAATATCTAAAATTGTAGCAGAAGTAAAACTATCTAAGCCAGAAGTTGGTTCATCCAGTAGTAGAATTGGAGGGTCCTTCAAAAGTTGGACACCCATTGTTACTCTTCTCTTCTCACCACCACTGATACCTTTCACAAATTCATCACCAATGATATTATTTTGACAATGGGTCAAACCAAGAGCTCTGATTAATTCATCGATTTTACTTTCACGTTTTTCAGATGATAAATAGTGTAATCTTAGATCTGCTGCAAACTTAAATGTCTCTTTTACCGTTAATTTCGATAAAAGATGGTCATCATCTTGAGCAACATAAGAACAAATACTTTTAAACATATCATGAGTAACCTGATTCTCATTTAACATAATTCTTCCAGTAGTCTTAAATTTAGCAAAAATGGAAGAGTTCTGTTTACCTGATATTAAATTTAATAATGAAGACTTACCTGAACCGGAAGGACCCATAATAGCATTAATCATACCAGGTTTAAATTTGGCACTTACTGTATGCAAAATTTCTTTCGATTCATGATGAAATAAACCCTTTCTTAAATTTCCTAAAAAGTGAACATACGAAACTTCCAAGTTAATGTTTTCCAAAGTAACAACAATATTTGAAGTATTTGACTTTTTGGCTTCTAAATCACTACTATGCGGGGTATAATCCATTATTGGCTGATCTATTGGGTTTGATTTTAATTCAACTTCGTTATCTTTCTTCTCAACAATTGTCTTCTTCTTTTTCGATTTAACTTCATTTTGTAACGTTATATCAACCTTTTTGACATAAAACATTACCAAAGCAACAGTCATATACCCAATTGCCCAACAAAACAATACAACTCCAGGCACTGTTCTCCAATTTCTTGGAAATCCAAAAGAATTTAATACTTCGTTACCTGCACACTCATCTAGATCATCAGTTGTGCATCCAATATCAGTAAATGTATTTGATAATAAAGCTCCAAAGCCATACCATGAGAATGAAATGTATTTAGTCCAACGAACGTATACTGGTGACACTTTAGTATTAACGAAAAAACCTGAACTCAAAGAAAGTAAAGTGTAACTTAAATTTCCTACCAAAGAGGCTTTTGAAAAATCTCTTGATACAGCAACAGATAGCAGAGCCAGACCTGAACTAGATAATTGGATTAAAAATACAACTGAAAAGTGGAAAAAAAATTTCTTAGCATCTGCTTCTAAACCAAACATAAAGTAGGTTATAACGACGAAAATTGAAGTCATTAAAAAATCATCTGTAATAAATAATGAAAGTTTTCTGGCTGTCACAAATGCAATAGGCGTAACTGTACCTTCAGCCCTTTCACGATCATACAATGCGATATCTTGTTCACACAAACGATATGTATCAAATAGTAAATATAAATAACTTTGTAAAATAATTGAAGAATAAAGACTTGAAGTAACAGATCTCATACCACCAGATGTGGAAAAATCTGGTTTAAAATAAATCCATCCAGTAATAGTACCCATAACCAATGGTTCTAGAAGTGTTGACATTATTGTCACATAATCTTGAGAAATTAATTTATAGTTTCTTCTTGTCAACACCATTACTTGTTTCCAATATGAAATGCTCGAAGTCATGTTGGAGACAGTGATTTCTTTTAAGTTTTTTAAATCAATAAATTGTAAATTATCATTTTGGTAAGTTTTCCATAAATCCACTAAAGAATCTAATCTTTCTTCTGTAAGTTTTTGAGAATCATCTTTACGAGCATCAACACTTGATAAATCAACAAAATAATCAGCTGGATTGACCATAGATGGAACAGGATAACCTAGAGATTTGAAATATGGTATTGTTTTATTCATTTCATCACAATAAACCACATTACCTTTTGATAGAATACAAACTTTATCAAGTAAAAATAAAATATCAGATCTAGGTTGATGAATAGACATAATAAAACTTCTATTACCTTCTTTCGCCAATTTCTTTAAGGTTTTTATAACCAAGAAGGCAGAATATGCATCTAACCCAGTAGTAGGTTCATCTAAAAACATGATAGAAGGGTTTGCAATCATTTGGGTTGCAATACTTAACCTTCTTTTTTCACCACCAGAGAGACCACGATGATTGTTATCACCAACTTTTGTATCCGCACAATCTTTCAAACCTAACTCATCGATTAATTGGTTAACTAATTCAGCATTCTCTTCTTTAGTCTGTTCTAATTTCAACTCAGCAGCATACATTAAAGTTTCTCTGCAAGTTAATCTTGCAGAAAGAACATCATGTTGAGGTAAATAGGCCATAGTAGCAGAAGTAGTCTCTTCATCTTCACCGGTTGTATTATTCACAGAGCCTTCCAATATATAATGTATTGAACCTTCATGTTTCAAACCACCACTAATCTTGGAAGCAAGAACATTCAATAGAGTAGTCTTACCAGAACCTGAGCCACCCATGACAGCCATAACAGACCCACTTGGCAAGTCCAGAGAGAAGTCTCTGACCAATGGCGTATTAGTCTTTGATGCAATGATAGTTAAATCACGTACATGTAACCCAATCTCCTGAGTACTGGCAAATGACAAACTGTTCTCCACTAATTCATCACTCATCAAACGCTTCTTAGTATATCTCTTAGTTGTATCAATATAATGCCAAGTCTACTCAAAGGAAATCACAATAAACACTTAACTTCAAAATAAGAGTAATTCATTTTATTAACGTAACTGATATTGTACCTGAATATATAATATAAATGCTTTCATGTTGATATAAATTCATTGCATTCCATCGATGCAATTTTGCAAAATTGCCATCCTTAAGGTAAACGATGGAAGAGTTTAAGTCGTAAAGGGTACATAATGAAAAAAAAAGTGATGAATTGATAGATCCTGGTAAATAAAATTTAAAATAATTAATCAAGTGAGCTATCGCTATCTATATCTTGCACTAGCATATATATTAATATTATTTAGTTGGTTTAGTCTCTTTAATTGTTAAATCCCTTTAAAATGTGTGAAAAGAAATTAAATATTAGTTGAATAAAGATTGAAATTAACAAAGTAGAATCTAAATGTAAAATGTACTTCTTGTAAAATGTAATTTTTGGAAAATATCTGATTTTATTGAGTGTATACTATATGATTATTATTATTATATATATACACATGTAAATATTATATTTAGTTATACAGTTAAGTTTATATTTAAGAAACTTGATTAGTTTTGAAAAGGCGTTAGTACCATTGGTTGAATTAACCATAATGCATTTTATGATACGTATTTATACTTATCTTCTAACTCTTTTAGTAGCACTTTGACTGAAATCTGTTCTTCTCTTTCTGCTTGTATCATCTGATACTTTACCAGCTCTTCGTAATCTGTTTAATTCTTGTTGATCAACTAGAAAAGAGTCTAAATTCAATGAATCTGGTAATATGATTTGCCTTATGGTGTTACCACGAATATTAATATATTCTAAAGAGGTAGTATTACCTTCATTTGTAGCATTATTATTTTTTTGACCATTAGCTAAATATACACTAGCCAAGGCATTTGGGTTTACCACGTTGGTTTGAGATGCACTATTACGAGGAAGCGATAGTTTAACGTTTGTTAAAGTGGCATTCATTTGAGGTGATACTGTTTGTAACGTACCCCATACTGTAGTACCATTTTTCAATTCAATAGTAACTTGTTCATTACGTAATTTTTTCAAAAAACCAACTAATTTCATCTTATGCTATTAATGATGGTGGTATTATTTTAACAACGAAAAATCAGATACTACACTCTTATTACAATACTTAATTGATATATACATAACAATAATAAAATGTTCTACATTAAGCTCAATAATCAACAATATATAAACCCGTTTGTTAGACTGTATTATCAATTATCATTAAGAATTCACTGTGAAATTAAATTTTCAACCAGCTTGAAGGCAGTAAGGTCACGTGAAACGCACTATATAAGAGAATCTCGTCCAATATTGATAATATTATGTCCAATAGCCATATTGAATCAATGAGCTTATGGTCCAGCTCGCAGAGAGTACTTTATTGTATTCAAATTAATTTTTCGTTTGGGTTTTAACGGTTAGCCCTTACTTTTTGAAGACTTATTCTTCTTGATACGGCCTGCCCTTTCCAAGGAATCATCTGTCAAGTACCAACCTGGATAGTATTTATGGTCAAATGATTCAATGATACCGGCATCGAATGGGTCTAATGGTGAAACGTTTACAGATTGGTCTTGAGATGTAAAATTCTTACCATGTGATATCTCAATTTCATTGGAAAACAGGAGAGGCAGTGATTCTAAGCTATCGTCATCATTTATCTTTAAATGAGGATTCGGCAGAGTGCCATTTATGTCACCAACTGAGGTATACCCATTTGCATACAGTCCACATATTGGTTCACCTGAATATAATAAGAAACTCCATATATGAGCCAATTTCCAATGTAAAATTGGCTGCACTCTCTTGAATAAAGGCCATCCCGAATCAGTAGATTGAACCACCTTTAGTTTGTCGCCATATGGATCTGTCTTTCGTACTCCGACGACTATAGCTTCAATCTCTGGGTACAAATCTAAGTAGTCTTGGAATGCATCCGCCATGGAAGTTTGTACTCCATCAGACGGTAGAGATTCGTACAGATTTATGTGATATCTTTCTATGCCACTTTCTACAAAAGTCTGAATTGTGGGAAATACGACCTCCTGTGATATCAGTACACCTGGTATTGATGATATTGGGAATCGTTGGTATTGAGCCTCGAATTGTGATTCTTGTATGCTAGTGAAAAAAAATTCCCATAGGCAACTTAAGTAAAGAAGTAACAGAACTTGACAATCCTTACCACCATTAAAGGAAAATGATAATTGATTGTTAAATGGATTCCAAGCAGTAAAAATCTCTTGCAAAAAATGTTGTCTAGTTAACATAATCGCTTCTTGAGTCTCTGATATAATTTCAGTAGCATTGGATAATTGCAGATAAGATGTAGTCAAATTAAAACAAAATTGAGATATTTCACCCAAATCCATGTTCAGTCAAATGAAACGTAATGTTTTATATGTGTATGTGATATCCTTATCGATCAATTTCACTCATTATAAGCTTATTAACCGCTGCTCATTGAACCTTTATAATTTATAATCAACTATTTCCAATAATTTTTCAAGTGATCAATAACCGAAGTCAAATGCTGTCAAAAATTAATCTTATTACAATATTAAATTAGATATATAAATTGTTTATGTTGAAGGTATATAATTATATTAATGGGGATCTATTAGAAACCTTCTAATGCTCTTGTGGCTCTTTTCAACCTTTCGATACCTTCTTCGTAACGTTCAGGATCAATGACAATGTCTGCGGTCAATCTGGATAATGCATCAATTAATCTTTGTAATGCACGTTTCTCTTCAACTTGCATACCTAAAGAGGCAAAATCCGGCCCCAGTAAAGATCCTTCGGTTGCCTTCAATAGTTGAGTTAATGTATTGACATCAAATGATTTTAAATCATTTTTTCCTCTGACTTTATGCTTGCCCTTTCCTACGGTATTAGTTGGTTGCTCAAGTTTTGGTTGCTTCAACATTTGTTCTGGTTCCTCAATAATATCTTCATATTCATTATCATCATCATTGTTGGTAGCAGTATCAGCATTTACTGTGATATCCACTGGGTTGACTATTGTCACTGTATTATTTGAACTATTTGCTGTTGTCATACACACACGATCAATACCTTGTTCATTATTATTATTTTGTTCTATTGCTGGATTTGGTGTATCAGGAAGTGGTCTTGCTAAATAGGTGTGATCGACGTTATGAATTCCTTCTAACTCTTGGTGGTTGGAGGCTTCATTATTATTTTGGAAACTAGTAGTAGAGTAGAAAATATCTGATGTATTAGATGTTTTTCTATTTGGTACATCTAATGATGATTCTACTTTAAGCTTATCTTCATCCATATTCAATTCTACCATCTCTTGTTTTAATTGGTGTTCTATATCATCCAGCCTTTGTTGAAGCATAATTTTAGAAAGTGGTCTATTTTTACTTCTTGGTGGTACAATTAGATTGACATCAGAACGATCAGAATGATCTGGTGAAATTTTTTTAGTAAGATTGTTTGTATTAGAAGTGTCTACAGGTATATTTGATGAAACATTTTCCTTCATATCATTAATAATATTTTCATGACTAGATTCTAGTGTTTTTAGATTTTCTTCTGATAATCTAGATTCCTGTGGTAGCATATCATCTAAATCTGGATTTTCATATGACTGAAGTTCACCTCTGTTCATCTGATAATAATTAGATGAGCCACTTTCACTAGCAATATTACCTGATGCAATTGAGGGAAGATCTTTTTTATGACCAGCTAAGGATAATAATTTTAATGAGCCATGTCTACTTTCAGGCTCTCTAGATTTCAAAGAGGATCTGGAATTGAATCTACCTACAGATTTGACTTTTGGTACAGAGTTTATGATGATGTCATCATTAGATTCATTGATACTGTGAATTGTTTGATCTTCATCATTCAATGTTGTATTTGAAGGTAAAGAAGGCAATAAAGGTTTAAAATTAGAATGATTAACTGCATCTTCTTCAATATTTGCATTTTTCACTACATATTGAACTTCAACACCTTCATCCAAAACGCCTGAGTATTGAGAGGAAATACTAAATCTTTTATTTGGATTTTCTAGCACTCTTTCTTTAGTTGGTGAAATTTTGTTCATTTTTGGTTCTATCATTCCAGACATAATTGGTGGTGGCTGATGTAAATATTCCTTTGCCTTGACAGTTGGCTCCTCATGAGTAGGTGTCATGTTCAAGGAGTCTATCATATCTGCTAGCTTCTGTGAATTCACAGACACCTTAGAAGGAGAATTATGGTTCGATGAATACATTGATATGACAGTAGTTCAATGAGTAACTTGGAATTAGCTGAAAGCCCAAAATAAAAAGAATACTCACAATATATAAGAGATATCAATTCCTGATCACTGGACTATTTAACCATTGATGCAATTAACAATCTGATCCATTACATCAACTGGTAGACTGGATGATCTGATGCCAAAGTTGCCATTAGACATTGATTATTTCAAAATTCGAGATACTTCCTATTTGGGATATACATAAATAATGCATTTTAATTATTTAGTGTGACGTACATAGTGATGAGTATACCGATTTAGAAGTTAAATTAGTTAATTTATTGAATGTATGTACCTATGGATGTCCCAGGGTGGTAATGAGGGTTATCCTCTGTTAATTTAAAAATTTTTGTTGTATCAATGTAATGTTTATGTTTATATTTATGTTTATGTTTATGTTTATGTGCTGTCGGTTGCTTCTTGTCAGGAATCTTTTTCGATAGAGTCATCGTCCTTAGATGTGACTTCGTAGACACCTTCTTCAATTTTAGTTTGATTAAACTCTTTTTCCTTTAGTTGTTCCCACTTTTCATGTGGAATTTCCCACCCACATTTCTTTGTTATTAAAGAGGCAACGTCATCACAGTATCCTAATAGAGATAAATCGAAACTTGCATGCTTGACGGGATCTCTATTGATTAATACTTGTGGAACATGTGATGGAAGTAAATTGACAATATCTGAGACTGGAGCTACTTTTAAACTGGTTCCAATACATATCAATAAATCACATTCTATGATATCTTTCTTTATCATTTCATGGAATTTATCTGGAAGTGCTTCACCAAAGAATGTAATATCAGGTTTTAATACGCCAAATGATTTTGGAACAAAAGGATAATCATCACTGTCACTACTTGAATTTCCAATTTGGGACAAATCTCCCTCAATTATTTTCTTTTCTAAAATAGCCTGTTTAGTTAATAATCTTGTTCTTTCTTCTGCACAGTATGGACAAATAGGTATTTCCATTTTTCTAATATGGCTAAATATTTTCTCACCAGGTAAAGTTAAACCACAAGTAGAACAAGAAGCTGTGGCGAATGAACCATGGCATTGAACCATTTTCTCTGGATCAATACCAGCGTATGATTCTAAGTTATCAATGTTTTGTGTGTAGTTTCTCAGTAGTTTATCTTTATCTTGAAGCAATTTTAAGAAACTATGCAATGGTGAGTAAATATTCTCTGGAGGTAAAACTAATTGTGCAATATTGTAAAAAATAGAAGGATTTTGTTTAAACAACTGGAAATTGAAAACATCTTGAGGGTCATCTAAACCCAAGTGTTTAATTTTTGAATAAAAACCTGCTGAAGATCTAAAATCTGGGATACCTAAAGATGTAGAAATACCAGCACCAGTTAAGACGATAATATTTTTAGATTTCTTTAAAATTGGAACAAAGGCATCAATATCAATATAATGTGGCATTCTTTGATGTGTATTTAATACTCTTGTTACTACAATTTGAAAGTCTTTGAATATTTTATTAACATGATTCTTTTTTAGTGGGTCATTTAAATTTTTGTAAGCAATATTGGGATATTCAGAATGGTCACCTACTTCCAGTGAATCATATATTAATTTTAATAATTCTTCATCTCTCAATTCATAACCTAACAATTTGATTAAATAATATAAGTGTAACGATATCAATTCATCTGGCAAATAGGCATTTAAAAATTCATGCAATCCAAATTTTTTCAAATAAAATCTAGCTCTCAAAGTTTCATCTTTTGTAAATGGTTGAATAATAAAATTTTCACTAGCTGTATCTTTACCAATTAATATTGGTTTAGCATTCAGTTTAATAGTTTCCAAAAATTTATCATCAATAAGACTAGTTTCATTATAATCAAAACTGGAGTCACCAAAACCGTCAGAACCAAAATCACTAGAAGAATCTGATGATTCTGCGCCTGAATTTTGTTTTTGGTCATCTTCATCAGATTGTGAATCTGAGTTATTGCCCTCATTAGAGGTACCTTGGGCATCACCAGCCTTCAATTTCTTGCTTATATGTTCATCTGAGCTATTGGAATCAGTTTCTGAAAGTTTATCTTCATTTAACTGCGTTTGATTTCCGTGAGCTTCCTCTCCAGAGACCTTTCTTGACGGGTAAAATGCCCTTTTCATAGCTTCTGAAATACCTGATTCCTCCATTATGCAAAATAATACTATATTATCCTATGGGGCACACTAATCAACCTTACTGGGTCGTTATACCATTATTAATATACAGCCAATCTTCCTTCCATTAACTGCATTTGGCGTTGGTTTTAATCAATTAATTTCAACTTTTAATTTTTCAGTTTAGGCGTATGGCCCCATTGGCAAAATGAATAAAAAAGTGAAAAATTTGAATAAAATGTTACGTCTTGGGCAAGTTCGATGGGATCAATAGCATGCAACTGTTTAGGATATTGGCAATCATTGGCGATGGTCAGTGACAATTGAATTATTATTGTCTTGTGAAATGCTCTTTTTCTCCTAAGGGGAAATTATGGGTTCCTCTTAATGGAACATAATATAGAAAATGTATATAATTATAGGTACAGATAACCAGTACATCCAATGTAATGTCAAGAACCAACCGGTGTAACCTATGATAAGGTCGCTAGTATCACCGACTATTGCCAATTGTTGGAATGGTACAGTTTTGAGTGATTGTAATTGAAGTTTTTCTGATGAAACTGGAATTTCGATGGATAACGTAACAGGCTGATGATCTGTGAATTGTAATTCAGGGAACCTCTCAATGGAACAGTATTTGATTATATTGGTTATATCTCCATGGTAATCTTTGTATAGAATTCTGTCACACCAGGATGGCGTTCTCTTCGATTGGTACTCATTTAAGGTTTGCAAATGATATTTGTATGTAGGTGGAAAATCGATTCTTGGCTCTTGGAAACCTTTGAAGATCTTATCTTCCTTTCTTAAAAGGGTCAATTCATCATGATTCATTAATAATCTATTTCTAAGTTCTTTGTTATTGTAATCTAAAACTGCAGTTATTGGATTTTGCACTCTAAAATTTAAATCTCCCATTATAAAGAAATGACCATTTTTAAAGTTTGTCAAACGTAAATCAGCTTCTGTAGCTGATAAGATTCCATCATAATCTTGATTCCTTAACATTTTGTTTTTAGAACCTTCATTTGCTGCTAAATGGCAATTGAGAAAGGTGAAAGTTTCACTTTCAACATCTTGTTTCTCACATTCAAAAGAAACTGTTACGCCACCTTTCAAGCTTGAACCAACCATACCTCTCTTACAAGAAGAATAACTTACTTCACCATGTTTTATTTCAGAGTCTGATATAATAATTATCCCAATAGCCCCTAATGAATGTACCGCAGTTAAATTATATTGTTTACTTGGAAATTTGTCATCTAAGACCTTAACCACCATTTTACCAACAGCAATCAAACAATCATCCACTATATCTGGGAATGAACCTTTCCAGATACTAACAAATTCTTGGAAACCCATTACATACATGTCCTGAGGCTTCTCATTAGGGGTTATCTTCTTGAGAATATTTTCAATCAATTCATATTCTTTATGAGGGAAACTCTTACCACAGTTGAAGGTAGTCAAAGATACACTCCAATTATCCATTTTATTATACTTCTATCTACTCTTCTTTACTTATTCAACCATAATCATTATCACTTAAAGCCATTTGAAATGCTTTGAGTTCATCTAATATTTCAATTCTTAAGCAAAGACCGTTTTCAAGAGATGAGTACATTGATAATATTGGGTTTAAAATATCTGTTGTGATATCTTATTGTAATACATATATGTACACGTATCTATAATTTTGATTATGCTAAACTATTTACAAGTTGGTCGTTATAATTATTTAAATGTGAAGTTATGGCTAGTCGATTTTGATTACTTTGTCTTCATTATGGTACCACTTCCAATGACTCTCTCACCAATGTAAAGACAGCCATATTGCCCTTCAGCAATAGCTCTTTGTTTTGATGTCAATTTGACTGTAATCTTAGAATTATCTTCGTTAACTGAGCATGACTTCACTAGAATAGGATCTTGTAAAGATCTATATTGCATTGTCAATTGATTATTTGCAATTGCTGTTTGTAACGTATTAGTCAAGTTTTCTTTACCGGAGCATAATGATTTGAAAGACTCCATTTCAATGTAATCTTGATATAATTCTGGATTATCTCCACCTTTAACAATTACAAGTTCATTAGTATCTCTATTTTTTTCACTCACAAACCATGTCCCTTTGTAATCAGGATCACCTTGAGGCATTGCAAGACCAATCTTTTGACCTTTAGTATATGACCAAAGACCAGAATGTTGACCCCATACTCTTTTCGTATTGGCTTTCTCATCAATAGTTATGATATCACCTACTGAATCTGAGATGTAGTTTGTCAGAAAATTCTTGAATTTACCACTTTGAGAATTATTTACAAAACAAATACCCTGAGAATCTGGCTTAGTGGCAGTTAATATATTTGCCTCTGAAGCAAATGACCTTACTTCTGGTTTTGTCATATGTCCAACAGGAAATAGTACTTTTGATAATATATTTTGATTAATTTGTGACAAGTAATAACTTTGATCTTTCTCGTTATAGTAACTTTTCAGTAAATGCGATTCTCCATCTGTTACACTTTCCATCACTCTTGCATAGTGTCCTGTAACTAACCAGTAATTATCAGTACCATATTTTTTATCTAAACATTCAATCAATTTACCAAATTTGACGAATCTGTTGCAACCAATATCAGGATTTGGTGTGTACCCTGCTGTATAAGATTTGATCATAGGTTCAAAAACATCAATCCAGTAGTCACTTTCAAAATTAACAAAGTCAACAGGTATATTTAAATACTTACCAACTTCACATACATCTTTCCAATCCTTCTCATAACATTTCTCCTTCGATGGCTCATTAACAGATTGTGATTCAGACCAATTCTGCATGTAGATACCTCTAGCATTAGGAAAAGAACCAGCAAACAATGAAGCTGCCATAGACGAGTCTACGCCTGAGGACATTGCAATAATAATATTATCGAACTTGCCTGGTAATTTAGACGGTTTGTACCCAGCTACGCATCGCTTGGAAACCAAAGAAAGGTATTTAGACAGCATCAACCAAACAAAGCTCAAGTATTAGCTTTTCCAAACTATTGGCATTGCTTTAGCTTACTTAAAACACACCTTTTCCACAGCAAAACCATTTATATTATGTCAATTTTTATATTTTTTTAAATAATAAGATGAGATGCCTTAAACTGATATTTGATATTGAAAAAAAACTTAATTTATGTAAAATAGAGGTTAGATATATTTATGAGACTAGTGGTTAGAACAGTCCGATACAGCTACCAAACATGTCATGTCTGGAGAGTAGAAGGTCTTTGTTGGAAGATATCGAAGTTATCGAAGATGCTATCACTTCTAGGTTTAGAAGAAATCCAGAATTGTACTATAAATATGTGGAAGCTATCAACTCAATAAATACTGATGCAGAGTCTGAAATGGTGAAGAAATCTGATATCAATAATAATAGAATATATAAGAATAAGAAACTTAAGAGGAATCGGAAACAAGTTGTAGTTCAACAACATGAAATCAATGAATTTTTAAGTGATATAAAATTTAAACATGATCTTTTAAATAAAGAAATTAAAGATAACAAAGAACTTCGAGATGACAATGTTGATTTTGAGAAGTTTGATCAAATGCTGAAAGAGTTGAATGCAAAATATGATGAGAATAACAAAAACACTGATACTTCTTTGGATATCAACAACAAAATATTTAAGTATTCTATGTTTACTGCATCTAAATCTACATCCAAACCTTCGAATATCTTATCAGATAGATCTAAATTTATGAATATAAACGACGTTTTTACAAAAGAAGAGCAATATGGTGAATATATTGATTTGGAATCATTTCATAGTGAGTGGTTAAATGTTATAAAATCTGCTGATTATTCTTTATTTCAATTCATCAAAATATTTGATAATTTTATTGATGACAATAAATATATATTAACACCAGCAATGGATAGAAAAAATGATAGATACCTAAAATTTTTAGAAAAGATTAATACTTATTTAGAGTCCTTTATTAAAAAATCACTGATTCTAGTGAATTGGGAACTCGTATTGAAAACATTTGAGAATGATTATATCAAACATATAGATATTCCAATAGCTGTTGATTCAAAAGGGTTTTTTTGTAAAGCATGTGGTAAATGGTTCAAGACGGCTTCTGTTTTCGATGGTCATATCAGTGGTAAACAGCATGTGAAAAATTGTTCAAAGAGAAGATCTGGCTTACTAGCTGAATATAAAATTCATAGAATTTTATCAATATTGGCAAAAGAGTTTGAGGAAACAAAAATATTCCTTGAAAGAAAGTTAGTATTTACAAATGATGAAAGAAGTCAAGAATTGCAAAGATTAGTTGAGGAATACGAGACACCTGCTTATAATATTTATGAGCCAGAAGATGATCAATTGAATAAAACGGAAAATGAAAGTGAAACACAAAAGAACATCATGGATGGATCATTTGACATGCCTTTAGGTGCGGATGGGTTGCCAATGCCCTTCTGGTTATATAAATTACAAGGGTTAGATGTTACTTATACCTGTGAAATTTGTAGTAATAGAAAATATCGTGGTAGAAAGTCATATGAAAAGCATTTCTTTGAAAGTTCACATCAATACAACTTAAAATGTTTAGGAATAACACCTTCTTCATTATTCAAAGGTATAACGAAAATCCAAGAAGCTCAGCAGTTGTGGTCAAAGGTTAACGGTGATGTTACAGATTCCAAATTATCAACGGATACAATTTCAAATACCAATAATTCCAACGCTTCAAAAGACCTCGAGATCGAAGTGGAAGATGCAGATGGTAACGTAATGACCAAAGTAATTTACGATGAATTGAAAGCTCAAGGGTTAGTATAGCATTTAATATATAATCATTCAATATATAATCATTTACACTATAAATCCATATTATCATCACTGCGCACGGCACTGTTAAGGAAAGGGGCCGTTATGAATAGGTTGAAGAATATCTGAAATTTAACATGGCATTTAGTTAATATATAAATAAATTTACAATTAAAACCAATTGCAAACTGTAGTTTCCAGTTAGATACAGTTATCTAGCAGATTATATAGTGATAACAATGGATCCACATTCTCCAATTGGTATGTCTGATGTTTTTTCCCATTGAGTTTAGACAATATGGAAGGTTATTTTTTTAAATGCAAAGTGAAAAAATATCTGCTTCATATTTGATAAATTTATTTTTTTAATTTTTATTGCAATATACTAACAATTGACATGTATTTGTACAAATATATGACTTTTATTCTTTAGTCCTCGATCAAGGTACTGGTTTCGTTAAAATTGGTCGTGCAGGTGAAAACTTCCCAGATTATACTTTCCCTTCTATTGTAGGTAGACCTATTTTAAGAGCAGAAGAACGTGGTAATGTTTCTACTCCTTTGAAAGATATTATGATTGGTGATGAAGCAAGTGATGTCAGATCTTATTTACAAATTTCTTACCCAATGGAAAATGGTATCATTAAGAATTGGACGGATATGGAATTATTATGGGATTATGCCTTTTATGAACAAATGAAAATACCAAATACTTCTGGCGGTAAAGTTTTATTAACAGAACCTCCAATGAATCCAATTAAAAACAGAGAAAAGATGTGTGAAGTAATGTTCGAAAAATATGATTTTGGTGGTGTTTATGTTGCTATTCAAGCAGTCTTAGCATTATATGCTCAAGGTTTATCATCTGGTGTTGTTGTCGACTCTGGTGACGGTGTTACACATATTGTTCCAGTATACGAATCAGTCGTTTTAAATCATTTAACTAGAAGATTAGACGTAGCAGGAAGAGATGTTACAAGGCATATGATCGACTTATTATCTCGTCGTGGTTATGCATTCAACAGAACAGCTGATTTCGAAACTGTTCGTCAAATTAAAGAAAAAGTCAGTTATGTCTCATATGATCTAGATTTGGATACTAAATTGGCTAGAGAAACTACAACATTAGTTGAAAATTACGAATTACCAGATGGTAGAATTATTAAGATTGGTCAAGAAAGATTCGAAGCTCCGGAATGTTTGTTTCAACCAAGTTTAGTAGATGTTGAAGGTGCTGGTGTTGGTGAATTATTATTTAATACTATCCAATCTGCTGATGTCGATATCAGAAGTTCATTATACAAAGCCATTGTTTTATCTGGTGGTTCGAGTATGTATCCAGGTTTGCCATCTAGATTAGAAAAGGAATTAAAACAATTATGGTTTACCAGAGTATTGAATAATGATCCATCAAGATTAGATAAATTCAAAGTTAGAATTGAAGATCCTCCAAGAAGAAAGCATATGGTATTTATTGGTGGTGCTGTATTGGCTAGTATTATGGCTGATAAGGACCATATGTGGTTATCCAAACAAGAATGGCAAGAAAGTGGTCCTTCAGCCATGGCAAAATTTGGCCCAAGATAAAGAGACTGCGCATAATATGAAAAATCTAATAAATAAATATATAAATATATAAATTAAGATAAAAATCTGAAATTTTATAAGTTTCTTCATTAGATGTATTGGTATTGAGGTCAAAATGTTCATGATATTACAAACTGTAAATACTTTTCATTATATATAATAAATTCTATAACATCAATAATAAATGCCATAATGTTATTTCTTAATGCATTAATATCTTTAGTAAAAGACAAAGAAAATTAAGAATGCCTTTTCTAAATTCCAAGTGAAATTAACGTCAACTACATAATAATGCAATTTTTACGTTTCTTTTCAGTGCTTGAACCATTACTTGAGTTAGCAAATTTTTTTTGGTTTTTGTAATTATTTTCAGAAGAGGTGAACAATGTTGGAGGAGTATAAAGTTCAGCTGGTGTCTCAGTAGTAAAAAGATTCATTTTATTATTACCATATGGTGTGAATGCTGGAGAATTATCATTCTTATCAAATGTAGTTGCTTCAAACGACTGTTGAGAGTGATGCATACTTCTTGAGGGAGATGAAACATTTTCAGGAATATTGGATGTGAAATGATTCAATTCGCCAGTTTCTATATCTTCCATATCTGTGGCAAATAAGTTAACAGTATTCACACTTCTATTCTTTTTATGAATGTGTTGCATATTACTATTAATTGGCTTTTCATTGTTTTTCGTTTTATTTATGGCTCTAGGATCATTATTCTTAGCTGCTTTTTCATACCATTCCCAAGCACTACTCAAATCAGGTTCACAACCTTTACCTTTCTCATAGAAGTAACCTAATGTAAATTGAGCCTTTGGCAAACCGATAGTAGCTGCTTTCAAAGCCCATTGAAATGCTTCATTTTCATCTTTTTCAAAAGCAGGTTCAGCACCTAGCATATACCAGGCACATAAACCCATCATTGCAACAGGATCCCCTTTGGTTGCAGCTTGGGTGTAATAATGAACAGAAAGACTTGTATCCTGCTTGACTGCTTCATTTCCTGTTTCATATAACTGTCCAAGTATGGTGGATGATTGAATATGACCTAATGAAGCTGCTTGAATAAATAATTCAGTAGCATATTTTTGATCTGGAATAATAATATCAAGGAATCCATCTCTGTAGATTTTAGCCAATTCAAAAGGAGCTGCACAGGTTAGTTCTGTAGCTCTAGCAGTAGTACGTGATAACCATTTAATACCATTTTGCTTTGTACATACATCATCTGGCAAACCCATACGGCCATGGAAAGAATATAACCCTAGCTTGTACATGGAAGAAGGATGGTTTCTACTAGCAGCAAACTTTAGAAAATCTAAAGCTTTACGTGAATCTCTTGAAGTACCTATACCATTTTCTAAACAATAAGCTGCTCTATAAGCACTTTCAATATGGCCATGTTTGGCTGCAGCTTGAAATAAACTTAAAGATTCCTTATTTTGAACTTTACCAAAAGCACCAGAAGAATAGCCATCACCCAAAAGGTACTGAGCATCTGAGTACCCTTTGACAGAAAGTTTCTTAAGGTAATGATGAGCTTCTTTTAAAAATTGTTTCTTCAAATCACTTTGAGCAATTGCATCCTTGGCATCAGCTGAGTTTTTGTCCATGGCAACTACAATATTGGAAGATTCTATTGTTAATGCTGTTTGTAGCATATATTGGGCATATTCAAAAAGAACTGATGGATCTTTAGATTTCTTAACGTTCTCTCTGTACATTTCGATTGTTTTAAGTCTTGGAGTTATTGCAGAATTATTTTCCTCATCGAAATATTTACTAATCATTTGATGAGATAAATCTGCAACAGTTTCATTTGTAGAAGTCAATTGAGCACTATCGTTATTATCTAGCAAATACATATGAGATAAGTCAACAGACTTAGTCCTCATCTTTCTAGTTGGAGTATTGTCAGAAGTATACGATTGAACAGTAGAACCAAAACTTGAAACTGAATTAGATACGAAGTTTTTCTTATTATAAACATTTGATGTTTGTGGAGGGCCAATATCACCGAATATTTGGATATCATCTTGTGAAGTTGAGAACCTTTCCTCTGAATAGTTTCTATTTTCTATTTCATTATTGGAATCATTCGAGACATCCAAATTCGAGTACGAGTTATTTGAATTTTTAATTTCTCGTTGAGAATCCAAGAGGTTCTGTTTGTATGGATGAACTTTTTCTCTAATCTGATTCATTTGATTGAACTGATTTTCATAAGTGGAGTTAATATTCATTCTGTAAATACGGGGAAACACACCTCTATCACTACAAAAACTGCGTGATATATTACCAAACCGTAAAATAACCTCTATCAATCACTTTAATAGTCAATTAGGTATCAAGAACTTGTAATAAACACTCTTTTAAAGTTTATATCTATACATCATACGATTAAATATTTTCAATCGCTGTTCTTAAATTCGCTTTTAAAGAGAGGTTTAATTATGAGTAACAGCATTAATATCCTTAATTACAGCTCTACATAGGGATTATGAGTGTTAATATGAACCAAATCTCAAGATACTTGGTAAGTATGCAATATATTTGAGTTTTAAAGCGTAACTGGGGCTTTTTCCCATGTATTTTGGTTAATTTTACGTTTCAATAAGTATAGTAATATTACAATTGAAATTTTTTGAATCTTTCCTAGGACTGATTGATTGTTTAAGACATATTTTAAATATGATAATATGTTTTTCTGTGTACATGATTATTTAATGTAATTATTAATTTGTATTTACATGGAATCTTATCAAAAAATGGGGTCATTAGAATAATGAAATCATTTCTTGTCAATGTCTGACATGGATATGTTATGCTTTTCTAAAATTCTTTGCAAGATCGCATCTTCACCGTATTCCTCTTCTCTAATTTTCTTCCATTTACTTTCAATATGTTCTCTTCTAATCTTATTAGCTTCCATGGCATTCATAGTACCTTGTCTTCTTGCCTCTTTTAAACACAGAGTTAGAGCATCCTTTTCGTTGTTACACACACCTAGTACTCTCTTGTAGTACTCATTCTTATGACATTGATCCAGAGCTTTGATTAAATCAACACATGCTGCAATTCAATCAACAAAATAGAATTATATATGTTAGTAAAGAAAATTCAACTTAATAATAACTCATTATCAGTCAGTACCCATCAAAAGAGCAGTGCAGCACGATACATACAATGAAAACGTTGGGCTTCTAATTGTGGATGCATATCTCAAAAGAATTCTAGTCGGTGGGTGGCTGTATACACACTTTAACCTATGCATCAACCGCAATTAATGACAGTTTTATCCATAAATATCAGTCAAGTTACAGATTTTTCAAAATATTCCGATATTCAAAGTAAATGACAGTGATAAAAGATATAGATGAGATGGAACTCGGTGCAATAGCTGTCTGTTAAGTGGTATTCTCGAGGTTGTAGTTGTTAGATATCATCCATATATATCTAAGATGATCACTGAGGCTCAAAAAGTAGAGTTTTCTGATGCCTACAGGGCAAGAAGGAAGCAACAGATGTTACTTTTCTATGGATCAACATTAGTTGCATTGGTTTCATGTCGATTGGCACTTAAGGGGATCCAAGCCAATAAATGTAAGTTTATTTAAGCGTGTGTTGTGTTTGTATGTGTTTTCTTTTTAATACTAACTAGTTTACAGTTAAACCTAATATGTTTCAATTCAATTATTTACCACCAAAAGCTGAATATAAGGCAGAGACTACTAATGCATTTGTAGTGGCTACAGGCTTAACAGTAGGTATTTTCTCCATGGTAGTTACAGGTAGTTGTTGGATTTGGGATATTTCTTCATTCAAAGAGTTTAGAAAAATTAAAGGTATTTCTGAACCTACTCTTGAAGAATTACAATCAATGGATAAACCCAAACGAATTACCAATTTACCCTTGACTACACCTGGTATGGTAGAAGTTTACAATGCATTAACAGAAATTCATAAGAAGTAATTGAAAATTTAAATTGTTTCATGTAAATATAATAACCAGAAATAATATAATTCATTCATGTAGATATACACTATAAAAATTATTTATAATACACTTTTAAATAATTGATCAATAAAGTTTTAAATCACCTGTGATTTGATCAAGTACTGCTTTTGGAGCAGGACCCAACCCTAAAACAGTAGCACTACCAGCAGCAATTTGAGTTCTACCAGCATCATGGATGACACAGGCATTGACACCATAAGAAATAGCCTTAGCATATAACTCATCCATAGTTTCCTTATCTGGACATTTTAAAGTAATTTTAGCTTGACCACGACGAATCCATCTGTTGGTCATTTCCATGTTGTATGAAACTTTTTTTGGATCAGTAGCAATCATTCTAAAACAGGATAAAGCAGCATGACAGCATTGAGCTGCAATCTTACCCTTTGTCATACCTAAATCTTGACGGATCACTAAAGCCATTCTCACTTCACCAGGTATATCATTCAAAGACAATGATTCAATTTCATAATCTTCTTCATCTTCATCTTCATCTTCATCAGAGTATTCACTGTCATTAGCAGAATCGTCAGCAGGGTCTACAGACTCCTTACATCTACGTAAGATATCTTGGACAGACTCAACTTGTTCTTGTTGACCATTTTTCCAAACGTTCAAATAGTAACCGGTGGCTAGCGACACAACGGCTGTTCCTGCCAAACACAAAATTCCAGGGACTACAGATGGGCCATTAGACGACATATTCCACTCGCTTTGGTCACTATTCTACTACAATTAACTTACTTTAAAACCCAATTAAATAGTTGATCTCACTATTAAAACCTTTAAATATTGTCAAATTTTGATATTGTTAAGACTGTATCACTACAGACGAGGTGTGTTATCGTTGAAAAAAAAATTTTGGGCTTCAGAAGGGACAGATTTGAATTAATTTAAGAAAAGAATTGAATCAAATTGAACTGAATTGTGATTGAATTGGTTTGATTTCAGTTAGTTTCAGTGGTCAATTGCGTGCTTGAGTTGAGATCTGTGTGCTATAACCCGTTAGTTTACTTTTCCTGCCTTTCCTTCCCTGTTGATTGATAGAAAATAGAACATTTTTTGGATATAACAATTATATTATTAATATAAGATTACAAAACAAGAATAATAATTAAAAGTAATAAAAATGGGTCAAATTCTATCCAATCCTGTTGTTGAAAAGGAATTACACTCCGATGCCGATCTGTTAACAGCTTTTGGTTTATGTGCTATGCAAGGTTGGCGTATGTCCATGGAAGATTCTCATATTACTGAAATGAATGTTGCCTCTGAATCTTCTAAGGACCATATTGCCTTCTACACCGTTTTTGATGGTCATGGTGGTTCATCTGTTGCCCAATTCTGTGGTGAAAAATGTGCTGCTATTTTGCAAAGACAAGAAAACTTCCAAAATGGTAATTTATCTCAAGCTATGATCGATACATTTTTAGCCACTGATGAAGATTTATTAAAAGATCCTGTCTTAAGAAATGATCACAGTGGTTGTACCGCTACTACCATCTTGATTTCCAAATTACAACAATTATTAATATGTGCTAACTCTGGTGATTCAAGAACTGTTTTATCAACAAGTGGTAATGCTAAAGCTTTATCTTATGATCATAAACCAACTTTAGCTAGTGAAAAATCTCGTATTGTTGCTGCTAAGGGTTTTGTAGAAATGGATAGAGTCAATGGTAACTTAGCTTTATCTCGTGCCTTGGGTGATTTTGAATTTAAATCTAATGATCAGTTGCCACCAGAAGAACAAATTGTTACTTGTGTGCCAGATGTTATTGAACATAAATTAAATTATGATAATGATGAATTTGTTGTTTTAGCTTGTGATGGTATTTGGGATTGTCTAAGTTCTCAAGAATGTATTGATTTAGTTAATTATGGTATAAAGAAAGGTGATATGTCTTTACAAAATATTGCTTCAAGAATTGTCGATGTTTGTTGTGCTCCAACTACTGAAGGTACTGGTATCGGTTGTGATAACATGAGTATTGTTATTGTTGCATTATTAAAGGAAAATGAAAATTTGGAACAATGGTTTGAACGTATAAGGTGTAAAAATTATCAAATCCCAATTTCATTCGGTGAAAGAAAAAGAAAAATCTTTACATATTTTGAATTCCCAGAAGCTACATCAACTAATGAAGATGAAGATCCAGTATTTGATGTTACTTTAAAGAAGCCTTCTCAAGAAGAATCCAAACAAAGTATGGAAGGCAAGAACCCAAATGGTGGTCCAGTTGATTTATTTTCATTAGAAGCATTATTAGGTGCAAGTGGTATTCAATTAGCTTCCAATGGTGAAGCAGGTGCCAATGGTGCCCCAATGATACATGGATCCGCTCTATCCGAAATGTTAGCTTCTTTAAGTAATGCTGCTGCTGGAGGTACTGAACCTGAAGATTTTGTTGTTGAAGAAGAAGAAAATGATGATGAAAAAATTGAAGAAATGAATTAAATATAGAAAAGTTATTTTATTCTTCTTATACCAATTAATGTTAATAATAATAATTTTGTTTATGTAAAATAATTAAATATATATCGAATTCATTAATATACCAATAATTTGTTGTTGCTATTAAAAATAACTATTAATTATAAATTTTATAAGAATTTTCCCAAACAATTTCATTAAATTCAGTTAATGGAATTTTTTTAATGTTGGCAATAGTAATTGCCACTTGTTCGATGTTACATGGTTCATTTCTACTTTTAACCATTACATTTGATCTTTCATTTTCTTCAATTTTTGCAAGCTTATCCCTTTTAACACTTCTAAATTCATTTTTATAACCATCTTGAGTTAAGAAAGGGTATGAACTATGAGTTGGTCTTATATCACACCAGGGTGCATCTGTCTCTATGAGTAATCTTTGTAAAGGTATAATTTTTGCAGATTCTATATTTTCATCATTACGCAAAGATGCACCATTCATACCAATGTAACAATTTTCTGATAAATTCAACAATGATTCCAAATCACTTGGAGATCCCGTGAATGAATGCACTACGAATTTCCTATCTTGAGTAAACTTATAAGTAATTGGGTCCACTGTACCAACTATTGATTTAACGTTGAATTGATCTTCCATATCAATAAACCCATTAATGAACATTTTCAAAATTTCAATGAAATCATCACAACTATTTCTCATATGTAAAAAAAGAGGCTTATCCTTTAACAATGGCAAGCAAGCCAATTTCAATTGTTCAATAAAGAATTTTTTTTGCATATCTTTACAAGAATAATAAAATCTATCATAATCCAATCCTATTTCCCCCACTGCTTTGAAACTGTTATCATTAATATTCTCCAAATACAACGAATACAAAGTTTTCAATTTACCATAAGCAATTCTTGTATCGTTAATTGTATCCGAATACAATTTTTCATTATGAATTTCATCATGAGTTGGATTATCAATGACAGTACCATTCAATTCTGCAAACTCATTGACACAACAAGGATGTACCCCAATGGTATAGTTCAATGCCAACGGGTGCTCAATGGCCTTACAAAGTTGCACAGCCTCAGTGGACTCTTTAATTGAGGAACCCGTAATCAGCACAGATCTAACGTTTTTCCTATAAGCTCTATTCAACACATGACGAATATCTGAATCGTGGTATTTTTTCCCATTGTAAACCCCTTGGAACATGGGATCCGTCAAATTGAACCCTATATCATAGTACTTGCTCATCTTGGCCATAAACGTCGACACTTTGGCAACAGTATTCATATCACACTTCATCACACTTCATCACACTTCATCACACTTCATCTTATCTCATCGCATCGCATCTCTCAAAAATACCAATATCTTTTTTCATCACACATTAACACTATATCATCATATTTCAAATACCATATTCCACTTTTTTCCACTCACTGCCCACGAGCACATTACCCTGCCCACGAGCGCAGCAGTTGGCCCTGTTGCCCTAAGCAACCGCCTTCTCTTCTCAAAGGCGCACAGCCCCTGTTACCCGCCCGCACACTCATCATCACCAAACAACTCCTGCTGTGTTAAATAATGTTTCAAAAACAACAACCGAGCACTCGGAGCAAATCTCTCTTTCCCACACCGCTATTAATAGAGCACACACACACACACACACACTGTGGGAAGCAGTAGCTGGCTCCGTGGAACCCACACCACCCTGCGCGAAGCCATCACACCACTGGCCGTCCCTCCACCGCGCGGTGTTTCGGTGGCACAGCGCCTTCAGGCCGGGCTAGCCTGCCCATTGACACGCTTGTCGCCGCGGTGCACGCCTGCCGCCCCATGCTGGAAGCCTGTGTGTCCCGTGTTTTGTACGGCCCATCGACAGTATCCTAGCCCATTGTGCAATCAAAATGAGCTTTTTGCCCTACCGCCTTTAGCTTCCCACACTGTGCGCTGTCCACGCATACGGGCTAGCGCGCGTCTCATCGCTTGCTTGCTGCTCATCGGCCATCGCCCAAGGTGAGTGAGGCCAATTAGTTTTTGGATTCGGTGTCGACTCTGCTCATCGATTATCATCGATGAGCAGAGATGTCAATTGTCAACTGGTAATTGGTAATTCAATGAACACTTTGATGTATTGTAATGTAATGTATTACATTACATTACATTACAATACAATATATATGGATGCATTATTGTATGTTGTGTTTTTGTTCTTGTGTCTGGTTGTTCCCACTTACAGCTGACCAAGAGTGTACGATATTAAAACAGTCGCCAAAAAATCACACGTTTATATCTCATCTCATCTCATCTCATCTCATCTCATCGAATAGATAAGACTTGACCAGACTAGATATATTAGATTCATTTAGTTTCCATTGAAAATGACAGTTAGTAAAGCCAGTACAGTGTCTGCGAACTCGTCTTTGTCCATCATGAACAACCATCCTCATCCAAAGATTCATCATCATCAGGAACATCCAACAGATTCACAATCAATGGACGATATTAATAAAAATTCAAAAAATCCATCTTCATGGGATCCACAAGATGATATCCTGTTGAGACATTTGAAAGAAGTCAAGAAAATGGGGTGGAAAGATATTTCACAATATTTCCAAAATAGAACCCCCAACGCTTGTCAATTTAGATGGAGAAGATTGAAATCAGGTAATTTAAAATCAAATAAAACTGCTACTTTGAACATAAATGAGTTTGCAATCGATATCTCTTGCATCTCAAAGACGGAATCTCAACAGGTCCCGCCACAACAGGAAATTATCCTACCGGTTGCAACACCAGCTGTTGTGACACCAGTGCCTGTTGCAAGACCACAGGTTCATTTGAGCAAGCCAACTTTTTCTGCGGCCTACACAAATACAAACTCAATGTCAACACCTTACTCTTCTGCTAGTGTTGGCGCAGGTTCCAAATTTGCTAAACCAAGATCCATGTCTCATTCTTTGACTAGACCAAATTCAAATTTCACTACACCTGCAACAACCATCCCATCTACGGTGTTGCCAGAAGAGGAAAACATTGGGTTCATTCCAAAGATTATCGTCAAATCAAGACGTAGTTCGTATGCCCATCCTTCAAACGCTCCACCTTTACAACAAGTACTACCTTCATCATTATCCAACGCCTTAAGTATTAATTTACACAGTACAAAATCAAGGAAAAACTCATTTTCTACAAGATCAAGACGTTCTTCATTTAATATCTCAAATACCCCTTCAAGAAGACCTTCTTTGGTAGCTGCTCCAAGTTCAGTTTCAAACTTATTTGTACCATCTGGTACTGTGACTCCACCAACTGCTGTTAGAAGAGAATCTATTGCCGGTACTCATTTCCGTGGCTCTTTGTTAAACGGTCAACAACAGCAACAACATGTTTTGAATAATGGTACTTTTACTGATCTTCCTCAAAGTGTAAGAAGATCTCAAACTCAACAACCTAGATCAAGTACCTCTGTCTCTTCTCAATCTGCTTCTTGGACTCCAGAAGAAGATAAAATGTTGATGGAATCAGCTGCAAGACAATTATCGTTTGCTGAATTATCTATTCTATTACCAAATAGAACTGAACCTGAAATTAAATGGAGAGTATCATTATTATCAAATGAAAGCAATTTATCCACTCAAAATTCTCCAAATCCATCAACTCCAGCTGATTCTCCAAGTAAATCACCATTTATGGACTCTAATAGAGATTCACTAGATAATGCTATAGATGAAGATACTTTTGATGAAGATGATGATGATAGTACTACTGAACATTCAGAAGATGATCATCAAGTTTTCCATCAATTACAACCACAAATTTCTTCTCCATCTTCAAAGGAAGTTTCACCTGTATCCATGTATTATAATAACAACACTGAAGATAGTTCTAAAAACTCACCATCTTCATTAGATGTCAGATCAACTTCAATCGTATCTTCTGCTAGCTCTGCTGTATCTTCAATGAATGCAAATCAAAAATCTCATGACAAACAGCTACCTAGTATCAACACTATTTTAAAGGATATGATATAGTAATTCGTTTTAATATGTGATTTTAAAATAAATCATGTGTGAAAACTATTATTATTAATAATTATTGTAATTATTAATCAATCTATCTTTAAGAAAGTTAAAGATATTTGTCATGAGACCAAGTAAGCATTGTTGTTGTAACATCATGTTAATATAATTCTATGTTAACAATAACCAATTATTCAAACCTTAAAATATATACATTTATCTATTATTGTTCTATATCGCATATTTACATAATAATGAAGCATATTATAAACTAATTATTTGAAATTTATTTTAGTTGACGAATGTATATATCATAATAAATCCAACTCAAATAAAATTTAAGAGTAATTTGTTTAAAAAGAATTATTAAACTTTTATATATATATATATATATTTATCTATATTAATAAAATATTCATAAAACAAAGGATGCGAAAAAGATACATCCTCTTAGGTCATTATTGTGGGGAGAGTCGTAAAGTAAAGATCATAACAAGTATAAGGGAAATAAAAAATAAATTTAGTATGCTTCAATTTTAAACATTTTAAATTTTAAACTGCTTTTTAGTTAAGCTATATCAATATTACCAGACAGTTTTATTGATACTAGTATTAGATAAAGATCCAAAATTACCAGAATGGGAACGTAAATCTAAGCCACTAAGAGAACGGTTTAACCCTTCTTCTAGTTGATTATTAAAAGCAGCAATGGATCTAGTTCTAGTTGAAGAAAATACTGGATCCCCACCATTAGCTAATAAACTTATATCAGCAGAAAGTTCACTCATTGTATTCCCAGATTGAAACATATTTTGAGCATTTCCATTTGCTGATGAATTGGAATATAATGATGAAATTCTTTGGTGTTGCATTGTGTTTAATTGAGTGAATCCAGCAGATGGAGAAGTTCCTTGTGTTCTTAATAGAGGATTGGTAACGTTTAAATTACTTGTATTATTGTGAGCACTTGTCATTGTAAGTCCACTTGGAATTCTTGAAGAATTTAAGCTTTGAAAGAAGATACCTTGGTTTGGAGAAGTTCCATTATCATTTGTAGCAGGTGACTGTTGGTATTGTTGTTGAAAAGAATTTGAAAATGAATTACCATTCTTATTGATATTTAGTTCACCAGTATGATTTTGTTGCATTTGACTCAATGAGTTTGTATTTATTGAATTTGATCTTTTAATTATCACAAAAGATTGATCAGTAATTTCAATAAGGTCTAAATAAGCACATAGTGAAGAGATGATCGTTTTCTGGCTATTTGCTAAACCAATAGGATATACCATTTCAGAAAATGAATGTTGGTTATCTCTAAATAGTAATAGCTGAGAGTATATTTCTAGGGTATCGGGATCATTAAAATCAATTTCTGTTGGAAAACTTTTGTTACTGGAAACTATTGCATTAGATGAAGAAGGTAATGGAGCAAAAAATCTTTCGGTATTACTCACAAGAACCTGAGAAGGTATTTGATCTCTAATATCACCTGAGAATGGTTGGAAAAGTTGGGTATAAGAAGAGGAACTTGGTAAAGGAGAATTGTGTATTGATCCAACAGAAGCGTTGGAGAATGATAACCGATGTGGCTCATTAGTTTGATTTTTCCTTTCACTTTTAACTTTCTCAATTCTATTCCTTTCTGCTTGTGGTAACATCTTTTTAAATTCTACTCTTAACTTCCTCCCACCAATCTCTTTTCCATTTAACCCATCAATAACTTCTTGTGTATCATCTGAACTTGAAAAGTTTGCAAAGGCTAATCCCCTGAAGATACCATTATCAAAATGGTAATTGAAAGCATATGGTAATGGCAGCCCCAGATCCTGGATAAAATCCAGAAGTTGCTCCTTTTTAATAGCAAATGGAATGTTCTTGACTACAATAGCAGTAGGAATAACATCTTCATCTTCATCAACATTATCAATCTCATCAGTATAAGAAGGTGGATATTGCTCACCAGTAACACTCATTGCGTTCTTGAATCGTAATTTTAAGTCAATACTAAACAACTAAGGAACACTCTAGTATATATATCTGGCTCTTCTTTGTGTATAACGACCTTCAAACAGAAAGCTCCATCGATTTTAAACTACTCCTTCTTCTTTAATTACAAATCTACCCTCAATTTATGTCAAATTTCCAGTTTATCAGCCTTTGGGTTGGCTAAACACCCCCGCGAATAAAAAATGAAATATTGTTTTAGGCTCTGGGATAAGATGTTTATAGTGATAGTGAAGAGTATATCTGTTGATTAACCATGGTATTTGTCATTTGAAGTGCATTAAATGCTATTTTAGTGTTTTATTCGAGAGTGGGTTTTCAAAAGTTTGATTATAACCAGAATTAAATGTTGAAAATTCATGATTTTATAAGTAATAACAACTATATATTTACAAATTTGTATATATCATTTTATGTATTTTGTAATTGATGGATGGAGAATAATGCAATGATCGGGATAATACTGAGTTTAATGGACTATTTCTTTTTAAGTTTTCTTTTAGCGTAATCTAGAACTTGTGAATTACCTTCTTTAGAGACAAAGAATTTTCTCTTTCTTTCATCTTTCCAAACCAAGACACCAATATCTTGAGCATATGTACTCAACATGTTGAATTCTTGGTTGTTATCAAAATCAGAATATAGAGAACCTTCATAACTGATGATTCTGTCCAATTCTAATTGCCATAATTTAATTTGATCAACAACAGTAGGTGGTAAAATTTGTAAAGTATCCTTAGTATTTGGATCCAGTTCTAATTTTTTCTTTAATTGTTCTTCAGCTAATCTTCTCATTTGAGGATGAGCATGCGATTGTAAATAAGCAATGATTTGGTCAGCAGTAATACCATTTGTCAATGCATTTCTAATGGATTCTCTTGTGATTTGACCAGTAACCATATTAGCAAATCTAGTTTTCATGTATACAAATAAACTTAAAATGGCAATTTGTAAAGGTGAATTAGAATATGAATATAATTTAAAATTTGTTTCGACAACTAATGCACCATCGTGAACATTTTGCACACCAATTTGATCATCATCAGCTGATTCGTCAGCTTTATTCGCCGTCTCTTCCTTATTTTGTGCTAAAATGGTATCCATTGCTGCTGATGCACTTCTGATAGTCATTGAATCAGAAGTTAACATTGTAGCTAATCTCGTTGGATAGAATAGATTAGCATTTGAAGTTTTTTGGAAAACCAAACCGTAATCTCTCATATCTTTGATCATAGTCTTTTGTGTATCACTTAAACCATCAGTACTATATGCTTTACCAAATTCTAAAGCACCTAGCATGAAAATAAAATTTAACACATCAACAGGATTCATTTGCAATGACTCTGTTAATTTCAAATATTGTAAAAGTAACGTCCAAATTTGTGAATTAACTTCTTGTAATAAAAATTGGAAGCCTTCATTGGTAATTTTAAATTCACCTGTACTTTCAATTTCCTCCATAAGTTTACTATGTTTTAATAAATTTAAAACGTTATCTGATGGCATTTTAACCAATGGTGTACCGACCATGAAATGTAAAATAGTTTCCCATTTATCAGCAGAATAGCTTTCTAACATGGATTCAGTAACTGTATCATCATCAGATTCGACAACAATACCAAAAGAATTATGAACTTCACCACCAGTTAATGCATTTCTAAAACTTTTTCTAAAAGTTAAATTCAAATTCACCATGATTGAACCAGGAGCCTTACCAGGAATCAAAAGATGCAACGACTTCATGGAGTTAATAGCTTCTTGGAATTGTAATTTACCATTTGCCTTAACCCATCTATCTAAATCACGAAGTGATATTTCATTATCATTGAAAACCATTGACATAATGAAAAATTTTGCCAACTGAGGCAACAATCTGTAGATGGCCAAACATGTAGCTGGGGACTCATACAGTTTACTTTGCACTTGTTGCGGTAACTCTTCCAAATATTGGTTCACAGAACTCTTTGATGTATCTGAACTCATATTGTCAATTATTTATCTATTAGTCTATTTTCCACACTGAAAACCCTCAATTTTTAACTCCTTTAGAAATCTCTCACGGGCAACCCAAATTCACAAATAACAATCCAACAGATAACAACACTTGCAGAACCTCTCAGCAATCAATTCCTACCACAAATTACAATACAATTGATCAAATAACTCGTTTTATACCTTTAACTTCTTCAAATTGTTAATTTTAAGCCATATCAAAATCATGTCACTAATAACGTTGTGTGCAAATTTTTCAATAATTGAAATTTGATGCGATGAGCTTAGTAAAAGAATATGGACAGATTCTTTAAAGTGATTTGTAAACTATTAATAAGGATCTTTTAATCATTGAATTAAGTTTTATTTCGGTCTTATTTGATTGATATTGTGCAGGTTTATATATTCCAATTGGTTTGCTTGTTGTCTTTGGAAAAAAAAGTTGTGGACAGTGAGAAATAAAAATGGTTTCTCAGCATGATCATTCTCATGATACTCATGAAAAGGATGAAACTTTTGAAGAATTATTGAAACCTGTTTATAAAGGTAAGAAATTAACTGATGCAATTGATACTGCAGAAGATAAGTGGAATTTGTTGCCTGCTTTTTTGAAAGTCAAAGGTTTGGTGAAACAACATTTAGATTCTTTTAATTATTTTGTTGATGTTGATTTGAAAAAAATTATTCAAGCTAATCAATTGATCTTAAGTGATGTTGATCCAGAATTTTATTTGAAATATGTCGATATTAGAATTGGTCAAAGATCTAACTCTTCTGCTAAGGATTATTTGGTACCACCACATGAATGTAGATTAAGAGATATGACATATTCTGCACCAATTTATGTTGATATTGAATACACAAGAGGTAGAAATATTATTATGCATAAAGATGTTGAAATTGGTAGAATGCCAATTATGTTAAGATCAAACAAATGTATTTTAAATGGTGCTGATGAAAAAACTATGGCTAAATTAAATGAATGTCCATTAGATCCAGGTGGATATTTCATTGTTAATGGTACAGAAAAAGTTATTTTAGTTCAAGAACAATTATCAAAGAATCGTATCATTGTGGAAGCTGAAGAAAAAAAAGGTATTGTTCAAGCTTCTGTTACTTCTTCCACTCATGAAAGAAAATCCAAAACTTATGTTGTTACTAAAAATGGTAAAATCTATTTAAAACATAATTCTATTGCAGAAGAAATTCCAATTGCTATTGTCTTGAAAGCTTGCGGTATTGTTTCTGATTTGGAAATTATGCAATTAGTTTGTGGTAACGATAGCAGTTATCAAGATATTTTTTCTGTCAATTTGGAAGAAGCTGCAAAGTTTAACTTATACACACAACAACAAGCTTTAGAATACATTGGCTCTAAAGTTAAAACTATCAGAAGACAAAAATTGTCTACTTTACAAGAAGGTATTGAAGCTATCGCTACTACAGTCATTGCTCATTTAACTGTTGAAGCTTTAGATTTTAGGGAAAAGGCCCTTTATGTTGCTATGATGACTCGTAGAGTTGTTATGGCCATTCATAACCCTAAGATGGTTGATGATAGAGATTATGTTGGTAACAAACGTTTAGAATTAGCTGGTCAATTGATTTCTCTGTTATTTGAAGATTTGTTCAAAAAATTCAACAATGATTTCAAAACTAGTATTGATAAAGTATTAAAGAAGCCTAATAGAGCAATGGAATATGATGCTTTATTATCAATTAATGTTCATTCAAATAACATTACTAGTGGTTTGAATAGAGCTATTTCTACTGGTAATTGGTCTTTAAAGAGATTTAAGATGGAAAGAGCTGGTGTCACCCATGTCTTATCAAGATTGTCTTATATTTCAGCTTTAGGTATGATGACAAGAATTTCATCTCAATTCGAAAAGTCAAGAAAGGTTTCTGGTCCAAGAGCTTTACAACCATCACAATTCGGTATGCTTTGTACTGCCGATACACCAGAAGGTGAAGCTTGTGGTTTAGTTAAGAATTTAGCTTTGATGACACATATTACTACAGATGATGAAGAAGAACCAATTAAAAAGCTATGTTACGTTTTAGGTGTGGAAGATATTACTTTGATTGACAGTGCTTCTTTACATTTGAACTACGGTGTTCATTTGAACGGTACTTTAATTGGTACAACCAGATTCCCAATTAGATTTGTCTCTCAATTTAGAAATATGAGAAGAACTGGTAAGGTTTCTGAATTCATTTCTATTTATACAAATTCTCATCAAAAGGCTGTTCATATTGCAACAGATGGTGGTAGAATCTGTAGACCATTAATTATTGTATCTAATGGTAAGTCTCATGTAGAGGCACACCACTTAAGAGACCTATTAGATGGTAAATTAGTATTTGATGATTTCCTAAAACTTGGTTTAGTAGAATATTTGGATGTTAATGAAGAAAATGATTCATTTATTGCATTATACGAAACGGACATTGCTGCTAATGTTACTCACATGGAAATCGAACCTTTTACAATTTTAGGTGCTGTTGCAGGTTTAATTCCATATCCTCATCATAATCAATCTCCTCGTAATACATATCAATGTGCGATGGGTAAGCAAGCTATTGGTGCTATTGCATACAATCAATTTAAGAGAATTGATACTTTATTATACTTAATGATTTATCCTCAGCAACCAATGGTTAAAACTAAGACAATTGAATTAATTGATTACGACAAACTTCCAGCTGGTCAAAATGCAACAGTTGCTGTTATGTCTTACTCTGGTTACGATATTGAAGATGCTTTGGTTTTGAATAAATCATCAATCGATAGAGGTTTCGGTCGTTGTGAAACCCGTAGAAAGACTACAACTGTTTTAAAGAGATATCCAAATCATACACAAGATATTATTGGTGGTATGCGTGTTGACGATAATGGTGAACCGATTTGGCAACATCAAGCTTTAGGTGCTGATGGTTTAGCCGAAGTTGGTGTTAAAGTTAAGAGTGGTCAAATTTATATTAATAAATCTGTTCCAACTAATGCCACTGAAGGTGTCCTTGCTAATACACAATCTCAATATAAAGAAACTCCAGTTATATACAGAGCACCAGAAGCTTCTCATGTTGATCAAGTTATGATGTCTGTTTCTGATAACGATCAAGCTTTAATTAAGGTATTGCTGAGACAAAACAGAAGACCTGAATTAGGTGACAAGTTTTCATCTAGACATGGTCAAAAGGGTGTTTGTGGTATCATTGTCAAGCAAGAAGATATGCCATTTAATGATCAAGGTATCGTACCTGATATTATTATGAACCCACATGGTTTCCCATCTCGTATGACTGTTGGTAAGATGATTGAATTAATTTCAGGTAAAGCTGGTGTTTTAAATGGTACTTTAGAATATGGTACCTGTTTTGGTGGTTCTAAATTAGAAGATATGTCTCAGATTTTGGTTGATAACGGTTTCAATTACTCTGGTAAAGATATGTTATATTCTGGTATAACTGGTGAATGTTTACAAGCATATATTTTCTTTGGACCAATCTATTATCAAAAATTAAAGCATATGGTTCTAGATAAGATGCATGCTAGAGCTAGAGGTCCAAGAGCAGTTTTGACTCGTCAACCAACTGAAGGTAGATCAAGAGATGGTGGTTTAAGATTGGGTGAAATGGAAAGAGATTGTGTTATCGCATACGGTGCTTCTCAATTATTACTAGAAAGATTAATGATCAGTTCAGATGCTTTCGAAGTTGATGTCTGTGACAAGTGTGGTTTGATGGGTTACAGTGGTTGGTGTACAACTTGTAAGAGTGCTGAACACATCATTAAGATGACCATTCCATACGCAGCCAAATTATTATTCCAAGAATTATTATCTATGAACATTGCTCCAAGACTAAGATTGGACGATATTTTCCAACAATAGTCTACTGGAAACCTAAGGTAATTTAAATAGCATTTTCATTTTTTTGATGTTTATTAATCACATAAAGGTCATAAAAAAGGTCAAATAATCATACATAAATATATATAACAGCAAAAAAAAAAAGATTCATCATTAAGAAATTTCAGGGAATACTAAAGAGTATTCAACTTTCAATCTACCAGCAAGCTCTTTCATGGTCATTACTTGGTTTGCTGTCTTGGAGAGTTCTAAATCTAGTCTTGCAAACTCTTTTTCTTTCCATTTTTCAGCTTCTTGTACTTTCTCCTCCATTCTTTCTTTAAATTCTAGTTGATCTTCTTTGCAAAGCAACCGAAAGTCATCAGACTCAAGCACTTCATCGATTTGATCATTTAACCCATTATCAAGTTGGTATTCAATCTTATGCTTTTCAGCTTCAATTTCTTTTCTCCTCATCTCTTCATAGCCGCCCAGCTTATCAATCTTTAATAGAGTGGAATTCAACATATAAGACAATCCACATTCACAAATAGCCCTCCATTTCTTAATTAAGCTCGAATTGAACTGTTCTAGCTCATAGGATTCCAATATCTTGATCCCTTGTTGCAACTGAACTATATTTCTATTACATTCTGAGATTTCTTTAGTTAACAAATTATTAATCAAACGTGGTTCATTCGAAGTAACTTTAGGTTTATCAACCTTTAATGATTTAGAATCATTTTGTTTATATATTGGAGCTGGTACAGGTCGAATAGATTTACCTTTATTAGTCGTCTCATCTAATAAATTACCACTTAAAATATTTTTAGCATCTAGTTTCCCACAAGGTGAGCTCCCAATCAAAGTTGTATCATCCATAACTTGAATATATTACAATAAATAATGCCTGCTGCCAATAATATATATACAACAGTTGATATGTCTTCACTGCTTGTTTCAAGAACTGAATAACATATAAATATCTTTATTTATCTTTTAAGATCTTATTATCTAAAGACATTTTTCAACTATATAGAAGAACATTTATGTAGTGCTTAGTTCATAAAAAGCAGGATAAAGATCAGTTAAAATTAAAGTTTATCATTGTTAGTGTAACCTAAAAACGACTTGGTGCAGAATAGTATATATGCATTATATATGTATATTGTTGTTTTAATCAGACATTTCAGAATCAATGTCTTCTTCAGATTCTAATTCAGCTTCTTCTTCAGATTCAGATTCTAATTCTCTTAAAAGAGCTTCACGATGGGAATTGATATAAGAACCTAATGGAGTAGTTTCCCATGCAACATCGTTTAAGAATCTAGTCACTTGGCCATTATTACCAGGGGAATAATCAACTTTTGCTCTCTTACTTAAAATATATTCACTTTGTTGTTGTATTTTATCCATTATATGTGTTAGTTGTTTGTTGAATCTTGGAATGTTGACAGTTTCATTGAAACGACGGAATGACATTAAGATTGGGGTTACAAGTTCAGGGAATGTAATATGTTTACAGTAGACTGATAAATACTCCAGTATAACATCGACTACTTCTTTCCAAACATTTTCTTGGTATTTTCTTGTGCATACAACATCAGCAGAGCATTTAATATTATGAGCAAAATCAAAATCAAGAAGTTCATTATCCTTTCTAGCAGATTTTGTAAAAGTTGTTGAAAATAAAACTTCATTCAAAAATGGGAAAACTGGAATTAAAGTACCAGATGCTTGAGAAATACTAATTATAGTTCTTGATAAATGAAATCTTAAAGGATAAAATTGTGGAGTTGGAATCAATCTAACGGTACCTAAAATTGTTTGAACCAATGGATATAATAATTGTTTCACTGGAGTTTCCTTCTTTTGTTCTTCAGTTTCATAGGAGGCAATTACCACATGAGCCCAAAAATTTAAAGAATGACAAAATTGCCAGTTATATATAATTTTGTAGTATTCTGCTGGGTTACCGCTATAGTCAGCCTTAGAAGTAGCATTCATTGTATTTCTTAAATGAACAGCTAATTGTCTAATGAATTCAAAACCAACTTGATAACTAATGGTTTCATCGATCATGAAAAGTTCACCAACAGATTCCATTTGAGAATCGATAATTGGTAGAGTTTGTTCATTAGTCTTACGACAAGTTTTGATAAAAGTGGTGTACAAGTTCTTTAATATACTTTCCAATGTATCTTTTTTATATTCTGTAGCAAATGAAATTAAGTGATTGATAATAACTAATCTAATAAAATCATCTTCAGTGGTACCCCAAATATCAACCATAGCCTTGATTAATTTTTTCATATTTTTTTTATCAGAGTTAATATATGGTAAAAGTTTATTAGCAGATACTAATACTGCATCAGTAGTATCAGCATCTTCTAAATTAGTTAATAGTTTTATTAAAGAAATGGTATGAACTTTAACAATAGCTGCAATCATAGTGACATTTGAACCAGTGGCTAATAATCTGGTGCCTTTCTTTTCCTTGTAAGCTACTAATTGGATAATAGCACTTGGTAAATTTTCTAAACCTATTTGCATGACTTCTTCATAAGCACTTGGATCAGAAATAGTATATGGATTATTTTTTGAAACTAAACCTTCTTCATCTTCAACGACATATTGGAAAATGTCAACAATTTTCTTCAATAATTTCAAATTTGGTTTATTAATCAATTCAGAACCCCATGTTTTTATTTGCTTTAAATCAATTATAATTTTTTTAGCTTCTTCTACTTCATCATAATCATCATCAACATCATCTTCAATATTATCCACGTAAGTTTCCTCATTTTCGCCATTCAAATATTGTTTAACTTCATCATTGTCATCTTCATCGTCAACATTAACATTAACATCAGATCCAGATTCAGAATCTTCAGCATTGTTAACTTTAGCTAATTTTTTATTAACCTTCGGAATATCGAAACTTTTATCAAAAAATTGCTCCACAGACATATCTCTGAAAACTTCCTCCCTAGCTGACTTCTTCAACTTCTGATCTTCTTTAGTACCAGCTTTGGCTCTCTTCTCCTCATCTGTCTTATTACCACGACGACCTTTAATTCTCAATTTATGAAATTTATCTTTACGTCTCTGATCGATGGCATCTTTCAAATGCTTCGATTGAAACTTCTTGGTAGCCTTGGAAACTTTACCCATCCTTAACACTCTCACTCTCAACCCTCCAATTACAAAACAACCACCCCAGTGACAACTAACAATCCAACTAATTATAACCATCTTTTATATATCTACCATATCTTTCATCTCATCTCATCGCAAGCTGAAAAATTTCATATCACTGTGCACGAAGTGTGGAAATTGGGTTTTGGGCATCGCTTCGTGGATGGTGATGTTGGTTTTATAAACTATAGAAACTATTGGAATTAGCTATATAAATCATTAAAATATGGTGATAAATTGAATTAAATTGCCAATGGTAAAGTATTTGAGAGTCCAGGCAAGGGGTAACTAGGTTGGTACGGTATTTTGGAATAACTCAATTGTAAATGTTTGTTGTTCAACGGAGAAAACTGTTGAATTTTTCAACAAGGCATTTTTCCAATTCTTTAAGAGTCTTAATGGATTGTAACTCTTGTGGTGTGAAATTACAATCTACAGACGCTAAAAGGGTTGGATTTTACATCAAACCTAGACCTCCGACGGTGGGGAAATTTGATACTTTGGAAGATGTCAAATATTTGCTGTTTAGTCAAGATTTACAACGTGCAAAAGAGGCAGAAAATGTGATCTCTATTGAAGATTCTAAAGAATCATTACAAAGACCTATCATTTGTAAAAGATGTAATGATGCACTTCATAAAAATAAGTACGATATTCAAGAGTTCCCAAGATATTCTTATTCTGATATAATGAAATACATTAAACATGGAAGTTCAATATTGAATGTGGTACCATTATCAACTTTCCCATTTTATATTGATTTAAATGTATTAAAAGATCCACACCATGAAGCATCACTGATATTTACTAAAGGTGATCAGGCAGTGAAAGATAAAAGTACCATACAGAACAAAGTTCCAGCCTTTTTGAAAGATTTTTTACATTATCATTTAAAGATTGATTCAAATAAATCAATTGCTGTTTCTGCTTTAAAACGTTGGAACGTTAAAGCTGCATTTTCTATATTGAAGAAGGATACTTATTTAGTTGGTAATTCAAATGTGGGTAAATCAACTTTAATAAATAGCTTAATTGAAAAATTCCATGGTTTTAAAACTAAAACTGATTTGTCTGGTAAAATTAAGCAAGATGATATTCAAAATTTAAACTTTTTCAGTTTAAAACATCACTTAAGAAACAATAGTGCAGGTGTCTCACATTTACCAAATATGACTAGAAATGTACAACAGTATCAAATCCTTGATAAAACTTTATATGATCTACCAGGTTATACTACCAATCTGAATGAAGTTCAATTGGAAGATATTATCAAGAAGGATTGGTTGCAAACTATTAGAAAGACAAATTTATTTGATACTGCTAAACTTAAAAAGAAGCCATATATCTCTTTTACTGGTACTGAGAACGGTGCATGTTATACTGTTGGTGGTGTTTTCTTTTTAATACCACCAAATGGTACTATTAATCAAGTAGTGAAATACATTCCTGGTGCACCTTACGAATTTAAAAATATAGAAAAGGGTTTGGATGTCTTTAAACAGTGTTACACTACAAAAAATGAAAACGGACATCCTTTAGGTAAATACTGTGGTATAACAGAACCAACTTGTGATATACAAAATTATAATAGACATCTTATTCCACCTTTCCAAGGAAGTATAGAAATAGTATTTAAAGATATTGGATACATCCTGATGAGAACAACTGGTAGGTATCAATATAAAGGCTTGCACGAAATATGGGTCCCAAAGGGAATTGAGGTATGTATCAGAGAACCGTTAGATGCTTTGATCCAGACCGGTTTCTACCAACACATAGAATCCAACAAAAAAATACCTGCTTGTCCTACTGATAGACCTATAATAAGTTCAACATATATAATGGACAAAGATGAAAAGGATCCTCTGACAAAGATGAGGGGAATGTACCTCGAGAGAACAGCTAACGACCTGTCATCAAGAAGATTATTAAAAGAGGATCCTGTAGAATTATTAAATAACATACAAGATGAAAAACCAAATTTATATTGGCATTATAACTGGTAAATATTCAAAATTTTAACTTGAAATGGAAACATTCAATTGATAGAACTGTAAATAGTCCAAACTAATTAAAATAAAAGTAATTAATACAACGTACACAATATTTCTTTATATTGTATAGTGCTTGATATAAACTTAATAGAGTAATTTAAAGCTTCAACTATAAGAGCGACATCCTGAAAATATTAATATTGAATAAAAAAGGTGTATAAATCGATGAAGTATAACTAGAAAAGACCTTTACTATTGCAAGAGATATCAAATAAGTATCCAAGTGATGAATAAAGAGGAGGAGCCTGTTTTACATTGTCAGAATTGTCAACTGCCGTTGCATATTGAGACTTCGCTGCTAGATTTAAGTCTTGCTCAGAGGAACCTATTAGTTGATTCAACTGCCAATTACAAACCATTTACTCTTAATATTCCAGATGATAGATTAAACCGTTTATCGAAAATAAAGGAGATTAGTAGTTTAAAGTTTCAAGATTCTATAATTGATGATTCATGTGTTTTTGTTAAAAAAGACTCTTCCAATAAATTACTAACTAATGTTAATAAAGATGAGCACCCTGCTAGAGTTGAAGAATCTGGTGATGAACAAAATTCTGAATTGATTACTCCCAAAAATGAATTTGCTCTTGGGAAAACTTTATCAACTCAAGTTAATGCATTAGCTAATATTTTTAATGTTCTTTCTACGAATAGCAACATTGATTATCCCGTTTGTCAAGATTGCTGTGAACTGTTAATTCAGAGATTAAAATCTCAATATGATGATGCAATTAAGGAAAGAAACACATATACTCAATTTTTAAATCAATTGCAGGAACAAAAATTAGCATATAAACCACATTCGACTAAATCAGTGAAAGAAGAAGGTAAGCAAGCAGAAAAAGAACGAGAGATCCTTTTCCAACAATTATTAGAACTTGAACGTGAAGATGAAGAATTAGATAAAGAGTTGGCATTACTAGAAAAGAATTTATTAGAGAAAAAGCAACAAGAAGAGGAAATAGTACAGAGAAATAATTTGAAAGAGTTAGAAAAGATACAGTTTTCAAAGGAAGTTCAATCACTAAATAATCAGTATGAACATGCCTTGAACAATTTAGATGCATTAAGGAAGATTAATATTTATAATGAAACATTTAAAATATCACATGAGGGACCTTTTGGTACTATCAATGACCTTCGACTTGGAAGTTTTGATGATATTCCTGTTCCTTGGAAAGAGATTAGTGCAGCACTAGGTCAAGTGATTCTCTTATTAGCTACCGTATCTACCAGACTAAATTTCAAAATAGATGGCTATAAGCTCCAGCCAATGGGTTCATTTTCTAAACTTCTTAAATATGATGAAGAAACACAGGAATGGGCCTCTTATGAAGCACATAATGATGAAAATTTTAAGATTCCTCGTTTGTTTCGTAAAGAAACTAATTTTGATAAGGCAATGGAATGTTTGTTAGCTATAATTCAACAGTTAGCAACATGCATAGCAAGAGATAATATAGAAAATACATCTACTGATCAATCTTTAGGAAGTAGAAATGAATTACAGGATGGAGAAATTGAATTACCATATAGCATGCACAAGGATAAAATTAACGGTATTTCTATTAAATTATTCGGAGGTAAGCCAACTCTTGAATGGACAACAGCTATGAAATTAGTTCTCACCAATATTAAATGGTTGTTAGCTTTTTCTTCAAGTAAATTGGCTCAGTTACCTATATAGAGAATACGATATATATAATTGATGGATAATATGTAGAGAAATACAACAAAAAATAGGTACTAAAGGTTATGATAGTTAATTTTTTGAACACTCTAAGAGTTGAAACTTTTTATAATTATATTTTGCTAAGATATTACAACATCAAAAAAATTTAAGAACAAATTCACTTTCAAGACAAGAACATTAAATTAAAATTTTCTAACAATATGCACTGAAAGTTAAAATAATCCTTCTTTCTATAACAATGTTGTATATATTATATTATTTAGTAGACTTAGATTAGATTGAAATGATAATAAATATTAAATTAGTAACAATTAAGAAATTTCTATAATTTATGAGTATGTAACAGTGACAATGAAATAATATGAGAACTCAATTCCCATTACATTAGAACACCCTTTGTGGATGGTACATCATTTGTACCATTTGAAGAAATAGCTTCTTTTAATGCAAGAGCTAAAGCTTTGAAAGCACTTTCAGCTCTATGATGATCGTTAAAACCTCTCAAACAATCAACATGAATGGTTAGTCTTGAAGATTCAGCAAAACTTTCAATAAAATGAGGAATCATTTCACAAGAAAGGTCGCCAATTTTTTCTCTTTTCAAGCCTAATTCTACTACTGCATAGGGTCTATTGGAAAGATCCACTACAGCACGAGATAAAGCTTCATCTAATGGAGCAAAACCGGTACCAAATCTCTTGACACCACGTACTTGACCTAAAGCTTCTTTAAAAGCTTGGCCCAGAGCAATACCACAATCTTCAGTAGTGTGATGGTCATCAATATGTAAGTCACCAATACATTCCACAATTAAAGACCAGCCGGAATGTTTAGCTAGGGCATGAATCATATGATCCAGGAACCCAACACCAGTATGAATATCAATAACTTGAGCAGATGAAGCTTGTGTAGCGACGTTACCATCATCTACAGTTTCCAAATTTTTTTTCAGAATTGACTCTTGAAGCTCAATATGACCACCATTTAATGAAATAGCGATTTGAATTTTAGTTTCATTTGTGATACGTTTCACTAAGGCTTTACGTTCAGACATGTTCAATGTTATTTATACCGTTTTAATATGATTATATAGGTAAATATATAACTTACAAATCAATAGAGTATTACTTAAATATCATCAAATCTGTCACCTTTTAAAATTAATTTAAAGCTTTAATTAATTTTTGAAAAATCTATATAGCGTGACTTCTTTTCATGATTAAAATTATAAATTGATGAGTGTTATTGATGATAAGTTAATATTCTTTGCATTATTAATTTATAAACAAGATATACAGAACTGTGATTATATAAATAATCTGATACATTGAAAAAAAAATTCTGTTTTAACCAAGTTTTAATGGTATTATTATGTGAAATTTAGATAAAAAATCAAAAAAGCACAACTAATAATGGGAATATTAATAAAGAAAAAATAAAATGATTTCAATTCTGGGGTTTGTGATTATATTCATGTTATAGCATTCTGTGAATTTTATTATCGTTTTCCACTTCTGATAAATCAGTTAATTGATCCCACCATTGGAACAAGTAACTTTCACAAATCAATTTAAACCAAGGTGTGAATTTTAAAGATGGATCTTGGAACATATCCTTTAATTCTTGAGCATTAACCCATTTAACATCTCTTACTTCATTTAAACTTGGTTGAACGGTTAATTCTTGATTTTCAGATAATTTATAGAATAAAATGTAATCAATTTCATGTTCACCCCAAGGTTCATTAGATGGAGCCATATAATGAATTCTATTTAAGAAATGAAATTTACCCTTTGTTGTAGTTTCATTTTGGGGGATACCTAATTCATGTTCTAATTTTCTTGTAGCTGCTGTAATAACACCTTGAACTTTATCAGTTAAAGTACCCTTTAACCCAATTTCATCATCAACACAAAGTGGATGAGAACAACAAGTATTTGTCCATAAATCTGGGAATGTAATTTTTTCAGTAGCTCTTTGTTGTAATAATAATTCACCATTTTCATTAAATAAAAAAACTGAAAATGCACGATGTAACAACCCCTTTTCGATATTATCCATTAAATGACATAATTTCTTTGTACCTGCACCAATAGCATTATCATCCCAATCTAAAACGATACAATTTTCATTCATTAATCTAATTTGTTCTTCATCATGACCAGAAAAGACATCGTCTTTAGAATCTTCAGCAGAAGATTCACTAGAATGAGTGTTTGGCCTTTTTTGTAAAGCGATGACGTCTGGGAATTCTTCCAAGATATCTTCAGCACTTAGACTTTTAACTAATTTTGCGTAATCTGACATTATATTATTATTATTATTATTATTATTATTATTATTATTATTATTATTATTATAGTTATTTAAATTATCCCACTAAAACAAAGCCACTTATCAATTAAATATGTTATACAAATGGTTACAGCAACTATGTTCCCACTGAAAAACCTTTATACAAAGGACCCTTTCTAAACCTTCTCATCAACTCATCTATATTATCTTTATCATTTATATATTCAAATAAAGATCTTTGCCAAATATTTTTTTTTTTTTTTACAAAAAATGTAATTTTGATAAAGAAATTTAACGGATTTTAATGGCCACGTGGAAATCACGTGCTTTCCACGTGACGCGTATTTGCTATTCGGCCGAATCAAACAAACCCTAGGGTTGGTGCTGTCATGTGACAATCATGTGACAGTTATAGTCTTTTTTTTTGTTTGATTCGGCCGAATAAATTTAACAACTAACCGATGGATCTATTGAACAAAGTGTCAAGATCTCTCTTCAAACGCTATTAAGTGAAAAAGTTAATTTATATATTTAGTATGGTATATTTGATCGATGAGCTATGAACTACTATTTCTTTGTATATTTGTGTATATCTGTGCTGAATAGTGTGGAATCAAACAATTAAGCCAAGATAATGACTGCAGGAACTGTTACACGTCCAGATCCTAAAGATAGAGATGCCAAAGTGGCACCTTTAGAGGCTCAATTGAAGAAAATTGACACTGAACTGGAATCTTTAAAGAAAAGCATCAATGCTAACGTTCAAGATCCTCAGATTGAAAAGGAACGGAAAACTATTCAAAATAATATTGCTAAAATTGTTAAAGAACAAAATTTCATTAGAGATAAAAGACTTGAAATTCAAAAATTAATTAAAGATCAAGAAACTTTAATTAAGAAAAAGGAATTAGAAATGTCAAATAAATTAAGTGCAAAGGCATTGGCTCATACAGCTAAAGAATTACAATTGAAAATAATAGAAATTAATAATTCAATTAATTCAAATAATTTAACATTAGTAGAAGAAAGAGAATTACAATTACAAAAAAATTCATTTAATAAATTAAGAAAAGATTTATTATCTGTTGAACCAATTAAAAAATCTGTTGAAACTGAACAATTGAAAATTGTTAAATTAAAGGAACAATTATCAAAATTACAATTAAAAGATGTTAATTCAAAATTAGAAATTGAAATGAAAAAATTAACAGATACTCAATCAAAGACTCAATTAGTTATTAATAAAAAACAAGCTTTATTCACAAAGAGAACTTTATTATATAAAACCCGTGATGAATTGTATAATGAAATAAGAACAATTAGAAACGATTTTGATAAAGAATTTAGAGCCTATAGAAGAAAGAATAAAGAAGAAATTTTAAAACGTCAACAAAATGAAAAATTAAGGAAATTAATTAATGAAAAAGATTCAAAATTGTCAACACTAAATGAAAAATTAGCTGAAGCTAAAGTTCCTGCTTTCATTAATGAAATTTCTAATATACAAAGTTGTCTATTAGCTTTGGATCCAACTTTTGTTAAACCAATCAAAGACGTTTTCCAAATTAATGAAAACCCATTAAATATTAATAACAAAAATGTTATTATTCCTGTTCAAAATGATGATTTAGAACCTCTAGAGAGCGTATACAAAGATGAACATCATAGTACAGCTCCTTCAAAGTCAAAAAAATTAAAGAAAATTGAAGATTCTTCAACTATTGAACCTGAAAATGTTGATAATGGTAAATTCTCATTAGAACCAACTTTAATTACTTCATTAGCTGAATTAGATATTACTGTTCCAATTAGTCATGATCAAGTCCCTGGAACTGTTGAAGAATTGAAAATTAAATTAGAAAGTTACACTTCTAAACAAGATGATGTTACTGAAAAGAATATCTCTAAAATTGAATCTCAAATTCAAAAAATTGAGGATGAATATGCTGCAAAAGAAGAATTGATTAAGAATAACCTTGATCAACCTAAAGATGTTGATACTAAAAGTAAAAAAGTTACTCAAAATGCCATTAAAGAAATTTAAGTTAGAATTATATGTAAATAATAATTCTCTATTCAATAATGATATATCTTAGATATTAATATTAAATTATGTATGATTATATTATTACATAATAAATTGTAAATTAACATCGATTGGATGAGATGCAGATAATTGTGGTTTTTGTGAATATTTACCCGCCATTTCATTTCTCATACCTTGTAACATGGTTAGATATGATTGTTGTGGTTGATAGCTTAATACTTTAATGAAAGCGTATGACATTGCACCTGTTGCGTTACCATTTTCGACAGCATCTGCAGAAGTTTGATCATCCTTAGAACCAGAAATCATAATAATATCAGCGGGAGAAGACTTCATTTGTTGAATTTGAGCACGATTAGCACTATTATTATTTTTCATTCCATTTGAAACAGTATTAACTAACCCATTTATTGAACTCATTAAATTTGAACGATTACCACTGACGTAAGCCATTGCGACATTTAATCCACTTTGACCAGCATCTTTTAACAAGTTTGGTTCTTTAATTAAACCCTTTGTAGAATATGTGTAAGGTAAATCTAATGCAGTACCAGAATGACAAGAATCAAATAAAGCAGTCATTCTTACACCTTGTTGTAAAGGTTGAACCATAATTTCATTCATGACATCATCAGTAATAACACCAGCATTTTCGAAATCCACAGGCATAATAGTTTCATCGTATCCATTTTCTTCATCACCATCTAAATCCTCAGTTTGACCACCATGACCAGAATAATGGAAAAATAGAGAATCACCAGGTTGAGCATCTTTAACCAACCATTGCATACCTCTTATCATATTTGCAAAAGTTGGTATACAAGCCATATTTTGTTGATCATCAGTCAATCTAACAATATCATCTGGACTATAACCATATTGTGAAGTTAAGAATGCATACATATTAGAAACATCATTAATACAACCACGAAGTTGATTCTTAGTGCCAATATAATTAATACCAATTAATAAAGCCTTTTTTCTTGGAGCACGTTGCTGGTAGCCTTGCTGGTAGCCTTGTTGCGGTTGTTGTTGGTACCCTTGTTGTGGTTGTTGGTACCCTTGTTGTGGTTGTTGGTACCCTTGTTGTGGTTGTTGGTAACCTTGTTGGTAACCTTGTTGTTGGTTATTTCTCATCATTTGACCTTGTGGATATTGCCCCTGAGGAGGGTAGTTGTTGTAACCGTTCTGATAATTCATAAAAATGATAGATACCTTCTTGAGAGCTTGTTTTAAACCAACAAACTAGTGTAAATTATAGATTTTAAATTAATAATTTTAAAAAATTATGTATGATGATTTAATTGGAAATTAGAAATTTGAACCGGTTTCTACGCGCCTTTCTGTGGGGTAAGATCGAAATGGCCTAAATAGGAAATAGGGAATCTAAGAAGACCCTGCATAAAACGTAAATCCAAATTCTTGGTGTCCCGATTAGGACATTTTATGGAATCTATCACTGGAACCCACACCAATTAAACACTATATAACTATATAATCAAATAATTGAAATAATGAACCATGTTAATAAATGTCAATTGATCATCTTTACTATATAATTGTGTTGATAAAGTGTTGGCACGTGAGTTTCACATGACTTGTAATTAATATTTTTGTTTTTCGCTTAAAACCACGACATTATTATTGAAACAATCAATATTTAGTGAAAAAAAACATATTGTTATTGATTTAACTAAACATTACAATTAAATAATTGTTTAAATGGCATGTTATTGTAGTAATTTTGTTAGTAAAGTGAATATAATTACACTGGGAGTGAATACTTTTAAGTGTAAGTTATTTCTAATTGTTTATGGTTTGGTGATAAGAAGAAGAAGAAGAAATTATTACAAGGATAAACAAATACAAGATGTCTACACAAGATCCCTTACAAAAATTCCATCAACAATTTCAATCGTTTGTTCAAAATAATCCAAATGTCATCTCTGCCGCTAGAGCTGCTTCCCAGATTCCGGAATCTGCCAAAGCTGTAGTTGTTTTGTCTCCTTATTCTTTACAACATGTATTCCCCAGAGATTGGGTTACTAAATCTTATAAGAAAACTATAGTAGAAAGACCAGAAAGATTATTAGCTAGTTCCATGGGTATAGCTGCCGCTATCACCATGTACCCTGCATTGTTTACTTTGAAATCTTCGGACAAACGTGTAGGTTCACTTATGTCTCCTCATGTTTTGAAAGTTCACGGTCATGATTGGCCAAATACTTTAATTAAATTATGTCAAGAAGCTGATGAAAAATTATTAAAAGGTGAAGTGGAAGTTCCTGATGATTGGAACGCTGGTGATATTTATTTAAGTTCCAAGACAATTGAAGCTTTACAAGGTTCTATTGGTGCTTTAGAAACTGGTGTTGATTCTATCTTTAATGGCCCTTCTCCAGAACATATAAGTAATAGAGCTTTTGTTGCCATACGACCACCTGGCCACCATTGCCATGTCAATGCCCCATCTGGGTTTTGTCTATTGAACAACGCCCACGTTGCAATTGAATACGCTTATGATACATATGGCGTTACACATGCAGCAGTTTTAGATTTTGATTTACATCATGGTGATGGTACACAAGATATTTGTTGGAAACGTGCAGGTTTTAGACCTGATTCAGAAGATGAAAATTCTTTAGGTTATGATGAATTTGGTAAAAAATTAGCAGAATATCCAAAAGTTGGTTATTTTTCAATGCAAGATATTAATTCTTTCCCAACTGAATCAGAATATGCTACAAAGGAAAATATTAAAAATGCATCTACTTGTATCATGAACGCTCATGATGTTAATATTTGGAATGTTCATTTATCTCCTTGGGCTACTGAAGAAGATTTCAATAAATTATATCAATCAAAATATAGAACTTTATTTGCTAAAGCTGATGAATATTTCAAAAATTCAAAAGCTGAAATGGCTGCTAAAGGTAAACCTTTCAAAGGTTTAGTCGTCATTAGTGCTGGTTTTGATGCTTCTGAATATGAACAAACTTCTATGCAAAGACATTCTGTTAATGTTCCAACAAATTTTTATACTATGTTTACTAAAGATGCTTTAAAATTATCACAAATGCATTGTCATGGTAAAGTTCTTTCATTGATGGAAGGTGGTTATTCTGATAAGGCTATTGCATCAGGTGTTTTTTCTCACTTGATTGGTTTACAAAATCAAAATTGGATTAAAGAATGGGGTTCTGAACAAGTTGTTAAAGAAATTGTTCGTGGTTGTAAACCACATTGGAAACCTTATAAGACTAAGAAGACAAGAGATGTTATTAGAATCTGGGCTGAAGAAGTAATCAGATTAGGTAGATCCATGATTAATGAATATGAGGATGTATTATTTCATGAAAAAGAATCCAAAGAACAACAAGAGATTAATTCTTACGAACATGGAAACTTGCAAAGAGTCACTAGATCACAAACTCAAGAATTTAGTCATATTCCTGTTAAAACTGAAAAGGTTCATGTGCAAGAATCAAAACCAAGAAAGAAAATCTCTGAATTATCTAACCGTAGAAAGATATCTAGTAGAAAGATATCATCAAATGAGGTTCCATTTATTAAACAAGATTATCCAAGTGAGGATGAAAATGATGATGAAGATTATGTTTATGATGAAGAATTAAATAAAACGTTTAATCGTACAGTTGAAGATATCACCATTGATGATATCTCTAGACATTTAGAAACATTAGAAATTGTACAATCTGATGAAGAAGATGAAGAAGATGCTCGTCATAATCGTAGATCAGGCAATAACCATTATAGGATTCCATCTAGCACAACAAGTAGAAACATAAGATCCAACCGTAATTCTAACATTTTGAATTTTGATGACAGTGATATATCGATGATATCCCATATTGGATCTACACAAAAACATACCACTAGAAGCGGAAGAAGATATTGATAAATATCAATAACAGGTTACTCAATTAAATCAACTTTTTTTTTATGTACATGCATGAGTAATCCTGTAATATTTTTTTACATTGTTAATGAACCAAAAATTTTGTGATTTCCTCCTTTTTGTAAATTATTTTGTCTGTAACTTCAACGATTCCAGACATTATTATATTGTTTAATTGCATTTGTATATCTTGCATATATATACGATTATTATTTTATATTTTACTATTTAACATTTTCTTACATGCATTTAAGTCAATATCCAATAGTTTAGTTACCATTATGGGCATCGCTGATATCAAATTTACTTAGCGAGCTTTGTAGAAATCTAATAACTTGACTTCTTTCCAATCATAAAGCAAAGATTTCTTGAAACTCTTGTAAATAGTTAATAATATATATTTAACACTAATTTGTTGGAGTCTAATAGTTATATTTTAAGATAGTAAACGTTTATATTACACTAAATAGGTTGTGTTACAATGTTAAGTGTAGATCGTTCACTATCAAGATTGGTTCAAACAAAGTCAATTAGTCGTTTGATATCTACTAGTAATCTGCTTAATAATAGTACAAAGGTTAAGAGAAGGCGTGCTACTGAGTTTAAGGATTCTTTAAACAAAGGCCCATCGTTTGAAGATTTTTTAGCAGGTCGTGCTTCTCAATTTAATATTGATCCTTTGGAACAAGCAAGAACAAATGCAGAAGAAGCAAAAAGATTACCTGAATGGTTGAAGGTACCAATTCCAAAAGGTTCTCAATTCCATAAATTAAAGACAGATGTCAAAGAATTAAAATTAAGTACAGTTTGTGAAGAAGCTAAATGTCCAAATATTGGTGAATGTTGGGGTGGTAAAGATAAATCAAAAGCTACTGCAACCATTATGTTATTAGGTGATACTTGTACTCGTGGTTGTAGATTTTGTTCTGTTAAAACAAATAGAACACCAGCAAAACCTGATCCATTAGAACCTGTAAACACAGCAGAGGCTATTAAAAGATGGGGTCTTGGTTATGTCGTATTAACTACAGTAGATAGAGATGATCTACCAGATGGTGGTTCAAATCATTTATCAGAAACAGTCAGACAAATCAAAGAGAAATCACCAAAAACTTTAGTTGAAACTTTATCTGGAGACTTCAGAGGTGATTTGGCAATGGTTGATATTATGGCTAATAGTGGATTAGATGTATATGCTCATAATTTAGAAACCGTCGAAGCCTTGACTCCTCATGTAAGAGATAGAAGGGCAACATATAGACAATCATTAAGAGTATTGGAAAGAGTTAAAGAAACTGTTCCTGACTTAATTACTAAGACATCATTAATGCTAGGTTTAGGTGAAACTGATGAACAAATTCTACAAACCCTAAAAGATCTACGTGAAATCAAATGTGATGTTGTTACATTCGGTCAATATATGAGACCTACCAAAAGACATATGAAGGTTGTAGAATATATTAAACCAGAAAAATTTGAATATTGGAAAAATGTAGCATTAGATCTTGGTTTCCTTTACTGTGCATCAGGACCATTAGTAAGATCATCTTATAAAGCTGGTGAAGCATTTATTGAAAATGTTTTGAGGAAAAATAAAAAATAAAGACAAAATTTATTTTGTTGATATTCATCTTGTACAAAGTTATTAATGATATGCATATATAGTAGATTGTTGTGTATTTTTCTGTTTCAATTGTCTATTATTTATTATTACTATTACAACTATTATTTATTTATTATTTATCATTTATTTATAGTTAATATATATTTCAGTGTCCTGCAATTCTACAAACTAGTATTTGCCTTGAAATTTATAGTTCGTTATCTAAAATTGTGGAATATCTATTTCAATTAGTTCCCTATTGTTTTCTGCAATTGGATCTTTTCCTTTAAAGATACAAGCAAAATCAACGATTAAAGGTTGTAATATGGTAACTGGAATATTTAGAGTCGGTGAAAATACAATGCATAAGTTTTTAATAGTCATTTTATTGATATCACTATTGCGACTTATTCTCTCTAATAATTCAAACAAAGCATACATTAGTGATAGATTTTCAAATGAAATCGAACCACTATTGACTACATTTCTAAATTGAATTGCGATCTCAGTGTGGCTTTTATATGTCTCTGAGATTCTTTTAAAAGTGGAGAGGTTTTCATCCCCAAAAATTAAGTGAGGAATATTTCTTAGATACAACTTTAGTAACCCAGTAACAGTATTTACATCGATTGAACCATTGGAAAATGATTCGTTGGTATTTTCATCCATTATATCTAAAGTTTTGTTATAGTTGCATAAATCAATGTCATAGTCATTATCAAATTTCTCTTGAAGAGTCCTAATTAGCATGCTGGAGCCACTCAGTCTGAAAATACCCTCCTCTTGAATACCTCTATTGTTATAAAGATATTCCAACGAACGATAAACTACACTAGGAATATCATATTTATTTTGAAATTTATGAGAGCTTAATTTTAGGGCAGTCTGAAGTGGTACGCCGAATACAGCATTGGATGGGGAATTGGAATGAGATGAAAGAGGAGAATCTACAGATTCAGAAGTGTTAAAAAAATTAGTTTCTATTGATTCAGTGACAAATGAATCGTCATTCTCAAAAATAGGACTAGAGATAGTATTGCCTTTCTTGAATGCAAAAAATCCTCTTTTTGTTTTTTTATTATCCTTCGCTTGTTCAATTACTTCTATTGATTTTGTAGGTGATGAGATGATGGTACGGTTATAATTATTTGAAGCATTTTCATTATTCATATCTTTGTAATGAAATTGTTCAGTAGGTGTTAGAGTTTTACTTTTTGCAGTATGTGGTGACGGTAGAGTGAATCTTTCATTAATTATATTTATCCAACTTTCCTTTTCAGAAGATGTTTCTGTACATATATAATATTTTGAATTACTGGATAAACTACCTCTTTTGACTTCTATTAATTGGAAACCATGTTTTGTGCCGTGTTTATCATCTTGGTTAACTGAAATAGATTCAACTACACAATTTTTTAAATTTACTGTCTCCATTAGTTGATTTTTTTCAAATAATTCTAATTTATCATTTTTGATTTTACCATAACGTATCTTCCATATGTTATTTGATCCTAACGTTTTTTGTTTTCTAATCAGTAAATAGCCTTCTTTAATTGCTTCACTTAATAAACTTGGATTTATTACAGTATCACAACTCATAAACTGTGCAATAGAAGAACCAGTATCAGCGGGTATTTCAGGAATACTGAATATACTTTTAAAATACTCATTTAGTTTTTCATGTCTTTGATTAGTTTTTAATGGATTAGAAGAAGAAAATAAGGATGACGATGGTAGTGCTGGTAAGGAATACAATGATCTCATGGAATTAATGCGGTTATCTAACTCAAAGATTTTTTTAAAAGATTTTGCAAATCTGAACATTTCTTTTGCTGTCTTCCTATCTATAACTCTCATTAAAATCAATTTCTCTTCTGATTTCGATTCATTATCGACATAAAGAGTGCTAATAACCTCTAAAGAGATAGTTCCAAAATCTTGAGGTTTAACAAATAATGAACTTTCTTCATAGGTATCGTTGACGGGGTGATTTATTTGATTATTGTTATTAATAGATGATAATTCAGAATGCGGTACAGATATATTTGAATGTATAGATGTTCTAGAGGAATGTGACTTGATTGTTTTGCTGTATGTTGATCTAGGAGATAGCGTTTGATTGTTTGAATTTGAGAAATCAATTGAAGGAGGAGCCTCATTATTATCTTCGGATATTAGGTTTTGTCTCTGAAGTACAATTGGAGACCCTAATTGTAATTCTGAAGGAGTAGATGGTTGCAGATATGGGGGAGTGGGAGCAAATGGTTGAGTAGCAAAAGAATTATCATCAAATGTTATATCTGGAGGTTGGTCTTGAAACCCTAATAATTCATTATCTACATTAGGATGAGAAAAGGAATCCTCTAATAATTGAGAGAAATCATTAATTTTTGCTTTTGAAGATGGAGAAAACCCAATATGATCTTCGGAATTTTCTTTTTGTAGTTTTGACAAAGGACTTTTGCTAAATAGTTCAGGATGTATAGGAGTTGGTTTATCATATATAATTGAATCTCTGTCACTATTAAAATTTTCTGCCAATGGAGAATGAATTTGGTTATTGATGACTGCAGTCATTCTATTTGCTCTTTGTGGAGAATCTAATCTCTCCTTCAGAGGTGAGATTGATCTCAATGGTGATGTTTTATGCTTTTCAAGTTCTTCCTGAAGTGCAATACGAGCAGAGTCACTTGACTTAATACTAGAAGCATCGAAATTGTTAGATTCCGTGCCTAGGTGTTCGTTTGTCAAACTATCTTGAACACTTTGTAATAAATCTTCCGTACTTTGACTGAGTAATATATCTTTATGAAGTTCTAAATTCAATTGCTTACTTCTTTGTTTTAATTTATTGACTGGACTCTTACGGTTACTGGATCTTACTGGTAATACAAATGATTCATTTTTAGAGTTATTTGGAGTTTTCGAAACTTCAGTATCACGTTGTAATAATACAATATTTTCTTTAGGTTCATCATTTTCTTCTAATTTTACAATATATTCTTTCAAAATTTTTAATTCTCTTTCGTAATCTTTTATCCTTTCTTTCAAAGAAACATTTTCTTTGAGAAGTTCATCATATGGTATTCTATTATCTTTTTCAATTATATTGCCCTCAATATATTCAATAGTTTTATCTTTTTGAAGCTTATGGTCATTGAATTGAGCCAAAAGTTCAAGAGCACTTGAGTTCCCCCTAGGACTTAACATGACTATATCTTCAATAATAAATAGAGACTCAATTGATATAATCTAAATTGTTAAAATCTCGTAAAAACTTCTCGTTTGAAATTGAATTTGAATTCGATGTGTTCTTCGCAAATAAAAGCAGCACAATTGAAACTTTAAACTGAAACCAAACTAATTTAACAAATCTTCTAGCTGGAGAGTAACCACAACACAATCGACAATGTTCTGATATACTATAGCACTAAGCAAACAACATAAACTTGCCTTTCTCTTTTAAGATCTCAGTTCAATTTTTGAAACTTCTCATCATCGCATTTCAATTTTTTGCATTTTTTCCAAATTTTGATATCTAACGATAATTACTATGTAAGAAACAAAAAAGAATGTAACTAACTGAATTATGTTTGCAATTATAACAATTTATATACGTTTATATATATGTATTAATGTGTGGATGGGTTTGTAGGTTGATGCATGACTTGTGTGTTTTTCCTTGTGTATGTTGTAAAGCAAATTAATTTTTATCTAACAATTCTAATAGAGTTTGCTTTTCCTTTCTTTCAGAAGTCAATTGATTTTTAAGTTGTTCAATTTCTTGGACAAGACCTTGGTTCTGTAAAGAAAGTTGATCTAATTTCGTTTGATATTTGGTATCGTAACCCTTTTTTAATAATTTCACTTTTTGTTCATGTTTAGAAGAGTATTGAACGTATAAATCTTCTGCTAATAATTTTAAACGTTTATTAGTGTCATGTTCTTTTGCTTCAAGTTTTTCTTTCCAAGATTCAATTTCTTTTTGTAAATTTGAAACTTCTTCTGAGCTTTCTTTTAAACCTTCAGCATTATCGTTGTTATTACCATTTAATTTTTCTACTTCCTTTTTCAAATTCATATTTTCCACCTTCAATTGAGAAATAATGTTGGTATTTTGCTCCAACGAATTTTGTAAAGTACTCATATTTTCATGTAATTGTTCTAATTCTGCTAAATGTTCGGCTTCGATATTATTGGTTTTCAATTGCAAACTTTCTAACTCCAAAGATGTTTTCTCAAATTCTGTAGTTTGAGTTTGTGATTTTTCTTTCCATTCTTCAATATTAGCTTCTAAGTTTAAAATTGTTTCCTTTAAATGGGTTTCGGATTCCTTAAGATCATTGATTTCGGTATTTAATTCTAGAATATGAGCTTTATTGATTTCAGCATCATCATTAGATTCTTCGTACTCTTTATTCAAACTTGATAATTTTTGAGATTTTTCATCTAATTGTGTTTGTAGCAAAATAATTTTTTCATCTGCAGAGAATAATGATTTTTTAGTTTCAGAAACTTGATATTCTGCAGTATTCAAATTTTCTTGCAATAATTGCTTTTCTTTTGAATATTCATTTGTTAACTCTTCAATTTTCTGTTCAAGTTCGGATTTTGTAGTTCGTAAATTGTTTACTTCTTTAATTAGATCTTCATTAGTACCCTTCTGTTCAGACAAGGTTTCATTCAAGGTTTCTTGAAGTTGATTCAATTCATTGGTTTTATCAATTAATTGTTCATTTAAAGAGTTACATGCCTCTGATAAAGATTCTTTTTCTCTGGAAAACTCAATGTCTTTTTTTTGGTATTCTTCAATGTTTGACTTTAATGATTCCAATTCATTGGATTTTGTTTCCATTTCAGATTGCGTAGACTTCAATTTATCTTCCATTGATTTGTATTTATCCTTGTTTTCTTCATATAAAGATCTCCATTTATCTGTTTCCTTGGAAACGTTATCATATTTTTCATGCAATATACGTTGATTTTGATTTAACATTTGAACTTCATCTTTAGTTTCACTTAACCTCTTTTTCAGTTTTTCTACTCTTTCCTTCATTTTACTACGTTCTTCATGCATTTTACTAACCTCTTCATTAGCAATATTTATTTCATTATCATACTTTTTAGTTAATGATGAATAATCAGCATTTAATAATTTTAACTTATATTCAGAAGATTCATAATTTGATAGATATCTGTTAACTTTCTTATTCAAGACATGAAGTTGATCAACTAAATCTTCATTTCTTTTTGTCACTATTTTAAAACTATTATGTTCATTTTCCATTTCTGATTTCACTTCTGGTTCAATATGTTGATAATGAGCTTCTTGTGACATACTACTACTGTATAATGGAGTTAGTTTATGAAGATCAGGAGTTTCATCAGAAGTTTCCTTAGTAGGAGTTGTTGCGATATCTCTCTGTTGAGATTCGAAATCATTGCTATCATACTGTTTATCATTGACAGATTTCACAATAGCTTCTTGAATTTCTAAAGTAGTCTTTTCATCGCCTTGTTGATCATATTTATTTGGACTAGTTTCTGTTTCAATCATTTCGATTGCAACAGGAGATGTAGTGCCTTCGTTAAAATCATTGGAGAGTTTTTGTAAATTAGGAGCAGAATCTAATTCTAATTTTGGTTTCTTGGTGATATGACCATTACCATTATCATTCTCTTCATCATCAACGTTTATCTTAATTGGAGAACTAATATCTACTTTAATAGGGGAATGGTTCAGCTTCACCACTGAATCTTCATCGTGTGTAATACCCTCATTAGCTTCAGTTTCTTCACCATCGCCGAACATTTTATTTATATCGATATTATCTAAAATATCCTTTGTCTTACTTTGACAGAAATTACCTGAATTAATTGAATTATTTGTTCTTACCACGCAATCTAGAGACATGTCGTAATCCATAGGAGAAGTATCTCTTTCGTGTTGTAATCTCTTGCGGTTGGACAATCCATGAGGATGTGCTTTGAAATCCCCAGATATATCTTGAGTCAAACCACCAGTCTCAGGTTCAACTCGATGATCCATAGGAATTTTATTCACTGGCGTTCTTGGTAATGAGTCCATGATAATAACAGTTTTCCAGATCTGTAGCGACTTCACAAATACAGTATTATACAAAAATATATTTTCTAACCCAAACAGAGAAGTCTACGGATTCAACTTTACTTTAATACTTTATAACCTAAACAAAAGAAGTTAACTAATCATTTCATATTGTTATTAGTTATAAACATTTAAAGCTATGTTTTCATTATTTTAAAAAATCTTAACGCGTCAGAAATTATTTTGGACAGTCACGTTAATTTAAGTTGTAAAAGTTACTATATAAAACATGTTAAATATTGATTAATAACCCATATATAGTTAACCAATTGCAAGTGGGAACATCGAAATGTGGTCAATTGTATTAATTGATTGTGTATTTACCTTCACCCCCTTGTAGGAAAATATTTTCGATGTTTTCTAAAGTAACATTTGATTGACGTTCGATGATATCTAATACTGCGCTACCAATATGTGGCATCAATGTAACGTCCCATCTTTGTAGCAGTTCTTTAGAGATTGGTACTGATTCATCTTTGTATACATCAAGTCCACAACTGTTTACCTTTTTCGAATTCAATGCCTTGATTAATGCGGTTTCATCGATACAGGAACCTCTTCCAACATTAATGATACGAACTCCATCTTTGCACATACTTAACGTTCTTTCATTTATTATATTTTCTGTACTTTCATTACCTGGTAATGATAATACAATGGCATCGGCAATTGCCCATGTTTTAGGATCATCTAATGAATTTAAATAAGTGGCTTCATAATTTAAAAGTTCGAATGGCACTGGACCTGATCGTTTATAATAATAAATGTTCATATCCAACCCAAATTTCAATCTTTTACCAATGGTTTGACCAATTGATCCAAACCCAAGTAATAAGACATTTTTATTAGTTGGAGAATTCATCACTTTGTCATAAATGGTATAGTGATGATTTAAATTTAATGGTTTTTCAATTTCATTAAAATTTGGATGAATAGGTGATATACATTTATAATTTTTATTTTCATTGTTCCAATTTGTTAGTTTCAATTTTGAGTCAACCTTAAATCCACCAATATATTTTTTACATTCATTAATATCTCCATTTTCTAAGAATCTGAAAATGTATTCCCAACAACTAGTCATTCTAAATGCACTTAAAATTAAATTCATTGCAAGATCAGCAACATTATTAGCAGCATTAGGCCCAATATTACAAAGTAATATATTTTTCTCCTCTCTTAACCTTTTCCCATCAATAAAATCGCAACCAACCCATGGAACTAATATAACTTTTAAAGATATTGGATAATAATCCCAATAATTTGATGGATTCCCCAGTATTTGGAAAAATTCTTCCGTAATCCAAATACCTTGAATATTTGAATTACATAAATATTTTTGGAAATCAATTTCTTTAGTCATTTCATATTTAACAAATTCAACATGTTTACTAATTTCAATCCATTGTTCAGTGTAATCTGCCACATCCCATAAATTTTTATATGGGATTAAAATTTTTGGCTTATCGACATTTTTAGTCATTATTTAATACAAATTAGTAATCAATGATTCTTATAATTGTGTAAGTGACATCAATTAATTAAGATTCAAAGAACAATTAATTGGTTTTGTTTAAATAAATATTGGGTTTTTATAGATTTATTTCAATGGTTTGTACCTTATTTCAACTCCGTCAATTACCGAATGAGTGTAACCGGTGATAACCGAGAGTAATAAACTATATAAAGAAGATGTTTTAAGTCAATGATTACTATTTATTAATGCTATTGATATATATTATATGTCTATATTGTAATAATCCAGCATCTTTGAGCAAAATCTTAAACTGCAAGATTTGCGAAAGTTTTGAGGTTAAAAATGAGAATGATAAATATCATGCATGATAGACTGATTAAAATATCTATTTTACAATGTATTTAAATAATAAATTAATTTATCATTTAAACATATTTTATTTTTGAGTAATCGGGAAGGTTGGGAAATAGTGAATGATTTATTAACAGTTAGAATGGTAAAATAATTATCTCAACTCATGATATTTATATTGGGTTTTTTTTAATTTTGATGTGCTTATTTTTAATGAAGTCGAACTATATGTTGTAGTATGTTGCTTTTTATCTAACATTGATTATAATTGTTCTTCCTTTATTACATCGATTAACCAATCTAAACCTTCAGAAATACCTTCACCTTTGATGGCACTTGATGCAACAATTGACCAACTTCTGTCTTTCAATCCAACTAAATTCAATTCTTTAGATACTTCACTAGCACTTAATGCACCAGGCTGATCTTGTTTATTAGCAAAAACTAACAATGCAGCATCATGTAATTCTTCTTCTTGTAACATTAAATGTAATTCTTTAGAGGCAGTTCCCATACGATCTTTATCAGTGGAATCAACAACAAAGATAACAGCAGCTGTATCCGCATAATAACAACGCCAATAAGGTCTGATACTAGTTTGGCCACCTAAATCCCAAACATTTAATTTTAAATTCTTATATGTTAAAGTCTCAACATTGAAACCAATAGTTGGCTTAGTAGTGACAACTTCACCTATTTGTAATCTGTAAAGAATAGTAGTCTTACCAGCACCATCTAAACCTAGAATTAAAATACGTAACTCTTTGTTAACACCCCATAATCTATCAAACATACTACTGAAAAAATTACCCATTTTGTATTTATTCAATTATGTTCTTCTTTTTCGCTTATATCTAGTTAAAAACAGTATTTGCAAAGAAATAACTTCTAAGACTACAATCAAAGAACAATACCAACCTATTCAATTGAAACAATACCTTTAAAATTTAATTTATTTATTACTAATTCAACTGTAAATTCATTGAATTAAGTGTTATTAATTGATTCAATTCGCTTTAAATTTTCAATTTTACTAAACGTCCAAAACGGGTGCCTTCGTACGACTCTATATAAAACTACCATATATAAGCTATTTACCACTGACTTAAAAGGTAAGATTACAATGAGTATGTGTAACTTGACAATGCATTGACACCTTTCCAATGGTTTAATGTGTATTCCATAGTTTATTTCTTGAAAAAATGTGCTTTTTGATGATCATACGAACATATGCTGCCATAATTCGTTGGGTTTGGTTGTATGCTACGGGAATAGAAGATACAATGCTTGAGTATTCCATTTGTTTTGCAATGGTGCTAGTGTGTATACAAATAATCGATTCCATGTTATGGGTATATCTTCAATTCCACACCACATACTTTTCTTTTCTTCAGAATTGTTTCCTTGTCAGCATCAGCAATTTCCTCTTGTTCTTCTTCTTCTTCTTCTTCGTTTTCCTCTTCTACAATCACTTCATCCAGTAGATCAATAGTCTTTGTCAATATTTCCACTTTCTTATTCTTATTCTGTTGGAAATGACAACCTAATGATAAAGTTTTCTCAACAGCTTTACCCATACCCAAGACACTCACATAAGTAGCACCATGTTTATCAAGAGTGTCCAAAAATTTAGTAATACGTTTCAATGCACTAACATAAGGCGTACTTGACTTGATATATATAGTAGTTTTGCTTTTTTTATGAGACAATGTCTTGATACTTGGACGCTTTTTAATTAACTTACTTTGTGATTTCATTGCAATTGTGAAACAAATAAATATATATCAACCCCTTGCTCAATAATCAGCTAAATAGCAATCGTTTGGTACCTCTAGAGAGCCTTACCAACTCTATAAACTAACAAATTACATTCCTATCTATAATATACACTATAAGAATTAAAAGTTTCACTGAAAAAAAATTGCTTAAAGCTCATCGCTGGTTCCCACACCAATAAATGTGTTATTGGTATAGCAGATATACTCTTTGAAAAGGAATTGATGAAGCTATTCGAATATATATGTATTGAATGTGTATATTCAAGTTATATGGTTGTTGTATGTGTTGATTTAAGTGCATATATCTTACAATATACACTTTTGTGTGTCCGAATTAACCCCGGTTGGCTCGGACATCTTCCCCCAGTATAATGATTTAAAAAGTATACCAATTATTAAATTGATTGATTAATAGTATGATTTATTTTTAATTTGGTGATATATAGTGAGGATAGTGCTGTGATTATAGATCCAGTAGTGTTGCTATTGGTTTACAAGAGTTGAGTGATGATAAGGGTATCCTTTCCCAGAGGTGCCAGTCGTTTGTTTAGCACAAGTAGTACATCTCGAATGATTTTTGAAGGTAATTCTCACAAAATTGAGGGTACTGAAGAAGAAAGAATGACAAAAGTGTTTGGTGGGAGACTGAAAGGTGAGGCTCCACAGTCTACTAGTAGGATGATTAGTCGTGGTGAGCTATTGATTGCTGGTGTGAAAGTTCCTTCTAAACCTATTGTTCCTGATAATTGTTGTATGTCCGGATGTGTCAATTGTGTTTGGGAGTTATATAATGAAGATGTAAGAGATTGGAGAACTAAAAGAAAGGAAGCTATCAAGAGTATTAGTGGGACAGATGAAGTGTGGCCAGATTATTGGGATCTACCTTTACTTGAGCTGGATTCGAAGAATGTACCTACATCATTAAGAAATAAAAAAAGGGATTTAGAAGATCAATTAGCTAAATCAAAAGTCGATTTAGCTAATTTATTCCCTGCTTCTAAAACCCCATTACCAGCTAGTGTAATAAATGCTAAAAGAAGGAATGCTTTGAAAAGGGCAAAAAGAAATAAATTACTTTTAGAAGAATCAAATGATGATGGATGGAATGATATTCCAATATACATTAAAGCCTTTGCAGAATTCGAAAGGAAAAAAAGTATTCTTAAGAAGACACATCAAAAAGATCCTATTTAAAAAAACATTTTACTATTACATGTACTCATTCATATATTCATTTGTCATTACTCTATGTATATAAATATATATTCCACTAAATTATAATTGTAAATAAAATAAAAGACTTAACTTTATTGAAACTTTATTATATTATTCATTATGAAGGTATTATATAGTAATCATATAACTCTAAATATGTAATATGAAAATGCTAAGAATTGTGCAGTTAATGAGAGGTTTAATCCATTTCAACATCTACATCAACTTCAGCTTCTTCATCAGCATCTTCTTTAACTTCAATTTCTGGTTCAGCGGCAGCTTTTTCTTCTTCTTCCTTCTTTTGAGCAGCTAATTTTTCAGCTAATTCAGCAGCTTTAATGGCTTCTTGTTCAGCAAGTATAGCTTGCTTCTTTTCTTCTTCCTTTGCCAAGTATCTATCTCTGATAACGTTACCGACAGCAGCTAATTCATCGTACTTAGCAATGTATAAAGCCTTGGTGGAATCATAACCTTCATCGTATAACCAATCTTCAGCCTTAGCCAACATATCTCTCAATTGAGCCTTTTCTTCGTCAGAAGCAAACTCAGCGTAGACATCGTCTAACTTAGAACGTAAACTGTAAATGTATTCTTCTAAAGCATTCATACGGTCTTCAGTTTCAGCGACTAATTTATCTTGAGCTACTAATTCATTTTCAGCTTCGATCAACTCATTTAATTTAGCAGTTGGTAAAGCAAATGTGTGGGCAGTAATGGTCAATGTATCCTTCTTGACGGTCTTGGTAACTTCTTTGTATTCTGGCTCGGCATCTTCTTCAGCATCTTCTGGTAATGGTATTTTTTCCTTAACAATAATATCTTCTAAACTGTAAGCATCTTCGATGGTGTGAAAACCAGATGGATCACATCTTAACTTTAACTTAACTGGGATGGATGATAAACCTTCAGATAATTGAACACCAGTAATTTCCCACTTGGCAATGTTAGCAGACATACCAGTCTTCAATTCTTCTTCGTTAGTAAACTTAGCTTCCATAACGAAGTCACCAGTACGATGTAAAGTAATCATCTTGGTAGATGGGTAACTAGAGTTAGATGGGAAAACTTCTAAGTGATCTTCATCTTCAGCTTGCTTGTCCCAAGAGTAAGAAACGGAGTATGGGTGGATATCTTCGAATTTAAATGGTCTAACTCTTAAAGTTGGGGAATGTATAGCACAAATAAAGGCGGCACCCTTGGCGACAGCTTCATCTTGATTTAAAGTGGCAGATAATTCCTTGTTGAAAGCTTCAGAGATAGAATTCTTTAAAGTTGGAATACGGGTAGTACCACCAATAATTTCAACGAAATCAATATCTTCAGAAGTCAAGTTTGCTTGTTTCAAAGCATTAACAACTGGTTCAGTGACACGTTCTAATAGTGGCTTAACTAATTCTTCTAATTCTTCACGAGACAATTGAGAAGAGAAATCGATATCGTCCATGACAGATTCGATATTGAATGGAGCATTGGAGTTAGCAGATAAAACTTTCTTCAATTTTTCAGCAGCAGTTAAGATTCTGTTGAAAACCTTAGCGTTTTCTCTAACATCCAAGTTATGCTTAGCTTTGAATTCATTAGCAAAATGTTCAGCAATGGCATAATCGAAATCTCTACCACCGAAATGTTTATCATAAGCGGAAGCTAAAACTTTACATTCACCTTTCTTAAAGGCAACGATAGAACAAGTGTAACTAGAATGACCGATATCGACAAAGGCAACGTTTCTAGCCTTTTCTTCACCTTCTGGTAAATCACTCTTGAAAATACCATAGGAGACAGCGGCAGCAGTAACATCGTTAACAATTCTAACAGGGTTTAAACCAGCAACTCTAGCAGAATCAGCAACGGCATAACGTTGTTCTTCAGTGTACCAAACAGGGACGGCGATACAAATATCAGAAACTTGAGATTTTGTTTCAATTTCAACAGTAGACTTAGCTTTACCAATGAACATAGCAGCTAATTGAGTAGCTGAGAAAGTTTTAGTTTCATCACCTAATCTAACAGTGGAACCAATTTTACCGTCATCTAATTTAACAATTTTAGAAGTGAAAAATTTAGATTCCTTTTGGAAATCTTCATCATCATAGTTTAAACCAACAATTCTCTTTAAATTGTCGACAGTGTTCTTAATGTTAGAAGTTTGCTTATTTTTACCAGATTCACCTAAGTATCTATTTTTTTCACCAAAACCAACAATTGATGGAGTGGAACGATTAGAGACTTCATTGACAACAATATCAATACCTCTGTTTCTAGCAACAGCCAAAACAGAGTTGGCATTACCAAAATCTAACCCAAATGGAGTACTCATTGTAAATGATTAATAATTTATATATTCCAATGAATGAAAAGTTTAACACTTAATATTCTATTAATATAAAGTACAAATTACAAAAAAAAATTAACAACAACGACATTCACCTATTAGCAAACTCCTATTAAAATGTTTCTTATATATTGAATCAAGTGCAAGTAATGAATAAGAATCGTATTACCAATACTCCACTAACTACGTCGAATATTTCCAAAATTACAGCTTAATCTTGAAGGTTACCTCTTGATGAAAAAATGTTTTTCAAAATTTCAAAGGAATCTACTTAGAAATAGCCGTAGAGAAGAAGCAAAAATTCGTTATGGACGAGCTGGAAACTTCTAGAATTTATTAAAATATACACTGTTATAATTGAATAAATGATCTTTAAAAGGATGAAATTAATGTAGATTAGCTCTTAATGAGTGTGTGTGTGTGTGTGTGTGTGTGTGTGTGTGTGTGTGTGTGTTGGGATGAGATGGGGTGATTAAATTGAAATTATGAACTTTCTTGTAGGATCATGATTAGAGTTTGCCAGCCGGCTGATGACAGTAATTGTAATAATGATGAGTCGTCAACTTTTGCAGATGTGGCAGCGTTCACTAATAGTAACCATTCTTCTTGTGACAAGATCTCTAACGTTGAAATGTATAAGAGTAAATGGAAATTAGAAATTTTTTCATGAAGTTGATTTAAATCGTTGCTGGTAGCAGCTGATAATAAATAACGTTTTAATTCATAGTAATCTTGTGATAGTCCCATTGCTTGTCTATTTGCCCATGGGAATCCACCTGTTGTAATAAATTTGGATGTATTTTGAGAATCTTCTTTATAAAACCCATGGCTCAATGTTAATAAAAGATATTCAACAGGGAATGCAGGTTTAGCATTTTCTTTGACCTTTAACCCATATTCATTAACTTTCATATAAAATATTTCAGGAACATATCTCTCTGATGTAGTTTCATTAATGAAAGCCATTGAAGGATGAGTAGAACCGCTAATCATATTGGCCCCTACTAATGCTTCAGCATCAGTAGATACTTGATAACTTGCAATATCAATTTCACTTTGTAAATTACCAGAAACGACACATGTAACAAATTTAGAAGAGAAAATTCCCTGCTCACTAAATTTAGAAGTATTAGGATATGTCAATTGATGTTTGGCAGCCATTATTATTTCTAAAGATGATAAGAAAAATGAATCCTTATGTCTCTTACAAAAAACTGTACCATTACCATTACCAGTATCAGTTAAATCAGTAAATATTAAACCAATTCTACTTAATCCCATTTTTTGTGCTAATGCATCGATTTTTCCCATTTCAATTACTACTTGATCCATATCCATAGAAATACCATCTTCTTCATCATGTTGAGGTGGTTCATAGATAGCTTCTACGACAGCTTTTATACCTAATGGAGTAGCATCATATTTTGCGTATGAACCATACATATAAGCAAATCTCTGCATACCTGTACTTCTCCATGATTCAATGAAATTGTTAATTAGATCACTTTTTTGGAATTCAACATGATCAACCATTCTGAAATCTTGTTGCTTTAATGTAATAGCAGAAGGTTGACATTTGGAACAAATACCACGAGGCCATGGTTCATGACCATTAGTACAATGTTTATTTATTTTAAAATCTGGTTGAGATAATGGAGCAATGTATGAGCTACCACTACTTTTCTTATTGGTACCTTCATTCAATTGTCTTAGATGAGAATGGAAAGATATAAATTTGATATTGTTTTCTTGGTGATATTCTTTATCCCATGGTGGTAATGGAGAACAATATTCACACATACCTTTATCACCATGTTTACAAAAATTAGATTTCTTCCTTGAGATAAACCCTTCATCTTTCTCAATCTCTTCATCAACAGGTAACTCTTTAACTTTCAAAGGTTGAGAAATGTTGGTTGAAGACATGTTAATTGGGATATTACCATTAATATTAACGGTGGCGCTTACTGCAGGGGAGGTAAAATTACCACTCTCATTAATTTCTTGATATTCAACGTACACAATATCACCATGTTTCAACCCCATATCATCAACAGTACGATCAGAAATGCCTGCCAACGGTTCTTTAGCATTACTTGGCTTGTCTCCAACGGTTAATGTTGAAGGGTTCACATTTGGATTATTTAAACTTCTTAGGAATTCATTAACTACAATACCAAATGCATCCGCTCCTTCACAGGAAACTCTCACCATACCACTCTTAGACCTAAATCTTAGCAACATTTTCACTTTATACACCTGTTTCGTTCAATATATCTACAGTTTGAACATGATTCAATAATAGAATTTATATAGTATTCAATTCTTATATGTGATCAATCTCGCATTATCAAAATATATTGAAACGAGAATTGAATATTGAAATTTAATGAAAAATATTTGCCATAATTAATGATAGGAAAGAAGTTAGTTAAAGAGTGATTAGTAGTGGTTGATACAAGAGCAAGAGGTTGATTCCGTTGAAATTATCTGTTTGATTAAATTTTTATTTTCAAGAGATTTGGAATTGTGAAAACTCATTGAGAAAATATGTCTACAGAAAGCCAACCTTTTGAAACTAAATCAGTTTCAGTTTATACTCCATTGATTTATGTTGCTGTTTTGATTATTTCTTTAGCAGTATTTGGTTCACAATACAGAAAGAAACAAATCAAAGAATTGAGTCAATTAAAGTCTATTTTTGATGAAAATGAAGCTAGAGATATTTATTTAGAATTAAAATCGAAACGTGAAGAGGAAAATATTCATGAAAAGGTTATTAAAGCAGCTTTATTGAATAGAGGTGCTGAAGCTGTAAGACGTACCATCAAATTAAAAGAGTTAGGTCCACAAATTGAAATTATATATAAGAATGGTGGCATTGGTGAAGATTATTGGAAACGTTTCCAAAATGAAATTAAATTAGCTGATTTCGAATTTAAAGAAACTATCCAAGAAGCTGAAAGTATACAACCTGGTTGGGTTCAGATATTCGTTGGTTTATCAAAGGAAATTTGTTTTAACCAAGCATTATCGAGACGTTACGATTCAATTGCTAAACGTAAAGAAACTTGTATCAAAGAATGGGATTTAAAATTAGATGATAACGGTAAATTAATTGAATAAAGTCACTATGATCAATAATAAATCATAAATATAATAAAACATACTCTGCGCCATATTATTGGTATGAATTCCAAATAAAATAGATAGATTCGTATATATATATATATGTATATGTATTGAAAAAATATCATTATTATGAATACTGAGTGAAATAACTACAGTTTTTAATTTAAATTATAATGGCAATGATGAATCTTATAAAAAATCTTAGTACCAATACCTGTGCCAATACCAATATCAAGTAGTATAGGATTGGATATGACTTTTATTTAAAAAAGATATCCGGAAATGAGAATTGAATAACTTCTTCTGTAACTGAACGTTAGTTGATTATTTAGATTTAATTAAAGACGAATCAGTTCACTATTGGCAATAGACAGGTTTACAACACCAGTGTAGCTATATTCTAATTTATAAATGCTAAAGATTTTTAACCCTCGTTTATTCAAAAGCTCTTATTTAATAGGGTCAAGATTTTACTCATCTCATATTGTTGATTCCATAAGGAGGAATACAATCATTGATATCCATGACAAGTACATTAGAAATGTCCCCATTAGCATGTGTACAGCATATGATTTCATAACTGCAAACTGGGTTCATAAGTCAAACTGTGATATGATTCTTATTGGTGATTCATTAGCAATGACATCGTTAGGCTATAAGTCAACCACTGATCTTTCTTTTGATGAATTTAAATATCATGTTAATTCTGTTTGTAGAGCAAATGGGCCATCACTGATTGTAGCAGATATGCCATTTGGTACCTTTGAAGCTAGTTATGAACAAGGTATTACTAATGCTTTAGAATTAATGAAATCTAGCAGTAATGTTACATCACTAAAATTAGAAGTTGGACTATATACCAAAGATATGTATACTATTCAGTTAGTAAAACAGTTGTGTTCAAGAGGTATTCCTGTGATGGCTCACGTTGGTTTGACACCTCAAAAATCTCATGCTTTGGGTGGATTCAAAGTACAAGGGAATAAATCATATCAAGAAGTTCAAGATCTATTGACAACAGCAGAAATGTTACAAGAGGCTGGATGTTGGTCTATTGTTTTAGAATGTGTGCCGCATAAAGTAGCAGGCTATATTACATCAAAATTAAAAATTCCTACCATTGGTATTGGTGCAGGTAATCAAACAAGTGGACAAGTTCTGGTAATTTCTGATCTATTAGGTATGCAATCTGAATTTATTGCAAAATTCGTTAAACAATATTCTAATCAAAATGAAGATTCAATTGACTCAATTTCGAAGTATATTGAGGAAATTGAAGCAAGAGAATTCCCATCTACTGAAAAGCATACCTTTAAAATTAAAGAAGACATTTGGAATGATTTTTTAATAAATGAAAAATCGAAGAATATTAATTAAATTATTTTTTAAAGAATGCAGTATTTACATTGTAAAATTAGGACTTTATATACAAGTTAATTAAATTTTTCAGTTTTACCTAATTCAGGGCAATAACAATTATTTATAATTCCCTTCCTCTCAGCTAACATTTCCAATGTTTCTTTTGGTTCTCTAAAATATTCACCACTTAAAACAAAAGTACCCCAGTGAACACCAAGAACATTTTTTATTTCAAGGTCATCCATGATTTTGATAACTTCATGAGGATTCATATGTCTTGGTCGTTGGTGCCACTCAGGACAATATTGACCACATGGTAGTAAAGCTAACTTACAACCACCACCATATTTTTGTTTTATTCTTTTGTATAAATCTATAACATAGCCTGAATCACCAGCATGAAACATGATAGGTTTACTGTCATGACTTAAAAGGAATGAACACCATAATGATCGATTTGTATCATGCAAACCTCTTCCTGACCAGTGCATTGCAGGTAAACTTGATATCTGATAGGAATGATTATTCTTTTTCAGTTCACATGTTTCCCACCATGATAATTCAATTATATTATCAACATTATGAGTCTCTAAAAAAGTTCCCATACCCTTTGGAACAATCCAAAGGACATTCTTCTTTTTCCATTTTTCTATACTACAAAAATCCAAATGATCAGGATGATTGTGTGAAACCATGATAATATCAGGATCAATCATTTCTTCAATACTACAAGGTTGTTTTGTGATTCTTTTGGGGCCAAAAGTTTCATTAATTAAATGGTCACTAAATAGTGGGTCCGTTAAAATCTTCAACCCATTATAGTAAATAAAATTACATGATTGTCCTAACCATGTATTGTAAATTGGTATTTCATTAGTGTCGGTTTGTACTTTGTTATTGTCAGAGTCTAGCTCCTTATTGATAATTTTTATGTCATATATTTTATTTCCATCATCTTTGTATTTTATATCACTTGGGTTTTGGATCCATTGTGGTTTATGAACAGGCATTAATTGATTCATACTCTCCTCACTAGTGGGTATTCCACCTCTATTCCTTTGAACTACTTCTATAATTCTATTAAAAAAAAATTCATAAACAGTTTGTATTCTATATTCAGTGAATGGGTTTTCATATCTGCCAAGTACTTTCAATGGAGAATATTTTACCAAAGTTCCTTCATATGATTGGAAATCTTTTTCAATAACTTTAACAAGTTCTCTTCTTAAATTTATTTCTTCAGAAGCCATTGTCACAACAAATAATGCATAACCTGTATAAGGTATTAATAACCCTAAAATTGTATTATACGCATACTTCCTTACTTTCGATACAGGTTGGGTAAAGGTTTGTCTTGAAGTAGAAAGTATTCTTCTATTGCTATTAAAGTTTAATGAGTGTCTTGGGAATTGTTTATTGATTGTTTCAATAGTTCTATTAAATGAAAAGTATGAGTATTTCATATTGTTATTTTACAGTACCATTAGCTTAATGCAACCGAAAATGAATGTCAATAAATTCAATTAAAAAGAAACTTGTCTTGTAGAATAATAGAAATACTTCTAGTGTTCCCTGTATTTAATATCCTTACAATTGACCTTCGATCTATCTCAAACAAGTTCTAAAAAGAACTGATAAAGTGTTAAATAAATTTCATATTTCTAATATTGAAAACTGAATTCCATAGATATGCTAAAATAGCATTTAATTATAGAGTTGTGAGACATGACAATCACAGTATACATTTTTTATCTATCTCTAAACAGTACCTGTAACAATTATGTAATTTATTATATCCTATAAACTATTTAGAAAGACCAAGAATTAAAGATTCCCTTAAACTGGATAAAACTCCATTAAATGAATACTAGAACCACCAATACTTTAATATTAAACCAGTAATTGCAATATGTACATTCAAATATTGTGGCTTATAGTATAATTGTAATCCTTTCTATACTATAAATATCCAGTTTAAGGTTTAAATGGAATATATATATGGATTACATAGTAAATAATTTTTCAAAATCATATATAGCAATTAACTTTAACTATTGATAAAATCATAAAACTTGAAGGAAGTTAAGTTAAAGGGACTAATTTGGTAGTAAAAGTCGATATATAAAACCAAGTAAAAGGTATTAAACGGTAGTCAATTAGTAGAGGATACTATATGAATAGCATACGATTTAATCAGGATGCTACATGTTTTGTAGTTAGTCCTAGTAGTAATTTAATTACGATTTATAACTGTGATCCATTTGGTAAATGTTTTGAATTAGATGAAACAGGTAGTCGAAACGATATCAATGAAGAATTGCAAACAAATAATTCAACAGGGTTACATGAGAATTTAAAGGGCCGTAATGAACTTTTGGTAGAGATGTTATTCTCCACTAATTTAATAGCAATTGCTAATAAATCACAAAATTTATCTGAAGCAAAAAAGCTAAAAGTATTCAATACTAAAAGAAAGTCTACTATATGTGAGTTATCATTTTCACATCCTGTTTTGGATGTTGTTATGAATAGAAAACGTATGTGTGTTCTATTGGAAAGCGATCAAATATTTATATATGATATTTCATGCATGAAACATTTACAAACTATTGATATTTGGGATCACCATAGTAAATCAGGTTCATCAAGTTCAGTAAATGGAATAAATGAAGTTAGAAAGAGATCAAATTCGAATACTACAATTGTTAGACCAAAAATTGCTTTGAGTCATGATGATAGAAGTATACTTGCATTCACTTCATACAATTATGGGAAATCAGTAAATGACAGTATTCTGTTGAATGATATTGTTATATATGATGCATTGAATGTAATCCCTATTAATTATTTGAATACAGTACATAAGGGCCACGTCGTTTGCCTGGCTTTAAGTTCAGATGGTAAAATGGTAACGACAGCTTCAGAAAAAGGTACAGTTGTAAGAGTATTCAGTACAGGTGTTGATTTAGAGTCAGATTTATTGAAGCCATTACTTTGTGAATTCCGTCGTGGTAACAGACCTTGTCATTTATTTCAATTATCATTTAATAATGATTCTACTTTAATTGGATGCGTTGGTAATTCCGGCACAATTCATATCTTTAAGCTAGATACCTCGACTTTAGTAACAAATGATACTCTTACTGAAAGTGGTTCTTTTATCACTGCAGATGATATTAAAGCTTTGAGAAACGACGTTAACACTAAACAGTTCAGCAAACTGATATCAAGCACAATAAAAAAATCAATACCAAGCCAAGCTTTACGTCGTGATTATGCACATATTAATTTAAATAATGCAAAGATTAAGTGTAACATAGGTTTCCCTAAAGAATTTCCTAATGAGATATATGTAGCTGGAAGTGATGGAACCTTTTCAATATACTCTCTGCCTACGCAACATGGTGCATGTGTTTTATCTAAAAGAAACATGATGCAATGATACCATAAACAAGTGATGATATACTGAATAAATAAGTAATATGTACATCCATATATATGTATACTTTAATGACCATTTAAAATGAAAATTTAAATACCTACTAATTATTCTCCCCAATACTCGATTGAAAAATTAAAAGCACCATAATAAAATTTAAAAAGCAAGCCCAAACACGATTAGTAAATTTTGGAGTGGATGATTCATCAATGGTCTGGAATAAGTATTATCTATCTCAAATCATCGTTCATTGGCAGATAATTGGCTCTTTTCCATAGTGACATCTTAACCTTAAAACTGAAAAATTCATAAAATTTCGATGTTAGATACATAAATCTGAATGTAAAATGGTATAGAAGTTATTTGTAACTTTGAATGGTAATAATTTGGTAGCAATTACAGCGATAATGTTATTGTTTAGAGTTTCTAGTAGAAGGTTTTTTAGTGCTGTGAATGGTACTTCGTTATTGACGGAATTGAAGCAAAGGGGACTAATAGCAGATATATCTCAACCTGAAAGTATATTACAGAAAAAATTGGAAAATAATGAGACGATCAAACTATATTGTGGTGCAGACCCTACTGCCAAGTCTCTTCATTTAGGTAACATGGTTCCTCTGATGATTTTGTTAAATTTTTATGTTAGAGGCCATGATATTGTAGGATTAGTTGGTGGTGCTACAGGTAGAGTAGGTGATCCTAGTGGAAGAAAAACAGAAAGGGTTAATATGGAAGATAAAACTAGATTAGATAATATTGGTTTTATTAGTGAACAATTGAGACATTTCTTTTCCAATGGTTTGAAATATTGGGAAAGTAAAGGGTACAATAAAGATATCAAGCCAGGCAATTTTGAACAAGTGGATAATTTTAGCTGGTGGAAAGATGTAGGAATGTTAGATTTTCTAAGTCAATATGGACGTCATATTAGAGTCCAATCAATGTTATCTAGAGATTCTGTATCTTCAAGACTAACAGCATCTGGAGGTTTAGGTTTTAATGAATTTACTTATCAAATTCTTCAAGCATATGATTTTTATCATCTGTATAAGAATAAAAATGTTTTAGTCCAAGTTGGTGGCGCAGATCAATGGGGTAACATTACTGCTGGTATTGATCTAATATCTAGAATAGATTCAGATGTTAAAAAATCACCTGCCTTCGGTATAACAGCACCATTATTAACCACTTCTACTGGTGAGAAATTTGGAAAAAGTGCTGGTAATGCAGTTTTCATCGACCCTAAGATAAATACAGCCTATGATATATTCCAATATTTTTATAACACTACTGATGAAGACGTAAGTAAATTTTTGAATATATTCACTTTATTGAGTCAAGAAGAAATTAATTCCATTGTAGTTGAGCATTCTGAAAATCCACAGTTACGTAAAGGTCAAATAAAGTTAGCAAAAGAAGTAACAGACTTGATTCATGGTGTTGGTAGTGGGCTAGCAGCTCAAAAAGTTTCTGAAATTATTTTTAATAATGCAAATGATCAATATGTATATAGTGGTAGTGAATTATTGAATATATTTGATGGGGCTGGTATATTAAGCACTGCTAATAAAAATGAATCTCTAGTTTCTATAATAGCAAGATTGACAAATTGTTCTAAATCTGAAGCTAAAAGGAAAATTACCCAAGGAAGTGTTTACTTAAATACAACAAGAGATAAAATAACTAATGACATTACTAATTATGATCAATATTTGATTGATAATGAAGTGCTAATGTTAAGAATTGGTAGACAAAAATATTTTGTTATCAAAATGGAATGAAAAAACTATTAATAAAATTTATATTACAAATACCTACCCAAATCTATAGAATTAAACCGTACATAAAATAATGAAAACTTTGTAAATATTCTCAGAAACAATTTTTTTTTCCTAAAGATTACTAATCTCTCTTAGCATTACTTAACATTTCAGCTTCACACCATGCTATAAATGCCCATAGCCAGAACATTACGGGGCATAACAGAAACCAACACCAATAAAATGAAAGTTTCTCATTATCTTTCATATAATAAAAAAGAACCAGAGATCCAATCACGATCGTATAAGTACCAGACAATACGACATAACCCAACGTCCTCTGCTCCATTCCTAATGATGTATGTACCCAATAGACACTGATGAGATACCACTTTGTTAAAGCTTTAAAGATTAATAAAGTTTCAAAGCTATTATTCCTTTAAATATTCCGAGATGTTGGAAATTATTTTAAGAGATGAGGTAAAAGGGAAGAAGCAAGTAGTAAGATTTAGTTTTACTACAAGTGGTATATCAGCACAAATATAGGCTAATGGTTGAAGGTAAAGAGGTGTATGATAATGTTGCAAAGATGTTTCTAACTCGTTATAAAGATTGGATAATTTCTAAAGTTCATGAAACTGCAGATACTGCTAAATTTGAACGTTTAGTACAAACTAATAATTTTGCTAAAGAATTAAACCATTTGAGTAATAGTTTATGTTTTCTATATGATAATGCAGAATGGCATTCCATTGTCTTGGAAACTTTGGATTTGGATACTATTTATTCAAACGTGGATAAGCAAGTGAAAGAATCTGAAGAAGAATATACAGATCTATTAGTAAAAGAACTATTACGTTACTTTAAGCAAGATTTCTTTAAATGGGTTAATCAACCAGATTGTAAAAACTGTGGTTCAGATATTACACAAAGTCAAACTTCTTTGGGTATTCAACGTGCTACTGCAGAAGAAGCACGTTACCAATGTGGTCATGCAGAGGTTTATAAATGTAACAATTGTGGTAATATTACTAGATTTCCTAGATATAATCATCCAATTAAGTTACTTCAAACAAGAGAAGGTAGATGTGGTGAATTCTGTAATGTTTTCACCCTTATTTTAAAGTCATTTGGTTTAGAAACTAGATATATTTGGAATAGGGAAGATCATGTATGGTGTGAATACTACTCTTCGTATTTAAAAAGATGGGTCCATGTTGACCCTAGTGAACAATCATTTGATCAACCATACATTTATTCTATTAACTGGAACAAGAAGATGAGCTATTGTATTGCTTTTAACAAAGAAGGAATGACAGATGTGAGTAAACGTTACATTATACAAAATGAACTACCAAGGAATCAGATATCTGAACCTGAACTACAATACCTCTGTAGGTTTATAACTAAGAAACTGAGAAATAATATGGATGATAATGAAATATATAAATTAGAAATGAGAGACGAAAGAGAGAGGTTGGAATGGATTCCAGAAAAATCTAAGGATGACACTATAAGTGAAACTGATAAAAAAGGAAGAATCAGTGGGTCTGCTGAATGGAAAGCAGCAAGGGGTGAAGATGGTAAGTAACTATGTATACTAGAAATAATATATATCATTTTTCTCTGAATTAAATACAAATTAAATTAATCAAGATATTGAATTAAGGTTTTCTTCATCTTATAAAAATAATATATGGAGGGCTTATATGGAAAGAAATAAGATGAATATATTTTTTAATTTACATGATGTTTTCTATTTATTTATAATATTTGAAGAATGACTCTATATTTGAAAGTATTGAGAAGAGTTTTTTTTTGAAATTTCAAGTAATATCTTTAAAATTAATCAACATCTAGATTTATCGAAGAGACAATTGATTTTTGTGAAAAGGTTCTGTCTAATAGTTTTTCAAAGAAAGTCATTGATAATTTATTGCTTTCACGTCTTTTTTCCAATTCCTTTTTAATAGTCAGTTTCTTATCCAAAACTAGTTCACATGATTTTAAGATTTCTCGAACTGGCACTCTCAGGACATTGTTAATTTCTTTAGCTATTCTTTCTGAATTCATGTGGATGTAATCTAGTTTCTGTAACTGTTCTTTATACTTTCTAAGTAGATTCATAGGTAAAGCACGAGGTAGATCATAAATCAAATATGATAACCCAAGCAACCCACCAGCGAGTAATAATGGACCAGAAAGGTTTCTTATAGATTTCCAAGAGAAGAAGTGAGCTCCTTGAATAAAAGCATTTCCAATAACTCTAGCGCCACCCAATGAGTAGATTGCTAACGTAGGAATCTTTGAAGTAAATAATAATGATGGATTAATCCAATATTGACTGAAGGAATAGTTTCCAAAACCCATCAATGTCTTAGTATTCTTTTCATTACTATTTATCTCTATCATTTCTTTTGACTTAGCCCATGGATTTTTAATAATACCACAACTTACATATAGCAAAAATCCATCCCATGTTGGTGCCAAAATATCTTTAACAGATAAATGAACACTTAATTTCTTGATATGAGAGTGAGATTTTTTAGTGAACATTAAATCACTTTTAAAAATACGGCCAGACATAAAGTCATCTCCTAATTCTTCCTTTCCAAGATTGTTTATTTTTTCGACAGCCTTTGATGTCTCAATTTTAGCATAAGCTTCAGCATTTTGAATTCCTTCTTTGATTGAAGTTAATATATATTGTTCAGTGTGAAAAATAAAATCATGGATATGCGACAAACCTTCATATCTTGGGAAGTCATATAATGAAAGATTTAGGGAGTTTAGAATCGAATACTTGGTGTATGCAGAACTACTGGTTGCAGTTTTCTCGACAAGTTTATCAACTGTTGTTGCTAGTGATGCACAACGATTAGTAGCGCTAGCTAGTTCAGGTTTCAAAATATCTATTTCATTCTGGAGATTTTTGTCTTCTTCCAAATATATATTAATATTGCATTTGGATATGGCTTCAATATCTGTTAATAATTTTAACAAAAATGTTTTAGCAGGTAAAAGTTTAGATAGTGATCTTTTCTTTAAGATAAAATCACGTAATGAATTTTCCAGGTTTTCAAAATCAGGATTTGGTTCATTAGGATTATCATTGTTATCATTGTTATCACAATTATCATCATCGTTATTTGGATTTCTCTCTGGATCAGTATCATCTTTTCCTTCAATGAAATGAACAAATTCTCCAGAGAGTTTATGGGTTTCAGGAGATAAGTCTTTGATTTGCTTCAATATTAAATCTTTGCAACGTTGTTTATCTCTAATTTTATCAAATTTTTTGACTACAAAAAACATTAGCTTCTTCTCTTTTGAAGCTAATTTTATAAACTCTCTGGCAGATAATGTCAATTGATTTTCAGCATTTACAACAAATATAACTAAATCAATTTCTTCTTGACGAGCCATAACTTCTGCAGTTTGTACAGAATCGATATTCAAACCAGGGGAATCTATTAAGGAAATATTGACTATACCATTTCTTAATAAGCTAGTTTCTGATGGTTTTTTATTATCTTTGATGTATACTTTCAATAATACATGGAGATCATTTTGTTGTACTAAATCTGGTAACTCATTTAAACTATGTATTTCATAAGTGGAATAATCTTTGATATCATACACCTGGTTGGCATCTTTCACGGATTTCGCAATCGAGTAAGGTATTGAATGGACTTCTTCATTTCCATTATTTTCTCTTGCATCTAAAATTTCACAAAACACTTCAGTACAAGGAAGTTGATCTTCAGGTAAAACATTTCTTTTCAATAACGAATTACAAAAATTTGACTTCCCTGTATTCACATCACCTGTAATAAATACTTTTGATGATACATCATCAATACGTTTTTGTAAAGATTTTAAATGATTTTGAGCTATATTAATTTGAGATTTGAATAAAGTTGCCAATGCTTGTTTATCCAAATTAAAATCGCCATTATTTGTATAATTACCATCAATCTTTAATTCTAATTTCAAAACATGTAACACATCCTCATCAATCTTAAATTTGGGAATATAAATTGGTCTTATATCATTTTCTTTATTAATGTTGTTCAATAGATCGTTTACTTGTAAAATAGATCTTGCCAACCCGACTCTATTATTCTTATAATTCCATTGACTTAATTGAGATGAAGCTAAAGCTTTATTTGCCTTGAACTCCTCCTTTCTTAATTTCCTATTAACAGAACCATTAAACCCATGAATATTAGAATTTCCAGTTCCAATAGCAGTTATTGAATCATCCAAATAATCATCATTGTCATGATTGTTACCATCTGCATAAAAATCATCATAGTTATTATCTAACACATTGTCATTAACAGTCAGAGATCCATCAGATTTGGAATAAGTTACAGAAGATGCATTTATATTACCAAATAATTGACTTTTTTTGTCATCATGGTTTGATCCATCCACAAGTTCATCATCCTTGGAGATATTTTCATTAGAATTGGACATCTCACTGTTTGCATGTAGTATCACCCCTCTTGCGTGCTCTAGTAAACTCAAAAGGTATAATCAATTACATATAAAGCCAATTTACAATCTAAATCAATACACTTCTCAAGTATTAAATATTTCAGAATTTCCACCTCGCTGTATTTGTCAGTACAAAATAGCGACACAATATAAGAAGTAACTAAATAAGAAGCAAGTATAGTAAGGGTGTTTTGTAAGTATTTAGCTAGTTACATTTATTGCAATTACCTGGGGTAATTGCAATAAATTTAAGGTTCATGTAATACATTACTAGTGAAGTCATTTCATATACTGTAAAAGAATCACATGCGTCTCTCCCCTAGTTCAAAATTTATCATATTTAAAGTTTTTGAAAATAGTTCTGCCTTCCAGCATCAACTCAATTGACTATTACCACAACCCAATTCTACCACTGAGCCAATTCTACCATGTTAATAACACTAGATTAAGTTAAATTAATAGCTATAAACCATATAGAATTATACTGTAATGCGCTCGTCTACAGCGACTTTCTGTTCTTTTTCCAATATTTTTTCATTGAAAATTTTTTTTTTGGTCTTGAGCTCATCTCATCTCATCTCATCTCAAAGTTATACAGTATATAGTGTATATTATCTTTTTAATTGATATTAATTAATAATTATTAATATATTAGTGTTTTTTACATTAAATTTTGCTTAAGAGAGTAGTGTATAATCATCGGTGCTGGTTAGTTAATTTATTGCTATCTGTTGGTGTATATATTCTTATAAAAGGAAATATAGGATCCATATACTCTAAAAATTATTTGATTTATTCAATATGCAATTATCCTGGAAAGATATCCCAACTGTTTCACCAGCCAATGATCTTTTGGACATTGTGTTGAACAGAACACAAAGAAAAACTCCAACTGTCATTAGACCTGGTTTCAATATTACTAGAATTAGAGCATTTTATATGCGTAAAGTTAAATTTACTGCTGAAGGTTTTATTGAAAAATTTGATGATATTGTTAAAGGTTTCCCAAATATTAATGATGTCCATCCTTTCCATAGAGATTTAATGGATACTTTATATGAAAAGAATCATTATAAGATTTCCTTAGCTGCTATCTCTCGTTCTAGAACTTTAGTGGAACAAGTTTCAAGAGATTACTTAAGATTGTTAAAGTTTGGTCAATCTTTATTTCAATGTAAGCAATTGAAGAGAGCTGCCTTAGGTAGAATGGCTACCATTGTCAAGAAGTTAAAGGACGCTTTGTCTTATTTGGAACAAGTTCGTCAACATTTAGGTAGATTGCCATCTATTGATCCAAATACCAGAACTCTATTGATTTGTGGTTATCCAAATGTTGGTAAATCTTCTTTCTTAAGATGTATCACTAAAGCTGATGTTGAAGTTCAACCATATGCTTTCACCACTAAATCCTTATACGTTGGTCATTTTGATTACAAATATTTACGTTTCCAAGCTATTGATACTCCAGGTATTTTGGATAGACCAACTGAAGAAATGAACAACATTGAAATGCAATCTATTTATGCCATTGCTCATTTACGTTCATGTGTCTTATACTTTATGGATCTTTCCGAACAGTGTGGTTTCAGTATTGAAGCCCAAGTTAAATTATTCCATTCTATTAAGCCATTGTTCGCTAACAAATCTGTTATGGTTGTTATTAACAAGACTGATATTATTGCCCCAGAAGATTTAGATGAAGAACGTGCTAAATTGTTGGATACTGTTAGAGAAGTTCCAGGTGTTGAAATCATGACAGCTTCTTGTCAATTAGATGAAAATGTTATGGAAGTTAGAAACAAGGCTTGTGAAAAATTATTAGCTTCTAGAATTGAAAATAAATTGAAATCTCAAGCTAGAATCAACAACGTTTTGAACAAGATTCATGTTTCTCAACCACAAGCCAGAGATGATGTCAAAAGAGCACCATATGTTCCAGAATCATTCACTGCTCTTAAGAAGTACGATCCAGAAGATCCAGAAAGAAGATTATTGGCTAGAGATATTGAAGCTGAAAATGGTGGTGCTGGTGTTTTCAACATTAACTTAAAGGACAAATATATCTTGGAAGACGATGATTGGAAGAATGATATCATGCCAGAAATTTTGGATGGTAGAAATGTTTACGATTTCTTAGACCCTGATATTGCTGCTAAATTACAAGCTTTAGAAGAAGAAGAAGAAAGATTAGATGCAGAAGGTTTCTACAACTCCGACGATGATGACGAAACTTACGAAGGTTTCGATGCTGAAGAAGTTGGTGATATAAAAGATAAAGCTCAATGGATTAGAGAAAAGCAAAAGATGATGATTGCTGAAGCCAGAAATAAAAAATCATTGAAGAACAAGGCTATCATGCCTCGTTCCAAGATGGTCAAATCATTTGGTCAAATGGAAAAGCATATGGCTACTTTAGGTCACGATATGTCTGCCTTACAAGATAAACACAGAGTTGCTGCTGAAGAAAACAGATATGTTGATTCAGGTGCTGATATTGTATTTGGTGGTAGTGAAAGTATGTCTGCTAACTCTGCTAACGGTGGTAAATTGAACCAAACCGATAGATTGTTGGACGGTGTTGCCGATGGTGAAATGAGATCCAAGGCTGATAGAATGGCTAAATTACAAAGAAGAGAAAGAAACAGAATGGCCAGAGCCGGTGAAGCTGATAGACATGCTACCGCTTCTCTTCCAAAGCATTTGTTCAGTGGTAAGCGTGGTAACGGTACAACTGATTTCCGTTAGTTTGTGCAGTTGTATCATTTCTACATATCATTTACCATCAAACCTATTATCAATTTAAGCAAATTCCTTTCCCTTGGATTTTATTCTTTATATATTATTATTATATCAAGTACTGTATATTATGTCATAATTTAAGATATTTTTAATTGAATTTTGAAGTGAATTCTAATGTTTATAAAAATAAGAATAATATTAAATTAATGTTTTTAATGTTTTTAATGTTACTTTTAACTTTTGCAATTTTATCATTTAAACACAAGTTGGAAACCTACCAACATAAACTTTCTCAAATTTGAACAAAATATAAAATACAAGATATAAAAAAAAACTTAGAGACTGGATCCCCTACTACAAGACTACCAACTATACTGAACTATTACTATCAATGCTCGAGGGTATCAATCAATTTATTCATTTATTCCCAAGACATTCTTAATCGATTACGTAACCTCGGAAGTATCCATTTAAGTGAATTAAGTTACACTTCCCAAACATTTCCTTGAAAAAACATACTAATGCCTCAAATGAATCCGATTACAAACCGTCGATTATCAACATCAACCTCCAAAGTAATAGAACACTTCATCACTAAGGAATTTGGTAACTGAGAAGACCAAATGATAAAGTCACTAATCAATTCTCAATAAGCTCTATGGTATGGCCCAGCCAGCTCTTATTTGATTCAAATCTTAAAAAATTCTGTTTCCGCGCATAATATGCACGATTAAATCTAAAATTTGTATAGAAGTTTCTGTTAGCGGGAACTTTAAGTAGGGGCTTTACCCAGTTCCGTGCAGAAATAAGCTTTTGAACATTAGTAAGATAGATGTCAAAATTTATATTGCAAAGTGGTTTAATGAACATTTGTGATATGATGGATGAGTTCATTGAACTTCTTGATTGTTCAGTTGTGGAAAGGTATATAAGGATTAGGATATCTATGGATGAATTATATCTTTCTATTTCTTTGTATTGTTATATTAATATTTTATAGTTATAATATGATTACTGTTAAAAGGGCAAGCAAAAAATTTATCAATTCTAGCTTACTTCCAATCATAAATAAAAGAGAAATGTCTACCCCAATTACTAAATACGATTATGTTGTCATTGGTGGTGGTTCTGCTGGTGTTGCCTCTGCTAGAAGAGCTGCCCTATATGGTGCTAAAGCTTTGGTTATTGAAGGTAACAAATTAGGTGGTACTTGTGTTAATGTTGGTTGTGTTCCAAAGAAACTTATGTGGTACGCTTCTGATTTAGCTACCAAGATGCAACATGGTTACAACTATCAATTGTATCAAGATCAACCTTTAACAAAGGAAAATTTAACATTTAATTGGCCTGAATTTAAGAAGAAAAGAGATGCTTATTTGAGAAACTTAAATGCCATATATCAAAAAAATTGTGATAAAGAAGGTGTTGATGTTATCTTTGGTTGGGCTAGTTTCAATAAGGATGGTCATGTTGAAGTTAAGAAGCACGATGGTACCACTGAAACTTATGCTGCTAAGCATACTTTAATTGCTGTTGGTGGTAAACCAGTTTACCCAACTCATATTCCGGGTTATGAACATGGTATTTCTTCAAACGAATTCTTTGAATTAGAAACTCAACCAAAGAAGGTTGTCGTCGTCGGTGCTGGTTACATCGGTGTTGAAATCTCAGGTGTTTTCCACGGTTTAGGTACTGAAGCTCATTTAGTTATTAGAGGTGAAACTGTCCTAAGAAAGTTCGACACAATCATTCAAGATACCGTTACAAACCATTACATTGAAAGTGGTATTAATATCCATAAATCCTCAGAAGTTAGTAAAGTCGAAAAGAACGCCGATGGTAAATTAACCGTTACTTTATCAACTGGTGAAGTTATTTCTGATGCTGATACATTAATCTGGACTATCGGTCGTACATCATACTTAGGTTTTGGTTTAGAACACACCGGTGTTACTTTAAACAAAGCTGATCAAATCATTGTCGATGAATACCAAAACACTGTTGTTCCAAACATTTATGCTTTAGGTGACATTGTTGGTAACTTCGAATTAACCCCTGTTGCCATTGCTGCTGGTAGAAAATTATCTAACAGATTATTTGGCCCAGAAAAGTTTAAGAACGATAAATTAATCTATGAAAATATCCCAAGTGTTGTTTTCTCCCATCCTGCTGCTGGTTCAACTGGTTTAACTGAAGCTGAAGCTATTGAAAAGTTTGGTAAAGAAAACATAAAAATTTACAGTGCATCATTCAATAGTATGTACTATTCTATGTTGGATGCTTCTCAAAAGTCTCCAACCAGATATAAGATTGTTTGTAGTGGTCCAGAAGAAAAGGTTGTTGGTTTACATATTGTTGGTGATGATGCCGCTGAAATTTTACAAGGTTTTGGTGTTGCTGTTAAGATGGGAGCTACCAAAGCCGATTTTGACAACTGTGTTGCCATCCATCCAACCAGTGCTGAAGAATTGGTTACCATGCGTTAAAATATATTGATGTAATTGTACATATATATATATATATATATATATATATATATTTGCCATCTTAATAATGTTCCATCAACACAAATTAATAAGAAAATTTTTCTATCAAGCATTCCAGTTCTCTCAGATTTGTTAGAGATTATAAGATACATTAATATTCTTTCTATGAAAATTTATCGTACTTACATGGTTTATGCACATTACTTCATATATTTTAAATAAAAACAAAATGAAAAATTAATAATAAATTTTAAGACTGAGTTAAAAGATACAAAATATAAATGGAGTATACAATTATGTTAAATCAAAGACTTAAATATGTTTAAGCCTTCAAAGAAGAAGCTCTTCTCTTTCTGGTTTCAGCTTTTTCGGCCTTTCTTTCAGCTAATCTCTTAGCTAATAATTGAGCGTATTCAGCAGCAGCTTCTCTTTGAGCTTGAGCGTTCTTAACCTTCAAAGCCTTTTGGTTTCTCTTTCTTTGCAATCTTTGTGGAGTAACCAATCTTTGGATCTTTGGAGCCTTGGTGTAGGTCTTTTCACCCTTGGTAACTTCTCTTCTGATAACGAAGTCACGGACATCATCTTCCTTGGTTAAACCGTAGAATTTTCTGATGTTGTTAGCTCTCTTTGGACCTAATCTCTTTGGAACAGTAGTGTCAGTAACACCTTCTAATTCTTGTTCACCCTTCTTGGTGATGACCAAAGACAAGACAGCCAAATCTGGACCAACAATGGCACCTCTGACGGACTTTCTCTTTCTTTCACCAGCACGTCTTGGTCTGTAACAAGAAACACCCTTGGTTAATAATAGCTTAACTCTGGTTGGTAATAAAACACCTTGCTTCATTGGGAAACCTTGTTTGTCGTTACCACCGGTAATCTTAAAAGTGTAACCCTTGAATTCATCACCAACGGATTCACCTTCAACTTCTTGACCGATTCTCTTGTCGTAGAAGACACGGATACGGTGTTCGTCATCGATTTCGACGGTCTTTTGGGAACCGTTAACTGGGTAAGCAATGTTCAACTGTTTTAAAATTAATAATAATAAAATTGTTAGTATAACTATTCGACAAAATTTCTTTTTAGAATAGGAATGCATTATATAATGACTGTCACAATATTCGAAAAAGAATAACTCATTTTTAACCACTTTCTTCTTACCATAGATTATTCCACCACTTATAAAACATAGCTAATAACTCATACTTGACTTTAAAACTTCTTTTTTTCATTTACTTAGCGTTTCTATTCCTATTCATTATATCTAATAACCCATATTTTTTGTAGTCAAAACTATGGTAAATTCATTCTATACAATAACTCATTGTTCTATGATTATTTTTAAAATTAATATCTCTATCTGTAATCATTCGCTCATTTATTGATATGGTATCGTCATTTAACTCATATTATTCTTATCCAATTGTGCAACGTCTTCATTATTTATATCAATACATTCTTCTTCATTTGTAGTTCTTAAATCTATTATAATTTCTTAACATACCTTCATGATGGCTCACTTGTCTTTAGTATATGGTCTTGTATAGAGAGTAACAAGAGCTATACTAATAAATCTAAATAACGTTAAACTTATACTCTATTGTTATGGTTTTTTTACAATTTCTTAGTTTGTTGAAGCCTAACTTCTGAGTATCGATGATACATATCACACTGACGCTTCCCAGCATTACCATACAAAATTATTCAAGATTGATGAAAAGTTTCACCAGTCACTTAGAGCTTGAGAGTTGGTGAAAGATTTCGACACTGGGTAAGTGATAGGCAGAGAATAATAATTCTGTAACATTTAGACAGAAGTCTACTGAGACTAGAGGAAAGTTTGGTAAAGAATCCTGTCTAGAATCTCTTGTTGAAAGGGCATTGTTAGAAGGAGAAGTTTATCAAGCGAGCCTAAGTTGGGCATAACATAAAATACAAGTTAGGTTCAGAAGTTTCGAAGAGCTCGCGAAAGCGGAAGCTGCTAATGCTGAAACTTTCGCTTAATATTTATTTTTTATGAAAAAATAGAGTACTGTTTTCTAAATGTATGGATGTTATATACAATGTATGGGTGCACACAGTCCTGTGTTATATTTTGATAGTTTTCAGGAATTATTTGCGTATATTATTTCATCATTACATATATTTAAAAGAATGTTATCTTACATTATTCACAACAGGTTAATTGGGTTTGAAATCAATCAACTACAAAGTAAAAATGTTAAATTTTTGAAGTAATTTTAAACATATTTATATACATTTAAATAAATGCCAAAGTAATTCATTGAATTTTAAATTAGTTTCCTTTCTTGCCCTTGTCATTTCTTTCATCACCTTTTGATGCATTTGGAAAGTCAAAATACTTTCCAGTCGCTGATGACGGCTGATTCTGATTACTATAAGTTGATGAGCCTGTGTTACCATTATATGAATTTATGTTAATATCATTATTTTGATTGGAAGTAGTAGTTCCCTTTTGAAGAGCGGCTGCATTGCTTGAAGGAAATTCTTGTTTGATTGACCAATCCTGAAACATAGACATCGAGGTACTAGGAGAAGGAAATATTAGATCATGTGCAAATTTAGAAGGAAGAGATCCCGTTGGTGGGCCTCCTAAAGCACTTCCTGGCTGTTCTTGAAGACTTGGAGACTGCACTTTATTTGGGATAGTTGCGCCATTTTGAATATTTAATTGTTGTGGTTGCTGCTGTTGCTGTTGTGTATGCTGATGAGGTTGCTGCTGTTGCTGTTGTGACATTTGTAGTTGTCGTTGAAAGAAATAGTTATATGAATTTGGTGGTAAACTACTAGTTTGAGGGCCACCAGTAGGAAGATTTCCATTAACACTCTTGTTGGGATTAGTACTAAAGGATTGTAGAGGTGTTGCAATATAAGGTTGTGCAGATGGAAATGACAAGTAGACTGGAGGTAATCCATATCCACTAATCGTTGGTGATTTAAAACTGGATCTAGATGTGTCACTTTTATCAAGTATTAGAGGATCTGTACCTGAATTTATTACATTAGTTGGAGTGGTACCTTCGCCAGCTTTTAAAGTCATATCATCACCATTTGCATACGCTGTGTCAGTTTGATTGTGATTATGGCTGAAATGTGCGGCAGTTATACTGGAATTCGAAGAAGTAGTAGAGAGGGGTCTAGCATTGTTTAAACTGCCTGCACTATTAACAGATTCTGATCTCGTATTGTTTGCAGGATTATCATTATTACTTGGAATCTGAACTCTTAAAATCGGTCTCATCGATACTTTAGTTGAAATATTATTCAAATTAGACAAACGAGCATTACTTGTATTTGGTTGATTAATTGATGATCCTGTATTGCTAGTAGACTTAGATAAATTATCTAAGATGGTCATTTTATTATTAGAATTACCGTTTACAATATCAACATTTGATTCAGGAGACTCAATAAATGCTGGTTGATTTGCAACTGAATGATAAAGACTTTTAAATTGATTTTGAACTTTACTAACTTTTAATTTTTTATTATTTCTAACACGATCTATATTTATAGAATCATCGTTATCTCTTTTCTTTTTGGTATTCTTTGATTTATTTATCAACTCTATCCTACTTGACGATCTTGTTCTTGTAGTTCTTAATGATTCAATACTTGTATTAGTTGTATTATCATTATCCTCCTCCCCCTCGTCATCTTCCTCATCATCTTCATCTTCATCTTCATCTTCCTCTTCATCACCGTCATCTTCATCATCGTCTTCTTCATCACCATCATCATTTTCTTGCTCTAATGATTGTTTTACAACCACCTCTTCAGGTTTTATCTTTCTAGTATACGGTTTTCTTGGTTTTTTATTAAAAATAGTTGATTTATTATTTCTTATAGCATCATAAACATGAGTTTTCTTGTAAGCTCCACCATAATCCATTGGTGTTTTAATTGTATGATTTAAAGTTTTATCATTTTCTTCATAAAATTTTAAAAAATCTGAAACATTATCCATTGATTTAAATTCATAAATGGTTTTATTTGTCCCTAATATAATCAATGACACATCAACTTGGCATAATACTGATAATTCATAAGCTTTTTTCAATAAACCTGTCTTTCTTTTAATAAACGTCACTGATCTATTACGATCTTCAATAATTGGTTCAATATCAATTTTACGTCTACCCATTGTTCACTAAAAGAGGGAAAAAAAGAACAATTCTATGGAATTTAATAGCAATTAATTATATTTGAAGTATTGTCTATTATACGCCAATTTTTTATGCTAAATGGAATGTTATTATTTAACAAAAAAATTAATTATAAGAATATATTAATATTAGTATACAGATACCGGTGACGACACTTATTTATAAATGTAAACAATACCTGTATTAATTCAAGTATATATATATATTTATTCAAATATGATTGATAATTCAAGTAAAATTTCAATAAATTTCAATGAGGCGAATACAATGCTCCACGTAAGTAATGATCTTTACGTTAAGACTGTAAAATGTAAATTCTTCTTTTTCAAAATACAGATTGAAATATTTAAGAAAGCACAGAAACTAACGTAGAAATCATGCATATGATTACCGATTTATTTTTTGAAAGAAAAAAACAGAGTTTCACTTACAAAACAACCGAGAAAATAACGTGGAGGAAGTATAACAGGAGATGGGAAACTAATACGTATTTTTTAGACGTTGTACGGGTTGTTCTTTGTACCTTAGTTATTTGCTTCAAAAAACTATCAATAAAGAATATAAATATGTTTAAATATACATAAATTTGGTCTAAAAATAGTAAAACTGTAACTAAGTTAAATAATCTTAGTTACAGTTACTTGATTAGTAATTGAAAGTAAAAGTCAAGAATCTTATTATGGTCAATTCTAAACCAAGAAATATTTTTACTGAATTATATTGATACCATTGGCTAATTTGATTATGAGTAGGAGTAGGAGTACAAATTAGGAAAATTCTTTCGCCATGAAGAATGTAATTTACGTGCATCAATAGTATTATATATATATATATATATAACTGTATCTATATATATAATATATATATATAATACTATTGACTAATTTGGTAACTGTTAGTAAGATCTATATCCCTCAGAATGGGAAGAGGCTTATATGGTAATTAGATATATATACATGCATATAGTATATGATATCACGTGCGTATACGTGACATGACTTGGTCACGCGAATTGCAAATTGCGTTCAAACCAGCCGGGTAATTGCACATGACCAAAATATATATATTTATTTTTCATTTTAAACTCATCTCATCTCATCTCATCTCATCTCATAGCAATTATGAGATGAGATGAGAGGGATTCATTGAATCAGCCAAAACGAATTTCTGCAAATGGAGTTGTAATTTGGTTACCCAAATTATACTACCGAACAGTAATATAATTGCACATTAAAACTGATAATGTATCGGGTTCGGTTCTATCGCATAATAATTATCTCATTTGAATAAAACCCCATTCTTCCTCTTTTAAATTGCTTAAATTTATATCAACGAATCCTTCTGTATACCATACAAGCAGATAACTAAACCCTACTGTTGTACAAAATATTACTATGCCAGTAATAGGGTTTCTCATTAAGACCAAATGTTTTAACAACTTTTTCTAACAGAATCCCGATTTCATGGCGGAGCAAGCAAACACTGTACATGTACACACGCACTATTTTTCTTTCTCTTTTGGTTTCTTCCCATGCATAAGATTACTTGCCTGCAGCGCTTCTCTTAGATGCATGCACGAACAGTTTTTTTTTTTTCAAAAATACTTAATTACACCAATTATAAAAAACCGATACAAAGTTCAATTAGTTAAGCTTTCATATATACTTGACGCAGTTTAAAGAGAATATTATATACAGTAAGAAACAAAGTATAGTAGTACAATTGAATAACATAAATTTAAGGACCGTGCTTTTGCTTATTTCCCTTGTCTTGGTTACTTATTATTGAAGATACATATTAATTTTTTTTTTTCAGAAAATTTCTTACTTTGGCGGCTTTTACTGTATTTATTCCCTAGGAAACATTTTAAATTTTTCAAAATTGATGGAAAAGTTAAATATTTACTTTTCAGTGAGTGAAAAAAAAAATTAATTAAGCTTTAATTTACTGCACGTACAATGATGGAGTTAAGTTGGAAAAAGTTAAACTTTTCAATACACGTAAATTGAGAAGAGGTATAATGTTATCAACAATTTTTCATTTTTGATCATTATCAATTTCTTGATGAAACTTTAATATATTTAATGTTTAATATATATACATACATTGAAATTTTGTTAGGTATTTATTAATTCTTCTCTTATTAATATATATCTTTAAATTTTATTTCAAATATTTTTTGATTTAAAGTAAAGTAATTGAAATATTCTTTGAAATAGTCGGTGAAGTTTCATATAGCCCATTAACTTTTTTCTAATTCATTCATTTCTTATATCATTCATAGAAAAAAAATTGATTTCATAGAGTTATTTCTTTTGACTACACATATTCACATACATATACACATATAAAATTATAATGACTACTGAAAAGGAACATAAAGTCGTTCACGAAGCTGTTAACGTTTTAGCTCGTGAAGCTCCAGAACATTTTTACAAATCTCAACCAAGTAAAGGTTACGTTACTGATATGGATCAATATAATAAGATGTACAACCAATCTATTAATGATCCAGAAACTTTCTTTGGTAAGATGGCTACTGATTATTTACATTGGGATAGACCATTTTCTAAAGTTAAATCAGGTTCAATTGAAAATGGTGATGCTTCATGGTTCTTAAATGGTGAATTAAACGCTTCTTATAACTGTGTTGATAGACATGCTTTTGAAAATCCAGAAAAAACTGCTCTTATTTATGAAGCTGATGATGAAAGTGAAAATAGAATTATTACTTTTGGTGAATTACTAAGACAAGTTTCTCAAGTTGCTGGTGTTTTACAAAGTTGGGGTGTTAAGAAAGGTGATACCGTTGCCGTTTACTTACCAATGATTCCAGAAGCTGTTGTTGCTATGTTAGCTATTGCTCGTTTGGGTGCTATTCATACCGTCGTTTTTGCTGGTTTCTCAGCTGGTTCTTTAAAAGACCGTGTAGTCGATGCTGGCTGTAAAGTTGTTATCACATGTGATGAAGGTAAGAGAGGTGGCAAGACTGTTAACACTAAGAAAATCGTCGATGAAGGTTTAAATGGTGTTGATGCCGTTTCCCGTATCTTAGTATTCCAAAGAACTGGTACTGAAGGTATTCCAATGAAGGCTGGCAGAGATTTCTGGTGGGGAGAAGAAACCGCTAAACAAAGAGGCTATTTACCACCAGTTTCTTGTAACTCTGAAGATCCATTATTCTTATTATATACTTCAGGTTCTACTGGTGCTCCAAAGGGTATTGTCCATACCACCGGTGGTTACTTATTAGGTGCTGCCTTAACTACTAGATACGTTTTCGATATTCATCCAGAAGATGTTTTATTCACCGCCGGTGATGTCGGTTGGATTACTGGTCATACTTATGCTTTATACGGTCCATTAGCTTTAGGTACTGCCACAATTATTTTCGAATCTACCCCAGCTTACCCAGATTACGGTAGATACTGGAGAATTATTGAACGTCACAGAGCTACTCATTTCTATGTTGCTCCAACTGCTTTAAGATTAATTAAGCGTGTTGGTGAATCTGAAATTCCAAAATATGATACTTCTTCCTTACGTGTCTTGGGTTCTGTTGGTGAACCAATTGCTCCAGATTTGTGGGAATGGTACCATGAAAAGATTGGTAACAAGAACTGTGTTATTTGTGACACTATGTGGCAAACAGAATCCGGTTCTCATTTAATTGCTCCATTAGCCGGTGCTGTTCCAACCAAACCAGGTTCTGCTACCGTTCCATTCTTTGGTGTCAATGCTTGTATCATTGACCCAGTTAGTGGTGTTGAATTAGAAGGTAATGATGTGGAAGGTGTTTTAGCTGTTAAGGCTCCATGGCCATCCATGGCCAGATCTGTCTGGAACAACCACGACAGATACATCGATACCTACATGAAGCCATACCCAGGTTATTACTTTACAGGTGATGGTGCCGGTAGAGATCACGATGGTTACTACTGGATCAGAGGTAGAGTTGATGATGTTGTTAATGTTTCCGGTCACAGATTATCTACTTCTGAAATTGAAAGTTCTTTATCAGTTCACGAAAATGTTTCTGAATCTGCTGTTATTGGTATTCATGATGATTTAACAGGTCAAGCTATTATTGCCTTTGTTTCTTTGAAAGAGGAAATTGCTGCTGAAAATGTTGATGGGTTACGTCGTGAATTGATTTTCCAAGTTAGAGGTGAAATCGGTCCATTTGCTGCTCCAAAAACTGTAATTTTAGTTAAAGACTTACCAAAGACAAGATCTGGTAAGATCATGAGAAGAGTTCTAAGAAAGGTTGCTTCTAATGAAGCTGATGAATTAGGTGATCTATCCACTATGGCTAACCCAGAAATGGTCCCATCCATTGTTTCTGCAGTTGAATCTCAATTCTTTGCTGCCATGAAGAAATAAATGTAAATAGTGTACAATTAATAAGAATGAAAAAAATATCACAAGGAATAAATTTTAAAAAAGCAAATCAGAGCATACATATTGTCTAGAAAAGAGAAAGAAATAATATGATTGTTACTCATATTTTTTTCTTCATATAGATATACAATTAAGTATACGTATATAAATTTATAAAAGAACAATCTAAACAAGCATAATAAATCCAGTAACATTATTATCCAGATCAGCATTGTATAGTAACTAATCAATAATCACTTTGGTATCCATCGCAATTGAAACAGATCAAATCTTCTATAGTTCCCTCTCAAATATTAATTTGAACCCTTGACATTTTCTTCGATCGGAGCACTGTTTGCCTTTCAATTTTGAAATCCCGCACACAAGTTTAATGTGATAAAATACATCGCCAGACTGTTCTACAAGGGTAAATACCCATATTAATGTAAAACAATGAACAATTAATTTGTTTATTGAACTATATGTTCAACATCTGATATCAACTATGTATGGTAAGCCATAACATTAAATTCTTATATACTAGAATTTAGAACGCTGTGCTTTTTTAAAACACCGTTCTTGTTTGTATAATATGCAGAATTTTTTAAAAATTTCACTAAAATCACGCTGGGAAAATGAATCTTCATCTTAGATCTTACCCCATACAATGGGAAATACTTAGCATCAAATTTCAACTTAAAAAATGTTGAAGAAGATGAGATGAGATGGTATCGAAACTGAATCATAGTTTTGCAACCGTTTGTGTTTTCTTGTATATATATATATCTGTATACATATCTGTATACATGTGAATGTATCTATATATATATACCTCGGTTCAAGTGTGTATAACAACATATGTTCTTTAGAAGATATATAATAATTAATCCCTGAGATATTGTACTGGGATAATTTAAAGTTTATTGAACTAAATTAAGTCATATGGAAACAAAATAGTCAATATGTCAATCGATTTAGGTACTGCTATTTATATTGCAATTAAACCAATTCTAAAAATTTATAGCATCATCTTCGTTGGTTATCTTTTAGCTAGATACAAGATTGTTACTACTGAAATCGCCAGAGGTGTATCTAATATGGTTGTTAACGCCATTTTACCCTGTTTGACATTTAATAAGATTGTCAGTAATTTATCATGGAAAGATATTAAAGAAATTGGTGTTATTGTATTATCTGCTCTATTATTATTTGCAGTGGGGCTTACATGTGCCTTATTTACAAATTATGCTACTAATGGTCCAAAGAAATGGTACTGGGGGTTACTTTTTGCTGGTTTATTCCCAAATATATCAGATTTACCAATTGCATATGTACAAAGTATGGGTACAGGCTTAGTTTTCACAGCAGATGAAGCTGATAAAGGTGTCGCATATTCATGTATTTTCCTAACTGTACAAAGTTTCTTAATGATGAATTTTGGGTTATGGAGAATTGTTGGATTGGATTTTAAAGATTCTCATAAAGATGATGAAGAATCATCTGATGTAGATACTTATTCAATGACTGATAGAGTAGATCACCAATCTGATGATATAGATAATCAAAATCAAAATTATGAACATTCTTCTGTTAATTTCATGGAGAAAACAAATGAATTACCTGCTTCTCCATTAAGGGAAGAAATTTCCAATACAAATAATACATCTAACCTTGATGGAACGGAAAGTATTGATAGTTTAGAAAGTAGTGTTATAACAGATGAACATGCTCGATCTAGGGTAAGTTCACTAAAAAATCTAATTCCTGAAGAAGCACATACAAGAATTTCTATGGGAGTAATTGCTCATAAAACATTCTCAATTGTTTCAAGTCCAGGGTTCTTGGAAGGTCAACAATTTGGCAATTCAGCTGAAAACTTCGAAACTTTCCAGTCATCTAGATACAATGATAATAATTTAAGAAGAAGAAATTATTTATCTCCAATGAATGATGTCATCGCTGAATATAGTGCTGTTTCAAGAATAAAATCTGGGGAACTAAATTTATCAAAACCATTAACTTTAACAGAAGATATCGGTACGTCTAATATAGGTACATCTAATATTCGTGACACTAATGAACTACATAAGCATAATTCCAGATTATCTACAAATCCAAGTATTATTGAGTTATCTCATCATGAATCTAATCAAAGTCTACATCCTTCTTTCAAAACCAAAATTAATAAGTTTATTACTGATCATAAACTAGAATGGGTTGTTTACATTGTTATCAATTTTTTTAGACCTGCATCTTTGGGTGCATTGCTGGGTATGTTCTGCGCTTTAGTTCCTTGGGTCCAAGCTTTATTTGTTGATACTTACGTTCATGTTCATAAAGCTCCAGATCATTTACCTGTACTTAACTTCCTAATGGATTTTACATCTTATATTGGTAATGCATGTATTCCATTAGGTTTACTAATGCTGGGTGGTACTTTAGCAAGATTAGAAATCAATTCGTTACCTAAAGGTTTCTTAAAGACATCAATTGTTATGACATTGTTTAAACTAGTTATTTTACCAATCATTGGTGTAGCATGGGCCGATAAGTTAAGAAGGATGAATTGGTTAGAATCTAGAATTGGTCAGTTTGTTATGATTTTAACATGGGCCATGCCAAACGCTACTGCTCAAGTTTATTTTACAGCATTTTACACTCCAGTAGGAAAATCTCATGTTCAAATGGATTGTCTTTCTGTTTTCTTTTTAATGCAATATTCTGTTTTATTTATTACATTATCAATTGTATTAACATATGCATTAAAAGTTGACTTGAAAGTTTAAGGATAACTAATTGGAATCATTTTGGTAATTCAACCCTTTTATATAAGAAGCATAATAAAATAAGCACAAATGTTTTCAGGGGTTCATATAGTGACTACTACTAATGAATTAATTTATATAATATTTTATATACTATTAAAAAGAAAGAGAATATAAAAACATCATATAGGATTTGTGTAATACGTAAATTATAGTAAAAAAAGATTTAATATAAATTTAGAATGCAATAGTTAAAAAACTTGGAATAAAAAGTTATAATTTTTGTAAAAGTGATATCCTTATTCTTTGACTTTTGTTGATAATATTGCACTAATAGATATATACAATCCATCGATCGATCTGAATAAGTGGTAGAATTAAAGTAAAGAAGAAAAGAAATAAAAAAGTGAATGAAATTTTTTATTTTCTATATTACCCTAAGCCAAAGATGGCAAGTTCTTGGTGTCAATAGCAGCGTTCTTTTGGACGACAGAACCGGTCTTCTTACCACCTCTAGCACCACCTCTGGCACCACCTCTGCCACCTCTAGCACCTCTGCCACCTCTAGCACCGGATTCTGGCTTGGAAGATGGGGTAGCATCGGAGAAAGTAGCATCGAAGGTTAAGAATTCCTTAGTCTTCAATTGCTTGGATCTAACTTGCTTAACCTTGGTAGCTTCAACTAAAACTTCTTCTTCCTTAACAACGATTTCAGCGTTTTCTAAAGTTTCAGAAGCCTTGGCAACGTCAGCAACCTTGTTCAAAGTGTTAGAAGATAATTCTTGCATGTAAGCTTGTAAAGACATCTTGTTGCTGTTGTCAGCTTCAGCTTCAGCATCAGCAGCTAATTCAGAAGAAGCATCGGCAGCAGCTTGAGATTCAGCATCCAATTCCTTGTTGTCATCACCCCAACCTCTGTTAACTCTCTTTTGAGTGTCAACCTTACCGGTTCTAGAGTGACGATCAGTAGCCTTTCTTGGGTTAGACTTCTTACCGGTAACTGGAGCATCCTTGCTTCTGTTTTGTTGTCTACCAGCAGATTTGTCTCTGATAGCACGTTCGTTACCAGTGTGTTGTGGTCTGTTCTTGTTAGCTCTGGCTGGGTTAGCAGATGGTGGTGGAACATCAGACTTCTTGGAAGAAGTGTTCTTCTTAACTAATTCCTTTGGTGGGGTCAAGACAACAGTAGCGTCTTCGACGTCGTTACCTAATAGATCGAATGGGTTAGACATTTCTAATTATGAATGATTGGGTATTTTACAACTATTTTAAATTTTAAATAATAAAAGAAAAAAGTAACAATTAAGAATTAATGTTAAAAAAAACATATTGAAATAACAAGTAATAAATTATAAACAATAGTATTTTTTAAAAAGATTGTAATAGTAAATGAATAGTACTTAATATTAAGAAATTACTATTAGAAATGAAAAATTATAATGTAAATTAGAGTACAAAAAAAATTCAAAAAATTCAAAATTATTTGAAAATTAAATTTTGAACGAAATAAATATAATAAAATTTAATAATTACAGTGATAACCTCGTAGTAAAGATTCTCCCTAATGATAATTAATATAATTTATATTACAATTTGAACTGTAATGATTATTGTAATTAATTCAACTCATCCAAATTTTGGAAAATAATTCAGAAATTTCAAAATTATTTTGAAATTTTTCAGCGTCATGCGAAATGTTCAGACCGATTAGCATTCTGTTATTTTCACCTTTTTTTTTTTTTGGTTTTTGGGATCCACAATTTCAAATGTAATCCGCAGTTATTACCCGGATGCGCACACACTTTTTCAAGAAGAAGGGAAACATATGAGCATCAGCGTGTATCACGTGAAATACATATATATTGAAATACATATAATATCTTGATAACTAATTACATCCAACTAATGTATTCACTGTTCCCAGTAATATAATATAGCACCAATAATTCGTTATATTTCAATTTCTAGTAATAGAAATTAGAATAACATATACATACAAGCATAAATATTATATTTTCCCATAGTTTAATTTTGTAAGAGAATTTCGGAGTTTTTCCTGAATGAACCACAGATAGGAAAGATTACCATATTAGGATATCCATAGTTATTTGATAATGATAGTTACAAAGAGGAAATTAAGGGTATAAACGGTTGTTATATTGAAACAAGAATAAAAGAATAAGGACAAATTTTAAATTAGTTTATTATGTGGTAGATGGGGTATGTACTTATATAATTTAACCCAGACGCGTTAATTAAAATTATTTTGGTAGATCAGATTTGAAGATAGACTTTTGCCATTAATGAGAACCACAAATCATGATTTCTCACAATACAAATTAAAGGTTCATAATGTTTAATCAAGAAAGGAATCTAAATGACTTTATTTGGATATATAAGTGGAGAGTCATGTAATCGAGTGTATTATATACAATGTAATAATACAATACAATACAATACAATACAATATAGTAAAATATTCTATATGCTTGGAAAAAACTAACCTTTGTTTGATTTTTTTCATCTAGTAAATTAAACTATACACAAAATAAATATTTCTATAATTATATTTGTTTGTGAAATACCCTATTATATTTGTAATCCCTTTTTCAATATTGAATGAAAATATATACTTGTTTGAAATATTTGACAAAATTAATTAATAATCAATTCCATTTCACTTTTGTTAAAAGAATTCTTTCTCATATATTTGAATCTTAAAATGGCAACAATGGATTTATCTAAAGGTAGTAATTATATGAAGCCATTATCTACAACTTCTCCTGCTGCCATTGCTGCTGTTCAAATGGTGACTCCTGAAAAATTATCAACTTTGCTCTTGGAGAAAGGACCATTGGCAATTAGACACATTACACAATCGTTAAGTTTAGAAATTCCCAGTTTCGAAAATCTTTCATCATCTAAACAAAGACGTTTAATAATGAGTGTCATGGAAAGTGGTGATGAACAACATCAAGTAGTCTTTGAAAAAATAGGTTGGGGTCAATGGTCTGCTAAATTAGTACATGATCCAAAGGAATTTTTCAATATTAGAGATTTAACAAATGCAAATAATGCAAAAATTAAAGATATGATATCACAAGAGAGTCAAAGAAGAAGAAGGAAAAATAATAATGTGGAAAATAATAATAATTTAGAATTACCATTTATTGATAAAAATTTAGATTTATTTGAGAATTATGAAATTAAAAATGATAATATTTCAATGAGACAAACTTTATATATTGATGAAAATGCAATTATTTCTGAAGGTGAGCATGAAGAAAATGACAATATAAATATATATAATGAAGATCATATTGATGATGACAATAATAATAATAATAATAATCTTTACACATTTACAAATATTTCATCAAGAAGAAAACCTAGCATTGTTATTACAGAAACGTCACAATTACCTAAAAATTTGGAAAATGAAACATTTTTGCAAAGAAAATCGAAACAATTTGGTAAAAACTATACAATAAATAGTATAAACAAATTACCATATCATAAAAATTTTAAATCATTCATTTTGCAAAATCATAATTCTAACATAAATTCAAATAATGGAAATGTTAACAAACATAATATTCTAAAAGATGATAATTCTGGAACAGTAGATCTAGAAAAAAAACCTTTGATTCCAGTAAATAGAAAAGAATATCGTCGCTCCTTTTCAAAGGAATCTTCAATAAGATCAACTTTAATTCCAAACAAGGAAAACTGTCCTAGATCCATGTCTCAATTTTCAGACACAGAGGATGAAGATTGGGCAACTATTGGTGCAATTTCTTTGAGAAGTCAATTAAAATTTGATAATAAAATTAATGATAATTCAACTTCACTCGATGAAAATAATGCTGCTTGCTTATTAATGAGCTTAAAGTCATAAACTACATTTTGCATATTCATAATTAAATAACTTTTTAACACTATAATTTAAATTATTACAGAAAATTAAATCAAAGAAATAACTATTAAATATAACAGTAATTTATTTATTTACTTACTTGTAAATTTGGGTTTGTATTTAATCGACAATATCAGCACTACTTAATTCTAATGGTTCGTTATCTTTTTCTTCAAGAGTCAAGTTTTCCATTTGATTTTGACCTTGTTGTTGATATTCATCTTGTAGAGCTTGGAATTCTTGCTCATTTTCTAACAATGCTTTAACACCAATAATATCAGCTTCATTAAATAATTCTAAATAAGCTTCAGCTTCTTCAATTGGAGTTTCCGAAAATACTTCATTAATTTTGTCTAAGCTTTGTGTTTTCAATGCATCTTGCATTTCTTTTGGTAGTTTATTAAATATTTTAACTCTTTCAATTTCCTCTGGTTCAGTTGAATTGAAATCAGGTAAATTAATTTCCAACTCAGTAGAGTCATCCAATGATTTCAATTGAATGGTTTCAACACCATTACCTTCTTCAAGTTGTTCTTGTTCCATGACTTTAACTCTGTTCTTAACATGTTCGAATTTATTTTGTACAGAAGTTAAAAATGATTGCTTTCCCATACCATTAGCACTGTTGAAAATTACTCTTTGGAAGAACATCTTGATAGTTTCTTCCATTTGATCAACATTTAAAAATGGAATTTTTTTTAGTTCGTATACTTCACGAACATATGCTAATAGTTCTGATTGATGAATTACACCATATGCCTTTGCTTCTTTACCTTCCATCTGGTATTCGAATGCTTTCATCATTAATGCATCCTTTTGTTGTTCTGATAAAATAGGCATATGATCCAACAAATACTTTTCAGATTTTTTGTAATCACCAACAGGTAGATCACCAAATACTTCAGTTTCTGGAGCTAATTTCATCATATCATCAGTATAACTAATGAATTCTAGCTTTGGTTTTAATATTGGTAATTTTACATCAGAAGTAGATTGGGTTCCAGAAATAGAATTCAATTGTTCAACAGTTTTATCATCACTACTTTTTTTATTTAAGAAACTGCTATTAAAACCTGTATGGATATCATCAGAAGAAATGTGTGCGTTCTTTTCTTTATACAATTCTTCTAATTTTGTATTGGCTTCAATAGTGACTTTATCAATTTTAGCTCTATGTTTTAAACATAACTCTTTAATAGCTACAGCATCTTTTGGATCTTTCCCTTCCTTTTTAGCATCACTGTATAATTGTTCGAACAAATCTTCAACCATTTCATTGTAACATGGAATATTTGGATCAACATTTTCACCTGTTTGCTTTTCTGACTTGTCAAAATTAGCATTTAGAAATTTTGATATTTTATCCAAATTAGTTAAATCATTAATATCTGCTACATTTAACAATTTATCAACTCTTTTATTTAAAGCAGCATACATTGAAACTTGAGTTTCCAAGTTATCAATATCTTGCTTTCTTTTAGATCTAGCTTCACGAATACTTTCTTGTTTCCATTTGATGAAAGAACGTTTATCGACGTTTGGATGAACTTCAACATCTGAATCATCAGAAAGTTCGATTTTGTCCCATTTAGAATAATCAATGGCCATCTTAACTTAAATATATGTTTCCCTAAATTTTTTAACGGTAATAACTTTAATCCAATATATATCAAGTAAATAAATTAACTACCTTTTAGTAATATTGAAATATATTCATTTGCATTATTATAAATATTATAATGAATAAACCCTTCAATCCAGATATTAAACTTCTAACATTAGAAATATTGTAAACTTCGTTGGACATGATAAGTATATCGATTTAATGAATATTTTAAGCAATTATAACTATTAATATGAACTATTTATTGTTTTCTATTACATATTGAATTGGATTAGATATAATATCGTGATTCATTGATAAAATCCATAAAGCTTACTTTTTTTTTGAACTCTTTTTCTCTTTTTACATATATAAATTTATATATATTTATGATTACATTAACGGTAAAAATCTGGCCTCGATATATTTAACCCATATTCTGTTACTGCAGAACTTAAGTCATTTACTGTTAGAACAACTTTACTTTGATTATTTTTCTCATTTTGTTGTTGTTGTTGTTGTGTCAATTGTTGTTGTTGCTGTTGTTGTTGAGCTGCCATTAACTGTCTTGCTCTTGTTTGCCCATTGTTTGCATTATTGACAGCAACTGTAGATCTAATTCTAGAGTATTCATATGCATCTGATGTGATATCACTTATAAATTTTTGAGTAGCTAATGCTAATAATCTTTTAACTCTGGTATCACTACAATCAAACCCATTTTTCATCATATAATAATCTATCACAGCGTCTGGAATAATTGGTGGATTATCATCCATCAATTCTAGAATCTCGTTCAATGTTTTATCCTTTCTTGTGAAATCAGGTAATTCAAATAAATTTTTATCAATTGTATTTGTTTTACCGGTTTCTGATACTTCATCATCATTACCACCAAGAGTTTCCCCAACTTGAGCACCATTACCAAATATATTACTATCAATAGCACCTTCTTCTTCATCATTGAACTCATCATCAACGTCTACATCCATCTCTTCATCGACAATAGCTTCATTGTCGTTGTTTAATTTATCATTCTCTTGCGATAGATTTTCTTCACTCATTATAAAACTCTTATTTCTTTTTGTGGTTTCCAATTCAAATACACTCTATAAGTAGAATTACAACCCAATTGACACAAGTAACTCAATAAACCCTTTTATTTTGAAATTAAAATGGTTTATTTCAACATTAGCATTACAATTATTAAATTTATCAAATTAACATATTTTAATATTAAGAAAACTTAAAATCACCACATCGTGATATGTGATGTATAATTAACTATGTAAATTTAAAATAAATATTTGAATTAAAAGGGATTATCTTTCTTAAAGGTCACTTTTATTTGTGGAGATGCATTAGGAAGAGGACTACTGAGACTCAGTATGGTAAATAATGGATTAATTGTGAGTGTATTACCAATTAGTTATGATATTTAAGGTTGAAATAGGATTTAAAGTATATATAAAGGTGATTGTTATAGTTTCCTAATGTATGCTGTATCAGTCTTATAAGTACCATTGAACACACACGCACATATATATATATATATATATATGTTTGTAAGTGGGTATGAATAAGTGTTTGTACACGTTTACCGTATTGCTGTATTCAATTGAGGAAATCATCATTCAGTGTATTGGCTTACTTTCGATTAGCCGCCCAGATACCAACAATTGAAGATATTTTTTAACATAGCTGTCAATCAAAATAAGAATGTCATTGGTGGTGTAAACTGTTGAGGTCTCAACTCATGATGTTATTTTAAATAAAAACTTTGGGCATTTAATCGTTGGCGGTTAAAATTTAATAAGAATTGTTCAAATTATTGAGTAGGTTACCCGGCCTTTGGCTATTCTCAAATTTTGAAAAAGTTTAAAATTTATTAAAAATTATTGTTTAAATAATTAAAATCTATTGATAAAAGGGGAATAAAATATTTTAATATTTACTATAATTGTTATAACTGTGTACTGTTAAAGATTATTAGGAGGTACATATAGTGTCAATTGCATTGGAATACTATTGAAAAGGATATAATCACTTTATTTGATAGATAAGATGAGTGATCCTTATAGTGTTACAGAAGATAAACTATTGCAATTTTATGATTTAAACTCATTAAATCCAAGTGAATCATGGGAAGAAAACTCCACAAAATTAATAGATTTAAGTAAATGGCAAGATTGTGTCCCGATTCCTGAAAATTCATATGATGTTTTAAGAGATTTAATTGATCAACAACAAAATAGGAATGATCGTAATAATTTAAATGATTCAAACGTTGATAAAGATTTAATATTAGATCCTTTGAATAATGAAAAAATATTACAAATTTTAAATTATAATAATATACCAATCGAAGATCAATCTAAATTTTTAATTAATAATAAAAATTTCAATGTAATAAAATTCTTAAAGACAATTCATGATAAAGATTCATTTGATGATCTTTCACGTTCTTTAGATAATTTAGATTTGAATTTACAAAATCAATCTGATGAATTAAAGATATTAGTACAAGAAAATTTCACTAAATATGTAAAAGTTAAGAATAGATTAGATCAAATTTATCAAAATTTTTCTACTTCCAAAAATCAAGCAGCACATTCAACAAATCCAATCAATATCGATGTTTTAAATGACAAAGTTGAAGAAGAAGTTATGGCAACACAATTAAAGTTAAAACCATTAATTGATTCATCAAAGAAAATTTCAAATTATCAATTGGCTAAAATATTTATTGAAGAAAATAAGAACTTCTTAAATTCTCCAAAAATATTAAGAAATTTCTTGGAAAAAAATGATTATAGAAATTTGATGATTGAATATTCGAATACATTCAATTTATACAACGAAATTCAATCATTATATAAAGATAATTCTTTGCCAATTCCATCAATCGTCACTAAAATTTGGTTAGAAATAGAAAAACTTATTGATACTTATAGAAAGCAAATATGGAAAAATTTAATTAATGTAGAAAATAATACTCAACAAGATTTCTTACCATTGATTTCAAAATTATTAGATTTAGATTTGAAAGATGAAAACCCTATTCTACAATGGATTTTAACGAGATTAGATACTTTCCAATCACAATTTAATGAAATATCAAATGACATGAAAGCAAGAATCCTAGCAACACAAAAATCAATTTTAGTCAACTTTAATGAAAAAGATGGCGATTCTGTCGAATTAAGTTATTATCTATCGATGAATAGAGATAGTCGTGCTAGTGGTAATACAAAATCAGATAAAGATCGTGGTAACCTTGGATCAGATATTCAAGATGGATCAGAGTCTAATAATACTAATGAAGGTAACAATTCAAATTTTATTAACTTTCAAGGTTTATCAGATTCCTCTAATATTGTGGAAATGTGGTTATTGATGTTAAAATATATCAAATTATTAGAAACTAAATCCGTAGAATTTATTGAATTTTGGGAGCATGTGGAAAAGTTCTTAGATGGCACTTATCAACAGTCATTATTAAATGATAAAAAGAAAGATGATATTTTAATTGGTAATATTAATAGTATTGCTGATTATGAACATGTTCTATTTTTGGAAGATCAACACATAAATGATATAAGACAAAAGGGTGAAATTATGATAGAATTAATTTCTTCAAAATTATTAACATTCTTTCAATCTTCTCAATCTGATATGTTAAGTGAATCACTAGAAATTATCAGTACCACTAACCCAGAGACTCCTGTTGTTAAAGGAGATGCTATTGATTATGGTTTCATTCCACCAAATGCAAACGGTCTAAGTTGTCTACGTTATTTACCTAAACTAGTGGAACCTATCTTAAAGTTCACTACCGAATTGGCTCAGTTGGGTATTAGTTCTAATTCGGTAGAAACATTACGTGATCTTGTATCTGTAGTTTTGGACCGTTCTATTGGTGCAATCTCAGCGACTAAATTGAGAGATATTTCTAGTTTTTACAAGCTTGAGGCATGGCAAGTCTATGAAGCTGCCATTTTAAAATCAGATGAATATAATGTTGTTGAATATAGTGTAACACAATTTCCAGAAATTGTAAGAGCCTTCCAAGAGTTAAGTATAATGACAGTTAGAGATTTGTTGTTCTCATTTGAAAAGTTACCTATTCTAAATGGTATTTCTATTGTCAGCTACCCTTCTAAGCAACTGCTATCCAATATTGAAATGCAACAAATAGTGTCAATGGAATCCGTTCTGGAAGCAATTCTAATGAATGCTGCTAAGGATAAGGATAATCCAAGAAATTCGCATACAATTTTAACTTTGACAAACCTACAATATATTAGAGAAGTTACGTTTCAACAAATATTGCAGTATTTCGATGAAGCATTTGAATGGAATCTAAAAGAGAAAAATTTAGAATTATTCAACTTGTTAGCCAAGATGGAACAATCTATTTTTGGTAACTATCTATCTGATTTAAAAATCAATTTAAGAGATATATTAGAAGTTAAGTTCCGTGAGATTAGCTGGTCAACATATACTTCCAACTCATTTAGAGTAAGTGATTATATAATTGAAGGACTAATGGTTTTAGTTACTGTTCATAGTGAATGTTTTAGAATTGGTCCTCAATTAATCAATAAAATCTTACAAGAAACTCAAGTTTTTGTTGCTAAATACTTATTTGAATCATTCAAACCATTTGTTGGAAATATTTCTTCCGATGGGTTGTTACAAGTGACTGTTGATTTGCAATTCTTCCAATTAGTTTTAGGTAACTTGTTAGAAAAGGATACTAGAATCACCTTAACTGCATGTTTGCAAAATTGTTTCCAAAATAACGAAGGCAGATTACAAAAATGTATTCAAGAAACAGAACCAATTGTACAATCTAATCTGACAAGAACTAGTGTTCAATTTGCGGCATTCAAATAGATCACATTATTAACATTTACCTATATATTTACATAAATAAACTTTGCATCCCAATTTTTAGTTGGTTAACTGAACTATTTCATCTTACACTACATCATTTTATAAAGGTCTTGATAATTGATCTTTATCAATTATTCCCTGAAATATTCGTACTCGGAAATTTTAATTACGAATGAAAATTTACATTGAACACAATTAATTAACAGAGATAAATCTTAGAGGAAGATATAAAAATACTAATCCATTCTTTATATCTTCTAAAGTTGTTCAATAAGAAGCTCTAATAAAGGCAATTGATTTACTAAGCCAATTTCCAATGTTAAGTCATCCAAGTATTAAGAACGGTTGGTTTAGAGAAATAAGCGATGAGCATTTCCCAGGTCAAGCGCTTACCTTACAAGTAGAAGAAGTTCTACATCATTCTCGTAGTCAATTTCAAGATATATTATTATTTAGAAGCACATCATATGGTAATGTATTGGTATTAGATGGTATTATTCAGTGTACTGAAAGAGACGAGTTTGCCTATCAAGAAATGATTGCTCATGTACCATTATATGCTCATAAAAATCCAAAGAAGGTTTTAGTTATTGGTGGTGGTGATGGTGGTGTTCTAAGAGAAGTTGTTAAACATCCATCTGTTGAATCTGTTACTTTAGTTGAAATCGATAGTACCGTAATTGAATTATCAAAGAAATACTTGCCTCATATGTCATCTGCATTTTCTAATCCAAAAGTATCTGTAAAGCTGTGCGATGGTTTTAAATTTTTAAGAGATGCCTCTAAATTGGGTGATAGTGGGAAATACGATGTTATTATAACGGATTCTTCCGATCCTGATGGTCCAGCAGAAGCATTTTTTCAAAAGGAATATTTTGAATTACTTTCAAATGCCTTGGTAGACGGCGGTATCGTTATTGCTCAAGCCTCTGAAAATATGTGGTTAGATATAAATTACCTACAAAATTTAGTAACGACTGGTAGATCAGTATTTCCAAATACCAGGTATTGTTATACTATGGTTCCAACTTATACATCAGGCCAATTAGGTTTAATCATTTGTACTAAAGACCAAAATATTGATTTATCAAAGGCACAACGTCAATTGACTGATGAAGAACAATCAATTATTAAATATTACAATCCAGCCATCCATTCAGCTTCATTTGTTTTACCTACATGGGCTGAAAAGATGATAAACAAGAATTAATTTGTTATAAACAATTGTAAAATAAAAAGGGCCACATCCATAAATCATCATTAAATTATATAATTATCCAGATACAAAATGTCACTGGTTTGTAAATACGTAAATATTTAGCATCATTTTCGTTACCCAAATATATCATCAATCATAGATTTAGATTTTTTCTTACTCTTCTTTTTAGTTTTCTTCTTTATGTCTTTATTGGGTTCATTCTTTATATTATCAAAATCCATATCTATATGTTTTATATTTTTTTCTTCAGGAATCAATTCTTCTAGTATTTCACCTAATTCTTCATTTGCAAGCTCTTCTAATAACTGCTCATTTTTATTTTGAACAGAAGCTTCATTTATATGAGATGTTTTTTTAAGCATACAACCAATCTTCTTAAATTTAGGTTCGAATAATTCTAATAAATCTTTATAGATAACATATATCTTCCCCAGTAAACCTACAAGTACAACACCTATTGTTACAAACTGTCCTAAAGCAATAACACTGTTGAAATCGAAATATATTTGTGATAACTGAACCTTAATCAATTTGTGAATTAAATTATATAATTTGGTTAAAACAAATTTATTATCAAGATCCTTTTTCTGTATAATCTCAACAACTTGTGCACAGTTTCTTTTCAACATATTAAATCTGTTCCACCAAATAGCCACATGATGTTGGTTTTTATTTCTGTGATATAATAAATGCAATATTCTGAATTCTTGATGTAATTTCAAGTATAATTGCTTGCGAACCTTCTCATCAACCATGTTAACTCTTTCTGCGTCTTGAATATGTTTATATTACTGTTTAACTAAGTTAAAAATAACAGTGATCTAATGAATATGACTTTCTGTGTGCTGTTTATATATTAATACAATCCAACTACTTTTATTTCATTCCATCTCATCTCATCTCATCTCTTGCTTTCAATTTCAATGTTTTCCAACTAAAAGCTTTAAGAAACAAAATACCCGTAATATTGAAAATGAGGCACAAGCTATATTTAACCTATAATTTAATATAGATTCAAATTATCAAGATGTAGTTACTTACATTGTTACCTTTATAATTTGATTCTTTGGGGTTCAAGATAATATTTTATTGTTGTTTTCATTTCTTAACTTTAAGTTAAATTAATATATAAAACACGAATTTACAAGATAAGTGATATTAATAGTACATGATTCAGAAATTATTGTGGTTTGCAAAATAATATTGATACCTTTTTGAATAATCTTAAATATTCGAACAGCACAGGCAATAAGTTGATATAAACAAGATACACTTTTTAAAAATGGCTTATGATAGACCAGTTCCACCAATCCATATAGACACGAGTGCCACGATGAGTCCTCCTCCATATTCTGAAGTAGATTCATCCACCCTTAATAGCACAATTGCTCCTCCAATCCCTGAAAGAAGTACTAACATAAATAAGATTGCTCCTCCGATTCCTGGTAGAAGTAACAACTTCATAAGACCACCTCCTCAATTACCTCAAAGAAATCCATCTTTTGGAGCAAGGAGTAATTCTCTTGCTGGTGAATTCTCCCCTGTATTACCACCAAGACCATCTTCTACTAGCTCTAATGATTTTTACAGCTCAGTAGAATTTGCTCCTCCATTACCTACACGTATCTCATCGAAATCTTCAAGTTCTATTTCTGAGAATACAGGATTTGAACAAGGGCCTGCATTGCCTCAAAGACCTTCTGAAACTAACTTAAGTCCAAATAATGATATGAAAAATATAGCAATTAAAATAAAAGATTTAAATATAAAAAGTAATGGTATTTTTCAAACTAACTTGAGTACAAATGCACCTTCGAATATATTTACTAGGACAACCCATCCAGTGTCACCATCAAAAATTTATCCAACAGGTAAATCAATTGAAACCAACAAGTTTTATGGGAATATGTTATTAGGGGATCAAACTCTTCCTGTCTGGACACATCCATATTCAATATGGTATTCAAAAGAAATAGATTCAATAGGTATTGCTGTTAGCCAAATAAAAGCCTCACAAAGAGTATTTGGTCCAGGCTCACCTTCTCAGTACTACTTTAGTCCAACAGGTATCAAATCAATTGTATTTAGTGCAGCTGAATTAACGGACCCTTCAAGCATGAATATTTCAATTATTGATCCCACACATATGTCAGCTCAAGTTCATATTACTTTTTCTGCGACACAATATATGTGGACACCACTTATTCAAGGTATGGGATTTATTTCAACTGTTTATTATGATTTGACACCTCAAATATCTTCTTCTGTTGGAATTCGTACACTAGTTGAACTGCTATCTCCAAGAGTAGGTATTCAAAAGTTTTCAATATTGTTAGAAAACGATGTTGTTTGGACTATGTATACTAGTGATAGTCAAGGTTTACCAATAGTATTTAATAAGATGAACGGTAATAGATATGTTTCTAACAGAAGGGTTACTAATTGTTTAATACAAATTGTAGCAAGTGACGCTTCCCAGATTGATGACGCAGCAGGTTGTTTCCCTATAGGGTGTACTGTTACGTCTGGATCTGATACACCTGATTGTGATTATTCTTTTGATTATATTACTAATGGTACATCAAATAGTGGAGCTTCCTTATTATATGCCTTGCCACATCATGTTAATTCATTTACAAGCGATATGAGCAGTCAAAAAATTAATTCACAATTAGATTTTACGGTAGGTGGTGTTATGAATGGTTATATAACTAACAGATTCAAAATGAATGTAGATAAACCTACTACATTGGAATTTCAACCTTTTACCACTATCCCTGGCAAAGGAAAACCTCAATTTACATCTGAGCAATTAACAAAGATTAAAAATGCTGCTTTACTTGAAGTTCAGGGAGATGTCATATCTCAGTCAAATTTAGATTCAATGTATTTTGCTGGGAAAATGTTAGCAAAATATGCGTGGATTGTATATTGTTGTCGATATATTTTGAATGATGATGATTTAGTAGATACATTACTACCAAAATTAAAAACTGCAATGACGAGGTTTACTTCAAACACTCAAATATTACCATTGCGTTATGATACAACATGGCATGGTATTATATCATCTGGTCAAGACTTTCAAGATTTTGGTAACTCATATTATAATGATCACCATTTTCATTACAGTTATCATGTTATTGCAGCAGCAATTATAGCTAAAATTGATAATGAATACGGTTCAAAAACATGGTTACCAGAAAATAAGACATGGGTTGAAACATTGATTAGAGATTATGCTAATCCATCAGATAAAGACACATATTTCCCTATGTTCAGATCGTTTGATTGGTTTCATGGACATTCTTGGGCAAAAGGTTTATATGCAAGTGGAGACGGTAAAGATGAAGAATCATCTTCAGAAGATGTCAATGCCTCTTATGCATTAAAATTATGGGGGTTAGTTACAAGTGACACTAATTTAGTTGCTATTGGCAATTTACAATTGGGTATTTTGAGAGCTTCATTGAACCAATATTTTTTATATGCAGATTCCAATACAACCGTTCCAGAAGTTTTCAAACCTAATAGAGTAAGTGGTATTTTGTTTGAAAATAAGATTGATCATACTACATATTTTGGTAATTTATTACAATATATTCAAATGATTCATGCCATTCCAATCACACCTGCATCTTCATTTATTAGAACTCCAGAATTTGTAGAAGAGGAATGGAATAGAAAACTAGTCCCAATCTTGAATGATGTAAATGATGGTTGGAAAGGTATCATGATGCTTAATGCAGCATTATTTGATCCTAATATTGCATATAGTTTCTTCAGTGTTGATAGCTTCAACAATGCATATTTGGATGATGGTCAAAGTTTAACGTGGTCACTTACATACTCAGCTTCATTCATATAATTAAATATATAATATTTGGTTTACAACTTAATAAATATAATACTAATGTTAGAAGAAATCTTAATATTATTACTTCATTACTGAACTATAAGTAATTGGTGTTATCAATATTTTATTTAAAATTAATTTAAAAAAAATCTCCGCGACGGGGAATTGAACCCCGATCTGGCACGCGACAAGCGCCCATTCTAACCATTAAACTATCGCGGATGGAAATTTATAAACTCTTGTTATATTCTGTATTATATCAATAATTATTACGGAATTTTTTTTTTGCTTTCTTTATTTCCTACATCGATAATAAATGTTCTTGTAAATTGTATAGTTTGTAAAGTTATGCACTGTTATTAATATTATTATTGCTTGGCTATATCTATAGATTATAGTTGATGTGTTATCTTATATATTTTTTCAAAAAGTCATTATGATACTTCGATTTTGTCATATTGTTGATATATTCATTCTTGGAGTTAATTTTTTTATGTTGATCATCAGCTTTAGTCACTTTATTCCTCCCAAATGGAATATTACTTCTCCATGACTTCTTTTCAGGTTGTGGTGATTTTAAATTAGAGTCGGTTATATTTTTTTCCATTTCTTTTTTAGAATCTTCAAGTTCTTGCTCATTTCGTATTTTTTCTACCATTCTTTCTTTTCTAATTTTATTCAATTCTAGCAATAAAGCCTCTTGATCTTCTTCTTCTTCCTCTGATTCTTCCTCTTCTTCAAGCTCATCATCATCATCATCATCATCATCATCATCATCATCATCATCATCATCATCATCATCATCATCATCATCATCATTATTATTATCCTCTTCTTCATGTGACTTCGATTCAATGTCATACTTAATTTCTTTCTCATCTGTATTAGCTACTGCTCTATCAACTGAATTTGGTTCCTTCTTAGGTTGACGATGCTTTAATTTGGTATGGCCTGGTAAAAGTCTTGCATGCTGTGTGCTTGTAGGAGTGTAATTTGCACTTGTTGCACCACTTCTAGCTTCTAGCTGTGGTCTATGAGAAGTCGTCATATCAATAAAACTATATTAATAGTATTTTATATGTATTATTAGCTGTTAATATATGCTAATGATAATATTTGTAAAAATGTATTAACTGTTAATCATACTTAAATTTAATCAGAAACATTAATAAATTTCAATTTAACTTTTATAGGCGTAACCAGATGTCTCAGCTTTAAATTTTTCAAAAATCAAAATTTAAATGTAAGAGATACTTTAAATGGAAAAATTTAATATTAACTAAAGGTTGGTTATAGTGTATAAACAACTTTAAATCAATATAATTTAGTTTATTGTTGATCAAGATTGAACTTAGGTGTTCCTATTGAACTTTACCACCATGTCAGAAGCTAAAATTCATGTACAAAATGAAGAATTTAGATCAGGTATACCCGATTTACAACAGGAGCAATTAGAAACCGGAGATGAATTTCAATTCGATCAAGAGGATATACCAGATATGATCGGTAGCATATCAATTAAAGATTTTGCATATGAACCATCTAATCCCTTACATTACGGTTATTTTGAAGAAACAGATGATAAGGATGATAATGAATACATTGAAGAAGTTCAATACTCAAATGAAGAAGATGATGATAGTTTAGATAAAAGACAAAGTTTTATTCTGCCTAATAATTATATAGTGAACCAAAGAGCTGTTGCATTATATGATTTTGAGCCAGAAAATGATAATGAACTAGGTTTAAAAGAAGGTGATATCGTTTTTATTAGTTATAAACATGGTCAAGGTTGGTTAGTTGCAGAAGATAAAATAAAAAATCAAACAGGTTTAGTTCCTGAAGAATTTGTTTCTTACTTGGAAGAAGATGATGAATACGTACAAGAAGACCAAGCACGTCCATTTTATTTAACTCAATTTCTTTCACAATCAATAAACAAGGAAACCATTACACAAGAGGATAATGATAATGATGAATGGGAAGATATTGATCAACTTGAATCACAAATTCAAGATTCATTAAAAATATCTGATCAATAAATAATAACCTCATAACGACATTCGGCATTTATAGACTTCTCTTCAAGGCTATTGATATCTATCATATAAAGTTCCAGGAGTCTCTATATCTAGATAGCACATATATATCCTATCACTTATACCAAATAAATTAAAATATAAAAAATTTTTAATAGAAAGAGTTTATTAACTTTATAGTACAGTAAATATACTCATTTCTCATTTATAGCTAATTAACTTTATGCTTTCAAAGATATGATATAAATTTAATAAATTAACTATATAAACATGCAAGGTAAATTTTATCCTTTTCAGTTCGTAGTAATGTACTGAAGTATCACATTATTAGTTTTAAAAGAAAGTTAGATATAATACAAACTGAATCGCGATGCTTCTAAAATAGGAGTTTTAATATAATGAATGGGAAGTTCAAATTCAATAACTGCTTTTTCTAAGAATTCAGTAATTACATCTTGAGAACGTAAATGAATTCCAATAACACAATGAGTTTTCACTTTATTTTGTAGGAAAAGATTTCTTAATTGTTTCAGGGTATTCAAAAATGAATCTATCAAAAATTCATTATATATTACATCCATTGCAATAATATATATGCTTTTAGAATTTTTGTATGCATATATTAATTCTGGATCAATATTTTTTGTTTTTGATATATTAAATTTTTCCCAATCTAATGGTATGACTTCTAAATGCAGTTTGGATTTCATAATTTTTGAAGCCTCTTCATCATTGTCATCAAAATCATTATTAATACCCATTGATTTGGAACAACATGTTCTTCTATTCAATTGTAATAAATTCTCTTTAATATTATATTTTAATTTGTTTAAGATCCCTCTTTGATCAGTAGACAAATATAAATCAACAAAATTGCCTAAAACGACTGGAATAATACCTGAAATACCAGATCCCAGTTCAATTATACCAAACGTATTATTTTTATCGTCATTATTATTATCATTAACAATATTATTTAAGACCGGCGAAATGTCATACATATTCTTTTCATCAGCATCAGCATCATTACTAACAGAAATTACTTCAACTTGACCACCATTCCTAAGTGGTTCTGCAGAAGGGTGATATAGTAACCATCTTAAAAAAAATGGGGTAGTGGACCATAAGACATATCCCGTAGTAGAATTATTATTATCTTTTGAAGAATTTAAACTAGTTAACGATTGTTCTACTTGTAAAGTATAAAAATTATTCTCTATCCTACTATTTTTTCTCCTCTGTTTACCTTTCAAATCAGATTTAATAATGTTGTCAGTAAATGGTTCAATATCTATCTGTACAGTTGTATTTGATCTATCTAATATCCCCAGATCTTGCTTCAAAGTATCTGCATTGGAATTTAATTCAATGTACCTTTCAAAAACATGCTCATGAAGGGAGTCCTCATCCAAATAAAGTAATTGGAATGCCATTGCGTAAGCTCACTTAGCTATATATACAATAGCATAAAATGTATTGCTTTAAGTTTAATATTAAGCTCATCGATTTTTTTTTTCTAATTATTATATATGGTAAAAACGATGAAAATTCCAATTATATTAACATAGAAGAATTTTATATGTATATATATATAAACATGAAAAGAGCCTTAAATCAATCGAGTGCAAACACATAATTACATTCAAATAGAGAATTGATTTTGAGAATGACATTTATTAAATTTAATTTTATAAATATATTTATTACTTAAGATTAAATCAAGTTTCTTGCTAACAAGATTTCACCGATTAATACACCAGCACCAGCGGCACCAATAATAGTGTTATGAGATAAGACTACCATTTTGAAATCTAAAACAGGGTCTTCTCTAACTCTACCAACGGAGACACCGTAACCAGCATCTCTATTTCTGTCTAATCTTGGTTGTGGTCTATCATTTTGTTCTAATAAATGAATAGTTTGCTTTGGAGCAGAAACACAACCTAATTTATAAGCATCACAAACGTATTCAGATAAACATTTTTTAACTTGTTCCAAAGATGGAGCAGGTCTATTTTTAAATCTTAAAGAGATACATTCAGTGTGACCATCAGAAACAGCGACTCTATTACATTGAGCAGAGACTTTAATTTCATCATCAGATAATAAATTAATTTTTGAATTATCATTTGATAAATTACCTAAAATTTTTTTAGTTTCCCATTCAATTTTATCTTCTTCACCACCAATGTATGGAATAATATTATCTAAAATATCAATACCTGGTACACCTGGAGAGAATCCAGCACCAGAGATAGCTTGCATAGTAGTTGTGGTTAAAGCATCAATTGGACCGAATTTTTCCACTAATGGTTTCAAAGGGGCTACTAATCCAGCAGTGGAACAATTTGAAATACAAACGATAAATCCAGTTTTACCATTACCATTTATCTTTGAATCATTAATTTTTTTTTCAATAATATTTAAATGATCAATGTTAACAATTGGTACGATCAATGGTACATCTTCTTCCCTTCTGTAATTTTTAGCATTTGAAACAATAGCTAACCCATTTTCTTTAAAATCCATTTCAATTGGACCAGCATAATCAGCATCTAAACCTGAGAATACAATATCACAATTTTTAAAATGTTCATAAGAACAATCAGTGACTATAATATCTTTAGCAAAATCAGGTAATAAATCAGTTTGTTTCCAATTGACAGCATCTACGTATTTTTTACCAGCAGATCTTGAAGAGGCACCTAATACTCTTAATTCAAAATCTGGATGGTTAGCTAATAATAAAATAAATCTTTGACCAACGGCACCAGTGGCACCTAAAACACCAGCAATTTTCTTTACCATGTTGTGATGTAGATTGTTGTATCTAATAAGATTGTATTACACCACTACCAGAAAAGAAAGTACACAGACACACACACACACACACACACACATATATATATTATAATTAACTGTATCAATGAGTCAAAGATTTCAAATTTTCCAAATTTCAGTTTAATCTTTGCCAGTCACGTGCAGTTGCAACGACCTACCCCCGCCCTAGTGCCACACCCTACTGCAACGCACATACCCTACTGCACGCTACCCGGCCATGCCATGCCATCAACACACAGTTCTGTCTTCCGCAACACAGTTACCCGCACTGCTCTGCACACAGCGTATGTCATACAACGTATATATATCTCTGTCTCTCTCTGTCTGTCTGTCTCTGTCTGTGTCTCTCTCAGCATCATAGCATCATTTCTAACCACAAGTTTGGCATTACGCTCTCTCTCTGTCTCTGAAATTGAGTATTTGCCACCCTGACCCACACACCGCACCGTAGACACGCCGTATGCACGCCAACCCCCTCCAGCACCACCCACCAATCCCCCCTTTCTCCGGTGTATTCTGCGTGGTGGCCGGCGGTGCTGCGGCTGTTTGTCTGGGCGTGCAGACCGTGGGGCACGTCCCCAAATCCACACACCACGTACGATTGCCAAGTTAATAGCAATTTTTTTTCTGGTGAAAAGGTGAAGAAGCTAGCTAAAAGGTAATTGCTATTGAATGGTAATGGTAATTAGTATATAAGGAAAGGAAGTTTTATGCTATGTTGGATTGAATTTGTGTTGTGTTGTGTTGTGTTGTGTTAGTTTTTTTGTGATCAATTGCAAAGGGGTATACTCACTTATACATATAATTACAATACTTTAAAAAAATGTCTAAGGTTTATTTCGATGTTGAAGCTGATGGTCAAGCTTTAGGTAGAATTGTTTTTGAATTGTACAACGACGTTGTTCCAAAGACTGCTGAAAATTTTAGAGCTTTATGTACTGGTGAAAAGGGTTTTGGTTACGCTGGTTCTCCATTCCACAGAGTCATCCCAGATTTCATGTTGCAAGGTGGTGATTTCACTGCTGGTAATGGTACTGGTGGTAAATCTATTTACGGTGGTAAATTCCCAGATGAAAACTTCGTTAAGAAGCATGAAAGACCAGGTTTATTATCTATGGCCAATGCTGGTCCAGGTACTAACGGTTCTCAATTCTTCATCACTACCGTTTCTTGTCCATGGTTAGATGGTAAGCACGTCGTCTTTGGTGAAGTCGTTGAAGGTTTCGAAATCGTTAAGAAGATTGAAACTATGGGTTCTCCATCTGGTGCCACTAGAGCTAGAATCATCGTTGCTGCCTCTGGTGAATTATAATCTATTTAAATATATATACTCTTATCTATCTTTTATATTTAAATTAATTTTTAGAACCTTCGCTCACATTACCCTCCCCCCTCTCTCATTGAAAAAATTCTTTTTTTAACGCAAGTTTCAATTGCAATACTATCTATAAATTTGGAAAATTTGACACATTTTAATGAAAAATAGTTCAAATGATTCAATAATTATTATATAACATGAAATATAGATACATTAGCTATATACAATCAAGTGGAAATGGATTCTTTATCGAAAAAATTACAAAATTTAGGTGTACATGATTTCCGTAATGCTGGTAGATTTGTACAAAATATGATTGTTCAATATGAACCATATCAAATTGATATTAGAAGGGCAACAAATACAGATTCTTGGGGTCCCACTACAAAACATTTACAAAAAGTTATTAGAAATAAATATCAAGTCCCATTATATTTAATGACTGAATACATTTTGAAAAGAATTGTTGATCATATTGCAAAAAGACCAAAAAATTTATATGAAAAGGCAAGAAAAGAATATGTTAATTATGGTTCAGAATGGAGAGTTGTATTAAAATGTTTGGTTGTCATCGAATTCCTTTTGTTAAATGTGGAAGATAATGATGAATTGAAACAAGTTAAAAATTGTTTAGATCTTCATAAACAAATTTTGAATAATAATGTAATGAATTTTAAAGTAAATTTTTCAAATGATGGTAAGATGGAAATTCATGAAAGAAGTATTCAAAAACAATGTAAAGATGTAATAAATTTAATTGATGATCCAATTTTTTTAAAAAATCAAAGAGATAAAACTAAAAAAAATTCAATGAAAATTAAAATGTCTGGTTCAACTTCAAATACTTATTCAAATAGTTCAAGTCAAATGAATGATTATAATGCAAATGCAATGGATTCTGTAGATTTCAATTTAGAAGATCATACTTCAAATTATAATAATAATGAAAATATTAATAATAATGGTACAAATTCACATAATGCACGTAGAATGTCAAACATTGAAGAACAAAGAAAGCAAAGAAGAGAAATTTTAAAGGAAAAAATAAAACAATCTGAACAAGAAAGGAAAAATCATCAAAATAATAATGTTAATGATTTTAATACTCAACAAGATAAATTAAATGAACAAGTTCCTGATCTATTGGATATGGATTTTGATACTCCAACAGCAACCACAACCACATCAACAGCTCCAACTGCAGTGGATGTCAGTGACGATGAATTCGCAGACTTCCAAAGTAGTTCAAATCAAACTGCTCCTGTCGTTACAGCAACCACCACAACCACAGCCACTCCTGTTGCTACCACAACTCCTGCAAAGCCTAAAGACGCGTTTGCAGACTTGTTTGCTCAATCTAAATCATTGATATAAACTTATATACATACATATCCACACATAAAACTCTTTAATCAATATAGCATCTCATCTTATCTCATCTTATCTCACACCAGCACAAACCAACAAAATCTCTGCCTAGCCCTTCCAGCTAGAGCCACTTCTTCTCACCCCTTCCAGTCTCCCAGTCCGGTATTCCTCGCCCCCGATTCTCTTCCAAGGACCCGCGTTCTACAGGGTGCACCCTGCTGGAGTTCTACGCTGAGCTGGGCTAGGCTGGAATGAGGCTATCTAAGCCCCACCTATTCATACTGTATCAAAATATTTTTGATAGCATACATTCAAGATTGATTACGTTCACTTAGATGAATTAGCAATAAAAGATATCACATATCAATATTAGGAAATTAGCCCCTCCATTTATCTGTAATTGCTTTAGCTGTTTAAGTTTATTGAACCTTAACAGTTTGGAAAGGGTAGTTTCTGTTGTGGATTTGTTGATTAATAGGGATGTCAAGGTATTGGAGAGACTTGTCACATTCCAATGGATTACTTAATTTATATAAAGTTGGGGATACTTTTGTAACATATATATATGTGTGTGTGTCTATGTGTGTGTCTTATTCTTGATAGAATCATTTGTCTTGTGCTTATTCAAGTGAGAACTTATCAGTAATCTCATACACTGTGATATTCAAAATGTTTCGTAGTTATAGTGATAATAGTAGTTCACATGTTGGTTTACAGCCATATATAATAGCACCAAGTAATACACAAGTGAAAACAAGTACTAATTCTGTATTCTCTAATGAAGATATGGATTACGATATAAGATTAAAGGAAATTGAAGAACATTATTTGAAGACTTTATATAATGAAAATATAACTAATGATGATGAAATGACCAGTGATCTTCCTAGTGAAAAAAATAATAATTTTAATCAAGTTAACATTAATAATAATTTAAATTCAAATATATGGAATAATGTAGACACTGATTATACAAATGTTAAAATAAATTCAAATTATTATCCATCAATTGATGTGTTACCATTAACTTCAGAAAATTTACAAAAATTAACTGTACTATCAAATAATGATGGTTTAATAGCTAACCCTAATTCAAATTTACCAAAAGTACCAGTTCCTGAAATTAATAAACAATTATTTAAAACTGAATTATGTGAAACTTTTAAAAGTCAAGGAGAATGCAGATATGGTAATAAATGTCAATTCGCACATGGTATACAAGAATTAAAATTAAAACAATATTCAAATAATTTTAAAACTAAACCATGTAATAATTGGACAAAATTTAAAAATTGTCCATACGGTAAAAGATGTTGTTTTAAACATGGAGATGAGTGTGATATTCAAATTTTTAACAATTATGATCAAAATATCACTAGTAACTACATTAATGGTATGAGTTTATCAAAATTCGATTACTATAAGAGAAATTTACATGCTAATATCAATGCATTATAAAATATATCTTGGTAGTCAATAGATTGGGTTGGTTATTAATTTATTATTTATTATTTATTATTTATTATTTATTATTTATTATTTATTATTTATTATTTATTATTTATTATTTATTATTTATTATTTATTATTTATTATTTATTATTTATTATTTATTATTTATTATTTATTATTTATTATTTATCTTTATTTGATATATATAGGGTTCTTTATTCAAATAGAAATGTATTTATTATAAGGTTCAAATTAAAATTATTTATTTAATAGATCTATTGCTTATGCAGTTCTTTTGAATGTACTAGAATTAGAGTTGATTAATGGCGAAGAGTTACTAGGGTATCTATTCCTACTACTCATAGATGTAGATGAATTATTAGTTACCACTCTTCTTGATCCAGATAATCTGGAATTTACATCCTTGGAAGTCTCACCAGGAAGAGGAAAAATCTTACCTGAATACATTCCATCACTTGGATCATCAGCCATTTCATCTAGACTGATACCTTCCATATTTCTTTGAAGTAAATATCTTAAAGAGTTGAACCATATATTATGTCTCTGTCTTGTAGAACATGTAAACTTAATATTACGAGATTCGGTAATTACAACAATACTCTTATGATACAACCCGACAGGATATGGATTGTTATCATCCACACTTTCAACACCTAAAATAGCAACACCTTTTGTTTTGTTAGCAGAAGGATCTGATATTACAGGATTTGAACTAGACCAATATAAAGTTAAAGTATAAGGATGTATCCAAAAGTACTTTTCATGTCTTGATTCGACGCCAAGTGGACCTAGACGACGATAGTACTTATATAAGTATTCACCAATAACAGTTTGTGTCAGAGCAGGAATAATACTTGGTTCACTCAATGAAGCCATTGTAGCTAATGATACACTACCATAAATAGAATTTGTAACACCACTATCAATCCTAGATATTGTTGAACTTCTAGAATGAGAAGCAATTTTACCGGAATGTGGACTGTCATACTCATTACCGCTTTTTAGCGAGTTTCTACTACTGGATCTTTGCATACCATTTGGAGAACCAATTGGGGGTGGAGGGAAAAATTCATTATTTCTAGTTGTTGGTCTCATTGGAGCTAATCCACGCTTCTTCAATTCATTTTGTAGTTCATCGTTTGTAATATTACTCCATTTATCATTTCTTGAGGATAATAATTTTTTATAATAAGAGGATGGTAACAAAACGTTGTCATTTGGATCTGGTTCCCTTGAAGTAAGTGTAGGAATATATGAACTTTCTGGAATACATAAAAGTCCATAGCCAGAGGCCTTGTGTCTTAAGTTATCAATTTCTTTATTTAACTCTTGAGTTTCGTTACCAGTGTTGTCATACTCTTCGTAATCATCATTCAGATAGCTTGTTTCATTTACTTTTGAATATAATTCATTGTATGAATTTCTACTAATAGTGACTAAGCCATATTTTTCAGCTTGGTTTATAACTTCCTCTTTACTGAACGTTGGATTAGCTAATTCTTCCTTTATTTGGCTGAATCGTTCACTGTTAATCATTACTAAATTATATTCAGCTGCCTTCTTAGCAAGATCAGCCTCAGATAAGTTCATATTTTTATTATAATTATTGGAATGGATTAATTGCATATATTCCTCTTCACTTAGAACTGCTAAACCTAAATTATGAGCTTGTTGAACAAGTTCAGGTTTGGATAAATTTCTGTTTGCAAGTTGGCTTCCAATTAACTGTTGACTTGGGACACTTGGAGAGCTAGGCACCAAAGAGGAAGGAACAACAGAGGCAACACTCTTTTGAATATTCGAAGTAGCAGAAGGTGAAACAGTGGAAGTAACATTCTTTTGGACGTTTGGAATATTAGGGTTAGCACCGGATGAAGTTGTCCTTTGAGTATTAGAAATTGAAGGTAGAGATAAGCAAGGAGTAGAACTTGGAATTGGAACAGGAATTGGAACTTGGATAGTTCCAGAAGACGATTTAGAATTTTTATATTTTTCCAATAAAGCTAATAAGGAATTGTGTTCTGATTTACTTAAAACAACTAAATCAAATTGTGAAGCATTTTTTTTAATTACTGATTCAGTAATAACAGCTTCCTTGTTTAATTCTTTTGCTAAATTATCAGAATTATCTTTTTCAAGAGAACTTACTTGGTTTCCATTATTATTCTCTGAAAGAGTCAATAAATGTTGATATTCAGATTTTTCTAAAATAACTAGATTCATATTAGAAGCAGCGGAATCTAATTCATCTCTACTTAAAGAAGTAGCTGTTGACATATATTTTTTGTTTGAAACTTTTTCAGCATCATCAGATAAATGGATACCATTTACGTCTTCTAAAATACTTTTTCCTACCAGTTCATCGTGTTCTTCTTTCTCTAGAACCACCAGACCTAATTGTGCAGCATTGTGTTCTAAAAAGCTCTTATTAAATTCTGGGATTTCAGGAATTGATTCTTGGACCATCTTGAATTCATCTTCTAAAGTAGTATGACTTATGGTTAAATCTACATATTTGGCGTTTAGAGTGTTGTGATTTTCCACTAAAATGTCATATTCATTTTTTAATAGCGTATTTGTTACCTTTAGTTCATCAAAATCTGTTGTTAATAAACCATTATCTAAGCTTAATTGATCAAATGATACTCTAAGCTTTTCTGTATCAACTTTTAATTGTTCAAAACTTCTTGTAAGTTCTTCTTCTTCTAGTTTCAATTGATTGTATTCATCACTTAGTGCAGAATTAGCCTCTTTTTCTGATTCATATTCTTGCTGTGGAACAGTTACATAACCCAAAGCCAAAGCCATTGGTCCCAATTTTTCTGAGGTTAACATCTCATCATTTACCTTTTTTTCTAGCGAATTTATTTTTTCATTCATTTCAATGAATTCCTCTTCCTCGATAACTCGCAAGCCAGCATTAGATGCAGCTGTTTCTAGCATGTGTGTTTCTATCACTGGATTTTCCGCTCTTTCATTCAAGTTATCATAATCTGAATTTGTTATTACAACTAAATCCAATTTTGTTGCTTCCTCTTCCAAAACTTCTTTAGTGAACTCTTTTTCAGCATTATATTTTTGATATTCAGTTTCAGGAATAAGAACCATACCAATTCTGTTAGCCTTCGATTGAAGTGTTTCTTCATTCAAACTAGTACCACTTTCGATGCTATTATTATCATCATTGTCTCCACCTTCTTGGACATCTATATCTTCTTTAAAGTTAAAATCTATTCCGTCCTCATTGGCATCCATTGAATCTTCAGGACTAAGTAACACTAACTTGTAACCAAAACTATATGCTCTTTCTTTGATATTATCTAATGATAAATCATAGGTATTGTGAGCACGAATTGTAGAAGTTTGAGAAACAGCATCACTTTTATCATCAATTGTATCATCAAAAGCATTATCACTGTTAAAATCATCAAAAGAACGAGTTTTGGATAAAGCTAGATTTTCTTGAATAGAAGCAGACTCATTTTCATTATGGTTTTGATTAGATAACAAATTGACAGAAGAATTATGAATTAAGCGGTCAGAGCTTTGATTTGCATCAACATATACCGATTGTTGAGTAGAAATAGAATCGACCGACAATTGCGATCCATTTGAGCTTTGGAATACTAATGAAGTCCCAGAACCTGATTGAACATCGCCCAACTGGATTGCAGGAGGAGAGGAAAATTCTGGAACACCCATTGGTAATAATTTCATATCAAATCTTGCAGCATATTGTTTAATATCGTCATAACTTAAACTATTTCTAGCATTCTTTCTTTTCAACAAAAGTTTATATTCCTCTGTAGGCAAAACAGTTAGTTCAAAATCTTTGGCCCCATTGTAGATATCTGTTTTTGTTAATATATGATCCTTTTGGTTTTCTTTCAATTTAGCATATTCTTGGCCTGACAAAGTAACAAAACCCATCTTTTTGGTGGAAGTTAAAATTTTGTCTTGATGAGTATTTTCTTCACGAATAACCTGTTCAAAAAATTGTTTATTAGCCAAAACTTTAGAGGCTGGTGAAACTGTTGGTAAAATTGGTTTACTGTTTACTTCCTGTAACAACGATTCATAAACATCTTTTGTAAGAACTGTTAACCCTAATTGTTCGGCCATATTTTCAACATCTTGTTTGGTTGTATTATTAAACTTAGATAACAGGTTACTGTATTCAGTTTTCTTTATAACAGTCATCCCTCTTTGGTCAGTAACTTTTTGGATAATGTCTTCAGATGGACAATCAATCTTAGCTAAAAGCATATCATATTCATCACGAGGAAGGGCAATGTAACCAAACTCAGATGCAAATTTATTCATAGATTCTTCATCAGGACCTCTTGTTAATTCGTCATATTTTCTCTTAGATAAAGGAACCATATTAAAATCAGAGCATAACTTAAGAACTTCTTGTTTGTTAATTTTGTCATTCTTAATTTTCATCATTGTTTCATAATTTTGTCTATTAATTAAGATTAAGTCACCTCCCTTTAGATTTATGTCAATATCTTCTTGGGATGAATTTTTAAATTTACTTACCTCATCAGTATTAATTAATATATAGCCATGGTTTCTTGCAGATCTTGATATCTCTTCAATAGAAAAGGAGTCACCTTGGTTTAATATTTTATCATATTCCTCACTATTTATAACAGTAAAATTTTGTTCTTGTGATTTAGTTTTTAGATATTCGAGAGTAGGGTGTTCTATTAAATTTTTCATCTCATTATGTTCAGTTATTGGTATTACTTTATAACCACATTCTTCTATAGAATTGATCACTTTATCAGTAGATTGAATATTATTTATGCTGCCCTCCGAAGCATCATATTCATTGTTAGGTATTAATTTATAATTATGCTCTTGACAATGTTTTTCAATATCCGAAAACGTAATGTTCTTTTCGTAATCTTGAACTATATCAATGTTATCGGTATTTTCTAAACTTATTGGTATTCTGTCCATTGTATTAGAAAATTCACTGGTTACATCATCGAAAGTGTCATCTATACTGTTTTGATGGTAATCTATATCTACTAAAGATGAAGCAGAAGAAGATGGTTCAACATTTTTCTTGGAAGTAGTTTTAAATGTTTTTAAATGCAATGAAGAATCATTTGATTTTTCTAATAAACTATCATTACTTTTTGACTTCAACGTTACAATTTGTTTCTTCAACTTGCCAATCATTTGATGAGCATGTGCTAAGTTAGCCTTCAAAGTTTCATTCTGAATATCATTGTTATTTATAATTTGTTCAGTGTGTTGAATATTTTCGGTGGCATTATTAGTATTAAATATCATATCATCCAAATCATTAGTTTTATTATCACTGTTACTCATTGAACTTAGTATTGATTGTCTATTAATTATATCCTTGTTTTTCTCAACATCATGAGTTAATGTTGTAACCTTATTTTGTAATTCTGAAATCTGATTATTTAAGTTTTCATTTTCAACATTTATGTCACTAATATGCTTCTTAAATTGATTTATTTCAATTTGGTTAGTCTTAGTTTGTGAAGTTAATTCCTCTTGTAAACCAGTTTTAATTAATAATAATGAATCAAATTCAGTTTTAAGTTTATCAGATAAAGTTTGTTGTTCTCTTAATTCTTTTTTCTGTTTACTAAATGTTTCCTTCAATTGTTTAAATTCATTAGTAATATTTATGTAATTTGATTCTAATTCCCAATTATTTTCTCTCATTGATTCTAAATCCTTAGATATTATTTGATTTTGAGAAACTAGTTTTGTTTGTTTTTCAAGTAATAATTGATATTCTGTATCAATCTTCTTTAATTTCTTACTCTTCTTTTCGTTCTCAGACTGTAGTTTCCTACACTCAACTAATAAATTTTCACTAATATCCATTACAAAATTCATATTACCATTTTTACTAATTGAATCAGATAATATACTACCATTTGAACTTCTATCCCTTTTATTTAAAATATTTGAAAATGAAAATGGTCTTTTGCTATTGCTATTATTCCTATTTATTATATTGTTGCCATTGTTAAAATTATTACCTTCATCGATATTATGATAATAATCATTGGCTTGGTCGTCAAATTCATTAGCAGCAGAAGAGGTCGAGTCTCTACTACTTGATCTTGACATGTTTAAGTTTTATATTGTTTGTGTTTAGTATCAATTTTATATATCTAGTTGACTGCAAAGATATGCATCTATGATTGGTTATATGATTTATTTTGCTTTTGATATCCTTTTGTTTTTCTTTTCCGAATAAGATCAAATTAGTTTTTTATTTTGATTTTGCTTTGCTCATCGGGGGACAAAAATGTCAGTAATACGAATAATACATAAATTCATAATAAGTACTATTTTATGGTTTCTAAACATCATGAAACAAAAAAAAATAATTTATTAGAATATAAGAATTTCATTTTGTAATTTTATTAAAATATTAAATGATAAATATCATTATTATCCGAAAATATTGCCAATAAAAGAAAATATTTAAACAAAACAGAGAAAAGTATCTTTTCATATACAGTATTCTTTAGAGTTTTATGCGATTATGTTAAATCTGTGTATTTAAATTGTATTTTATCAATACCTTCCTTTTATTCACCAGTTAATAATTATTTGATATTCCTTTCCTACTAGTAATTCCATATAGTCTCACAATTAGAAAGCATAAATAACATGCCTGTTCCAATTAGATCGCAGTGCCTAAATTCCTTTTCTATTATGTTTATATTCATGTTAGTATCATTATAATTTATATGTTTCAACTAAAACAAAAGTAGTATATATTATTGAAAGAAATAATTTGCCGCCCATCTTTATATAAAATCAGATCTTTATTATGTATCACTTTGCACGATATGTGTAAACAGGACTTTAAAGTATAATTAATTGAAGTTAACCCATAATGATCAGTATATACCAGCTACACTGTCACAATTACTATAGTTTCAAGTATCTCGCTTGTATGAATATCTATGAATATATATATACATATATTTATCATTAAATGACTCTCTAATTGACTATACAAATAAGGATTTAGGATTTCCCCTCATAGTAATTCGGTAGGGTTGTGTACATAGGGTAATAAGATAATCCTTGGCTGTACTAATAGGGTTAGGGTAAACGAAACTAATTTCCATATCGGAAATACCTAAATATTAGTTATATTGATATTTGATTGGCTCAATTTTTTTAAAAAAATTGAGCTTTTTAGTGGATGATTCAAGGAAATTTAACTTTTAGGGTTTCATTTTGCTTTATAAAGGATTGATTATTATTGGTGTTACGAACTTTGTTAATATTAGTTATGATTAATATATATATAAGTATCTTTTTATATCTTAAACTAAGTATCCAAACAAGTAAAAGTAAGATTAAGAGGAAACAAGCACACATTCATATTTATAACTATAAAAATACAATGCTTTCAAGGTCTGCTACAAAAAGTACTTCTATTACATTATTGAAAAAAATATTAAATAAATCAACTGTAAAATCTATTTCAACGGTACAAACAAAAAGATATGCATCCACTGTTTTAATTAATAATCATAATAATAATTATAGCAATTCGAACGTACAAACAAAATTTTATCCCTTATGGTTAAATGGTAAACGTTGGGAATCTTCAGTTGTTAATGTTCCACCAATGGCAGAATCATTAACTGAAGGTTCATTAAAGGAATTTACTAGACAAGTTGGTGATTTTATTAATCAAGATGATATTTTAGCTACTATTGAAACTGATAAAATTGATATTGAAGTTAATGCACCAGTTTCTGGTACAATTACAAAATTAAATTTTAAACCAGATGATACAGTTACAGTTGGTGATGAATTAGCTGTTATTGAAGTAGGTTCTGCTCCAGCTAACAGTGCTACCCCAGCTACTTCTACAGAAACAGCTGCTCCTTCAAAAGAAGCACCAGTGAAAGCTGAAGAGCCACCAAAGGCTGCTCCTGTAAAGGAAACTCCAAAGGCTACTCCTGTAAAGGAAACTCCAAAGGCAGCTCCTGCACAACCTTCAAAGGAATCAAACGCTCCAGCTTCTTCAACATTTACTCAATTCTCACGTAATGAGCACAGAGTAAAGATGAATCGTATGAGAATGAGAATTGCAGAAAGATTAAAGGAATCTCAAAATACCGCAGCTTCATTAACTACTTTCAATGAAGTTGATATGAGTGCAGTTATGGAAATGAGAAAATTATATAAAGATGAAATCATTAAATCAAAAGGTATTAAATTTGGTTTTATGGGTTTATTTTCTAAAGCTTGTACATTAGCTGCAAAGGAAATTCCAGCGGTTAATGGTGCTATTGAAAAAGATCAAATTGTTTACCGTGATTTCACTGATATTTCAATTGCCGTTGCTACACCAAAGGGTTTAGTAACACCAGTTGTACGTAATGCAGAATCTTTATCTGTATTAGAAATTGAAGATGAAATTTTACGTCTAGGTAAGAAAGCTCGTGATAATAAATTAACATTAGAAGATATGACAGGTGGTACCTTTACCATTTCTAATGGTGGTGTCTTTGGTTCATTATATGGTACTCCAATCATTAATATGCCACAAACTGCAGTTTTAGGTTTACATAGTGTCAAACAAAGACCAGTTACTTTACCAGATGGGACAATTGCTTCAAGACCAATGATGTACTTAGCATTAACTTATGATCACAGATTGTTGGATGGTAGAGAAGCAGTTACATTTTTAAAGACAGTTAAAGAATTAATTGAAGATCCAAGAAAAATGTTATTAGCTTAAACAGATTGATTAAATTATCTACTTTCTTAAAATCAAAAAGAAAAAAGCTACTATTTACTACCATATCACATATTCTTATTTATTTATTCATTTATTTATTAAGTAATTTATTCATTTTTTTGTAGTTAATTATCTTAAATCTTTAGACCCCATGAATAATAATTATAATCATCTTATTCTTTTTCCAAGATTCGATCAATACTCATTGCACATGTACGATTGTTTAATTAACTTTTACAGTAGCCTTAACGTTATATTTTCCAATTTTTTTTTTTAAAAATCAACGGGCTTTCCGAAATTTTAAATTTTTAACTTAATTAGGAAACATGTAAATAAAAAAATATTGAAAATTACCTATCTATATGGTAATTATTGAAATTATTAACTATGGAAGTATTGATAGTTCTGATCTAGTATCCCAATTGAGTATGGGATTGGGATGCATTAGTGAGATAACATTTGTTAAATTGGGAGTTTTTAATTTAAATAAACAAAAAAACTCATCACTTGAGAATATAATTACAATTCGTTATTCAAAAATTATATTTATATAACAGTAGCAACAATATCCATTGATTCAAAGTTTCTACTAGTGGTAATATAAACAGATTGTATACTGGTATTGATCAGAAACGTAATTGGAACTAAGTTATACGATAACATTTAAAATTAGTTTCTTATCAATTTGTTAAACTATACAATGGAGGCAACTTCCTGGAGTATAAATCCTTCAGATATACTGAAAAACATTGATCAGAGTGATAAAAACAACGACTACTATGCAAATGACATGTTTGCTCCTGGAACAGATCAATTGAATCAAAATTTATCTGATCCAACAAAGGAATTAGAAGATTTATTAGATATGAATTATGCTGAAGTAGATAATTTTATTACTGGTGAATTAAATGATTTAGAAATTCCTTCAATTCCAAAATTTGATGATTATCAAACTACTGATAATTTCGATAATTTTGATTGGAATCAATTGAAATTAAATGATCCATATAATATAAATAGTGCAGAAACATCCACTGCACCAAATAAACATAAAAGAGGAGCTAGCGGTACAGCTATTTTTGGTTTTACAAATCATAATAGAAATCTAAGTATAACTGGTTCAAAAAATACTGTTAGTACAAACAATAACTTGGATTTTAAATATTCTAACTCTAATGAAAATAATATGGGTAATATTTTTAATGAAATGAATGATTCTACCCCTGCCAAGAATCTTGATATTGGGAAGGCGTTATTAAAACAACAAGAAGAACTTAGAATTGCTTTAGAAAAGCAAAAGGAGATGAACAAAAAATTAGAGCAACAACTTATGGAAAATCGAATGCAACAAGAACAATTACAAAATGCATTAAATAAACAAGGTGTAACTGCTCAACAATTTATGTCAGAAACTCCAACACAGTCTCCTCAAATAACGAGAACTCCGAATTCTAAAAGAACCGGTACTGATAACGAAATTATTATTACATCGAATTCAAAAAATGGTACTTATCAATTTCCACCACAATCTATGATTTCACCACCAATGTCAAATACCAATACTTCAATAAATGGATCTCCATCAAGAAAAATTAGACAAAGAAGTTACTTATCAGGTTTTCAAATTAGTAATGGATTAGATAAATTTAATTTTGAAAATGAAAGAGATCAAAATATGGAACACTTTAAAGTACCAACCAGACCATATAAAATGTCAAATAATATTGATAGTAATAGAAGTGATACTTTTTCCCCAAGAATGCAAAATGGATTTTCATCAAATAGATTATCAGTTCATCACAGGAAAAAGGATTCTACACTTTCTACTGCATCAACAATTCAATTGGCTGTTGATGATAACATGAGTGATAATGAAGATACAAATGTAATGGGGCTTGGTTTACAAATGATATCTAACATTCAAAAAAATGAATTTAATTCTTACCAAACGAACAATTCTCATATTGATGTCATGCCGACAATTCAAGGTTCTGTAAATAATACTCCAGTAAAAGGAGCACTCCCCAAGAAACATACTTTTCAACATACTCCAGTAAAGGTAAACCAAATACCTTTATTGAAGCATTCAACTTATGATGATGATAAATTTGATGAAAAGGAATTTTCAGATTTATTATGTATTCCTCAGTCTAAGCCATTTGATATGAATATTAATGAGGCACATAATATGATGAATAATAAATATCCACAACCAGGACAAATAGAAGATAAATTCAAAATAGTAGATAATCAATCTCCATCATTAAGAAATTACACTGGATTTGATGATAAATCTCCAAAATATCAAAATGATAGTATAAGTGTTAATGGTAGTCCGATTAAAATTACTAAAAAATTGACAACATTGCCTCGTGGTTCAATTGATATTTATGTTAAAGAGTTACCAAATAAATTATTTGCATGCGGATATCCAGATTGTGATAAAACTTTTAAAAGACGTTACAATGTAAGATCACATATTCAAACACATTTGGAAGATAGACCATACGTATGTGATTTTGAAGATTGTAAGAAATCATTTGTTAGAAATCATGATCTTGTAAGACATAAAAAATTACATGTTAATAAATGTTTAAAATGTCCATGTGGTAAGACATTTAGTAGAGAAGATACATTAATTAATCATAGAAATAGAATGATTTGTGTTGGTGGTAAAAAATATGAAAATTCTGTTACAAAAAAATCACCAAAGAAATCACCAATAAAATCAAATTCAGATAAAAATGATAATAGATTATCATTAAATAATAGTCCAATTAAAGATTCTATGAATAAAAACAATGAGGAATTTGTAATATATAAAATGGAACAACAATTAAGAAGTAAACTTGAAGAAAATGGGTTATTACAACCACCACCTAATATGATGATATCTGGAACAAATGTAATATTATCACCATCACCATCATCAGGATTTAGTGATCTGGGATCACCAATGACTGAAATTTTAGATCCTTCTACCAAAGTATAAACCAAGAAAAAGACTATAGATGGATGAAGACGGATGTCTAGGCATATGTCTAGGCATATGTCTTCACCTTAAGCACTATTTAATAAATAGTTGTGTTATAATTATGAACTTTATTTTACCTTTCAATAACAATATACTTAATATATATGTGTATATATATATTATACATGATAAGAACCGACCCATTGCTCAGAAAATAAATAACAACCGTAAGCACGTGATAATCACGTGCTTACGGTTGTTCAAAGAACCTTGAAGTTTAAAATTAAACCTTGAAGGGAGCCATTAGATAAATTTAAGAATTTGAAAAATTTGCGATAATATTAACCATAATTAATATTGATAGTGGTAGTTGAAATAATCAACTCATCAAATTGATTTATTTTAAAAGATACTCTTGCAACCATTGTTTAATTGAACTTTAGTATAATAAATATATACTTTAATACATCACAAATACTGTATTATTAAACAAAGGAAGTTTATTTATTATTTATATTATTAGTGTTTTTTGAAGCTACTAGTATTTGTTTGAGAAGTCATCTATTTTACACTAAGTTGCAACATAAAAGGTACAATTAGATTGATAATCTATACAACTTAAAAAATATAATAATAATTACAGCAATAGTATCAATATATTCATTATTTCCTTATGAATATTAACGGTACTGATATTTTAGTATATTTGGCCGCTGATGATCCAACTAATGTAGAAAGTTGTCCTGTTACACATGAATTTAATGGTGATGTAAATAAAAGAGTATTAGCTGTATTTATTATTCTTATATCATCATCATTAGGTGCATTTTTCCCATTGTTGTCTTCTAAATATTCATCTATTCATTTACCATCATGGTGTTTTTTCATTGCAAAATTTTTTGGATCAGGTGTAATTATTGCAACTGCATTTATACATTTATTAAGTCCTGCAACTGATTCACTAGGTGAATCATGTTTAGGACCTACTTTTCAAAATTATCCTTGGGCATTTGCTATTTGTTTAATGTCTCTTTTTGCACTTTTCTTTATTGAAATTATAACTCATCATTATATGGAATTAGCACGAGAGGAAAGAATTAATGAACTTCATAACAGTAATGAACAGGATTCTGATACCACAACTGATAGTTTAGATAAAGTACTGAGAGAAGAAACTGGAAATTATGAAAATCAATATCAATTAGAGAATTTAGAGAAAAATAATGATAAAAAAAATTCATATAATATTGAAACGCATCAAATGGATTTAAGTTCATTAAATATAACTGCATTAATTAACGAAGAGGAAAATACTAATTATTCAAACTCAAACTCAAACTCAAACTCAAACTCAAATTCAAACTCAAATTCTCTACAGAAAAATTTCGATTTAAATGAAGAATCTTTTGAAGAATTAAGTACAAGAGATAATTATGATTTAGAAGTACAAACTATTGAAAATGATGATGAATCAACAAAAAAGTATATGGGCCAATTGCTAAGTGTAACAATATTAGAAGTTGGTGTTATTTTCCATTCTATATTTGTTGGTTTATCATTAGCTGTTGCAGGTAATGAATTTGAAACATTATTTATTGTTTTAGTATTCCATCAGATGTTTGAAGGTTTAGGTCTTGGAACGAGATTGGCAGAAACCAATTGGCCAAAACAACACAATAAAACTCCCTGGTTAATGGCTTTAGCATTTGGTTTAACTACACCTATTGCTATTGCTATTGGTATTGGTGTGAGAAACTCTTGGGTACCAGGTTCTAAAAATGCATTAGTTGCAAACGGTATTTTTGATTCAATTTCTGCTGGTATATTAATTTATACAGGTTTGGTTGAATTAATGGCTCATGAATTTTTATTTTCAGGTCAATTTAAAGGCCCTTCAGGCTTTAGAAATATGTTATATGCATATTTTATAATGTGTTGCGGTGTAGGAGTTATGGCCCTTCTAGGGAGATGGGCATAATGATATTTACGATAAAATGACAAATTAATTGTCACATTTGCATTTAGATTAACAATAAGTTAATTAAAAACATAATAATTATTTAATTTTATAGAGCATTCACTTAGCTATTAAATATTTATAATATTTAATGATTATAATGAGATCAACGATATTTATTAATGACTTTCTTTTCTATTTTAGAGTTCTTTAATTATAACATTTAAATTATATTTGTATTATCATGATTATTCATAATATGTACAATTTACTTTGTTTATATCTTATTTAGGTAACATTTATTTGGTGCTTTTAGAGGAGGATGCATTTGCATTAGTAGGGTTTGTATTTTTGACAATGTTTGATTTATCATTATTAATCGCTTGTATTTTTTGTGAGTAACTTTGTGTTGGGATCCATTTTCTAGTACTTCTAATTTCATCACCAGAGTAACCAGGAATTCTGATATTCCAATTCCTTTCTAAATGTAATTGAATATCTCTAGCTTCTAAATTATCTGATTTTCTATGTTTTGCTAAACGACAAGCAAAACTTGTTACATTCGTTACGAAATCATCAGCTAAATCTAACAATAGTTCCTCGACATCACCATCGATGACAGTTTCACCATCACCTTCATCAATACCGACAGATTTAATTAATTCTCTTAATTTTCTTTTAGACATAACTCTTTCTGTATCAATTTCATAAGGTGGTAATTTTGTCACAGCTGGGGAATTTAATACAGAAGCATTCATAGCAGTACCGTTTGTTAATGATGGTCTGTTTGATTTATATGCTACAGCTTCAGGAGATTTAACGGAAACATTTTCAGAGATTGGTACCGAAGGATCTGACTGTTTAAAGATAACAGATTTATTTTGATTAGCTTTATTAATTGAAGATGCAGCAGCATTAACATTAGTTACATGAGATCTGTTTGCAGCATTTTGTTGTGTAGACGGTATTTGATTGGCAACATTATTGTTTAACGGCTGTTGAGCTATTGGAGTTTGAGCCGAAGCACCTTTATTAGCAGCATTAACAGTATCATTACCAGTAGAAGGTTGTGATTGAGCTTGTTGAGGTAATTGAGTTTGTGGACTGTTTACATCAGATTGTTGTTGCTGTTGTTGTTGCATTAATCTTTGTTGTTGTTGTTGAGTACTTTTCTGTAGTAATTGTTGTAAAGCTGGATTTTGTTTGGCACATTCAACATAGAAAGTTTTCTTTTTATTTTTAAAATCTTCATGTAGGTTACCATGTTCAACAACTAATGCTTTTAAATTTGTTAATAATTCTGTTCTTTTGGCTTCTAATTGTTTCTTTGCAGTTTCATCGGATTGTTTGTTAATTTCTTGAGATAATCTATCAATATGTTGTTTTAAGAAAGAATGTTTATCCTTTATGCTACTTGCTCTTGCTTGAAAATTTTGTGATAATTTATCATATTGTTGGTTTTGATCAGGTGTCAACACTTGTTTAATAATATTTGCCAATTGATTGCCACTAGCTGTTCTTGAAGAGGCAGTACTTGGATCAGTACTATTTGAACCAGATTGTTGTTGTTGTAATTGTTGTTGTTGGTTTAATTTTGATTGAGCAGCTTGTCTTTGTTGGTTATAATTGTCATAAATAGCTTTCAATTTGGATGCTTGCAATAGTAGTTCTTTACCCCTTTGTGAGTTTTCACCTAACTGTTTAGCTTCATTAACTAATTCTTTAAATTTTGTTGTTAATTCTAATAATTGTTTTTGTTGTAATGCTATTTTTGATTGATTATTTGAATTAGAAGAAGAGCCAGAAAGAGCAGGAGACTGTTGATTCTCGCCTTGTGATGACATTGTTGACTTAATTCGTTGATATTTGTCTTGTTTTATTCGTTCAATTTACCAAATTACTTTAAAATTCTTGATATAGTTGATATATTAATTATTGAAATTTCATTATTTTTCCAAATAAAATTATTGAAAAAAAAAATGTGTTGGAAAAGTAAACAATAGCCGGGTAAACGCGTACACACCTTAACTAATTTACTGTACAAAGATATTATTTATGCTTTAATATTAATGATATAATGATAGTTAAATATCGCTCTTTGAGGTGAGCAGTAAATTAACCATTGATAAATAATCTTTCATATGATAAACTTTATCTTATCAATGAAATGACTAATACTATATGAGAATATTGAAATTAGCAACAGTGTATATAATAAGGCACCGAATTTTTTTTAAAAAAAAAAAAGTGGAAAAGTTATACACTATGCATAGAATAAGAGAGAGCTCATCTCATTAGGAATAGAGGTAAGGTCAAGATGAAAATTGGTATATTTTACACCGATCATAGTAATGATTGGAGTGGACCAAATGGTACATTTGCTGAAATGGCTAAAAACCTATTAATTAGTAGTAAACCCATTGATATTCAAGATGAAGAATATATTGTGTATAATATTTTTGAAGGTGAAATACCTAAATATGAAGAATTGAAGGATATTGATGGTATATTTATCACAGGTAGTCGATATGATTCGTTTAATACCGAATTAGGATGGATTAATAAATTAAGATCATTAATTCTTGAAATTATTTCACAAGACAAAATTCCACTAGTTGGTATATGTTTTGGACATCAAATAATTTGTAATGCTTTGAATTGTAAAGTTTCACGTAATCCCATGGGTTGTGAAACAGGATTACAAAAAATCCAATGTAATGCAACAGGTTTAAAAATATTTAATAACAATACAATTACATTGTCAGAATTACATAATGATATTTCCACAGAAGTACCTATTGGTTACGAAAATTGGGGGTCTACAGAAATATGTAACATTCAAGGTATATACAAGGAAAATAAAATGTTAACATTCCAAGGACATCCAGAATTCAATAATAATGTCACAGAAAGAGGTTTAATTAAATTAAAAGATAACATTAAATCAATGGGTAATTATGATAAATGGTTATGGCAAACTAAAAATTTAACAAATGATGGTGTCGCAGTTGCGGGTAACACCATTTGGAAATTATTCAGAGCCATAGTGTAGACTGTGCGTTGTGCATGCGGTGCAAGGAGTACATCAGTGGGCATAAATCACACTATATGCATATATAGCCTAATGCGGTAATCCGTTACGTATTAAATTGTATATATAGTGTGGGAAAAACTGCGCCCGTGCACACCACGTCGCGCATGGATGCGGTGTGTGGTTTTCTATGTTGTTAGCCACTAACAGTAGTAGTAGTAGTAGTAGTAGTAGTATACTCTCATATAGTGTGAATAAGTAATAATAGCCCTAGTGATTGAGGCGCATTCAATAGTTATTATTATGGCGTAATTTATTGTATAATAATAATATGTGTGCGATGTGTGTAGGTGCTCTAGCGGTGTCTTTCGCGGTGTAATTGAGGCAAATTAGCTATGGTGTGGGAAATGTGAATTGATTGATTTCTTTGCTTATTGCAGGTTGGTTTGACCTTTCTTTTCAGATATTTGCTAGTGAAAAATTATTTTTATTGCAAGATTGTATATAAATAGGTATATTTGTATTACAAGATTATATGTACATATATATAAATAGGCATATATAAATAGGCATATTTGTAGTGGTTGTGTCAAGTTGTATACTCTGGAGTGTTGAACCAAGTCAAAAGTGACAAGTGAATATAGTTTTGTTGCCCACAATGAAATTGTTTACTGCTGAAAACAAGAAAACTATGTTATCTTTAGCCATCTTATTAAATGGGTTATTAACTACTGCTAACGCAGTAGTTAATAACAATAACGTTGGTGTTGCTCATTCCAAATACGTTAAATATAATTTTGATAAATTACGTGGTGATACTTATGATAATGCCTCCAAAAAGAAAAGAATCTCTGCTTCATTGATTAAAAGAGATAATGGTCATGAAGAAGTAGAAATTACAAATGAATCAAATTTTTATTCAATTAAATTATCAATTGGTACACCATCTCAAGAAGTTACAGTCTTGGTAGATACAGGTTCTTCAGATTTATGGGTCACAGGTTCAGACAATCCATTATGTTCTACAAGTTCTTCATCTTCATCTGGTACAATTGATTGTTCACAATATGGTACTTTTAATAAAAGTGCTTCTTCCACTTTCACAAATAATAATACAGCTTTCGCAATTAGTTACGCTGATACTTCATACGCTTCAGGTACTTGGGGTCAAGACGTTTTAACTTTACAAGATTTAGATGTTTCAGGTTTATCATTTGCTGTAGCAAATTATACAAATTCTACCGTCGGTGTCTTAGGTATTGGGTTAACAGGTTTAGAAGTCACTTATTCAGGTTCATCTGTATCCTCTTCTGGTTACACTCCTTACCAATATGAAAATTTCCCATTAGTTTTGAAAAATTCAGGTGCAATTAATGCTAATGCTTATTCTTTATACTTGAATGAAGAAAGTGCTGATACTGGTTCCGTTTTATTTGGTGGTGTTGATCATAGTAAATATTCAGGTTCTTTGTACACTGTTCCTCTAGTTAATATCTTGAAATCAAATGGTTTCTCCTCCCCAGTGGAATTCGATATTACTTTACAAGGCTTAGGTGTTTCTACTGATTCTGCAAATACTACCATTACTACTACAAAGATCCCAGCTTTATTGGATTCCGGTACCACTTTAACCTATTTACCTTCCGCTATGGTGACTTTACTAACTGCTGAATTAGGTGCTACTTATTCTTCAAGATTAGGTTATTATACTATGAGTTGCCCATCTAGTAGTGATAATACACAAATTGTTTTCGATTTTGGTGGTTTCCATATCAGAGCTGATTTATCAGGTTTCATTATTCAATCTTCTCAAAGTGTTTGTGTCTTGGGTATAATCCCACAAAGTAGTTCTCAAGCTATTTTAGGTGATTCTTTCTTACAAAATGCTTATGTTGTTTATGATTTAGACAATTTAGAAATTTCTTTAGCTCAAGCTAAGTATGATTCTTCAAGTGAAGATATTGAAGCTATTAGTGATTCTGTTCCAAGTGCTATTAAAGCTCCAAACTATTCTAACACATGGTCTACTTCCTCTTCAATTACTTCTGGTGGTGATATTTTCACAACCACTGCTGCCACTACTACTAATTCTGGTTCTTCTTCTGCTACAGGTTCTGCTTCAGGTTCTGCTTCAGGCTCTGGTTCTTCTTCAAGAACCAGAACCAGAAGTAGTAGTAGTAGTACAGCTACATCTAACTCTGGTGCTAGTTCAGCTAGCCCGAGTTCTACAAATCTTAGTCCTAGCCGACTTGAAGATTTATATGCTAGTGCTAGCAGTGTCAATGACAATGATTCTATTGTAAGCAGTTCTACTGTCTTTTCCGATTCTTCATCTCATACCAAAAGCACAACTTTATCCACTACCAAAACAACTTCATCTTCTTCTAGACATTCTTCTTCTACTAGAAGCTCTTCATCTACAACTACCACTGGTTCTCAAAATATGGCTGGCCAATTAGCTCCATCATCTTTCATTTTATTAGCATCTATTTTGTATTCATTCTTTTACTGATTAGAAATGAGTAGTTCGTTTTACCAGGGTTAATTAATACCTTAATTTCAACTTAAAAGATCAATCTTTTATATTATTCGTTTATTATACAATAAAAGTAGTCACATTCTTTATCATTCCTACTTCCAAAAACTTTAGTTCTCAAGGAAAAAACATAGTATTTAATCGTTATTCATTATTCATTAATTGATACACTATATATTTGATTTATAAATCAAAATAAATACCAAATTTTATTTTTGTTCTAAAAATTTATTTTTATATATATAACTCACCTTGTTCATTCCAATTGACCAACTTTTCTCTACGAACATGATATTGAGTTCTTAGATTAATATATTCATTAACATAAGAATTTAAATCACTGGTATCATTAAATTCCAACTCTAATTTTTTACTAATATCATCAAAATCTTTAAGTTCTGTCTCCAGTTTCTTCTTCAATGATTGAGTACTATAATTAACTTCTATATGATTTTGTAAGTCCTGCCATTGTTCAACATATTTTGATTCTATTATTTGACAATTGTCTATATCATCTTTCAGTAATTCTTTCTGGTTTTCCAATTCAATAAAATTTTCCTCCAATTGTTTTAATCTTTCTTTACAACGTAAAATATCAGTTCTTATTTCATCAGTTGGATTAAATTGTGTAACATATTTATTTATTTGCTCTTTATGGTCTTTTAATAAGTCTAATAATTCAGAGATTGAAAGTAATTGAATATTAACAGGTAGTGGTGTTTCAGTTGGAGCAGTATTCGATTTAGAATCCAAATCTTTTGATACTTTCTCAGGTAACTTTGGTTGTATATTTTCCATTTGTTTAACTTTTTGTGAGTTTCCTTTACGTTTATTATTTAAATATATTGATGGATTAAATAACTTAATGAAATTATCAATATCTGTATATATGGAATTTTTCAATTTTTTGATATCAAAGAAAAATATCAGTATCTATAATAATAATAACATCCCATTGATTCCAAGATAGATAAAAGCAAAAAGAATAAATGGCATCTATTCAAGCAATCAAGATAGCAGCTAAAGTTCAACCAGCCAAACAATCGTTAATTATTTTCCATGGTTTAGGTGATACTGGTTCAGGATGGTCATTTTTAGCTGAATTCCTTCAAAGGGACCCAGCCTTTGCTCAAACTAGATTCATATTTCCAAATGCCCCCACTATCCCAATTACATGCAATGGTGGTATGTCTATGCCAGGTTGGTTTGATATTTTAAATTGGAATTTAGATTCAACTAGTGTTGGTGTTAAAGATTTTTCAGAATCATTAAAAGTTGTTGAAAAATTTGTTGAAGAGGAAATTCATAATGGTATTGATCCATCCAATATCATAGTAGGTGGGTTTTCACAAGGTGCTGCATTAACATTATCATCATCTGTTTCATTACCTGTTAAAATTGGTGGGTTTATTTCATTATCAGGTTTTATTCCCCTACCTCAACTGTTAACTGAAATAAAAAATGATACTAATATTTCCACTCCTATTTTCCATGGACATGGTGATTGTGATCCTGTTGTCCCATTTAGAATTGGTAAAGCAGCAAAGGATTTCTTAATTGAAACCTGTAAACTAGATAATTATTCATTCCATCAATATAGTGGTTTAGAACATTCCACATCTCCTAAAGAAATGACTGATCTTGTGTCTTTCATCAAGAAATCTTTACACATGTGAATGATCCAGTAATCTAAGAACCCTGGCCTCATATATATATAGATATATATGTCTAGAGTATATCAATAATATAATATACCATGTTAACCATGAATATATACCCTATATAAGCTGTGTCACGTGCCTTCTGCATACATATTTTTGTCTCGTATTGCGATGCTAATTGTTAAGATCTCAATATCTGTACAGGGGAGTTTAGAAATTATTATATAATGTAATGGATATTTTAGCAACTATACGTGTATGTTTAAGTTTGTTTAAGAGGAAAAAGTATAGAAGATCAGTTGAGCTGTAGAGGGTGTTTGTTTTTCCAGTTGGTTATCGATTGTTGATTGATTCCGGTTATAATATGTCACTCCCTTTGAAGCCATTATACGTTGATTCTACTACGAAGAAACTGGATTCTAAACAGAAAAGGTTTAATGCTAGTGTATCTAAGGCATTGTCACATTTTGAATTGGTCACTGAATGGGCAGATTATATTGCTAGTTTGGGGAAATTGTTAAAGGCATTGCAAAGTTGGGTTCCTCCACAAGATGGTACTATAAGTTATAATGTTCCATTATCTTACCAAGTAAGTAGAAGATTAGCTTCTTCTTTATCACCAAATTTACCTGCTGGGGTTCATCAAAAGACATTAGAGGTTTACACATACATTTTTGAAAAAATTGGGAATGTAACTCTGGCGACTGAAATAAATGTTTGGCTTAGAGGTATTTTACCATTGATGACATATGCTTCAATGTCTGTTAAAATTCCATTAATTGAACTTTATGAAAATTTTTTAATAAATTTACCACAAAAAACATTAAAGTTGATTATCAAACCTATGTTAGCTAGTTTATTACCTGGTATCGATGATGAAGGTAGTGAGTTTCAGCCACGTATTTTCAAACTAATTGAAACTTTAAAAACAAATTTGAATGATGATTCTCTATTTTGGCAGACTTGCTACTTGATAATAATTACTAATAAAGAACGTCGTTTGGGAGCTTTGTTATTAATGAATAAAATATTCCCATCATTAAATATTGATTATGATTTAAATAATTTTTCTAATGATAATACGTTAAATGATTTTGAAAAATTTGAAGGAAATAAGAAAAAAGCTTTAGAAGTATTACCAGATGATATTAAAAATACAGTTACTCCAGATCCTGGCCTTCTTATCCGTGCATTGGTATCCTGTTTAAATATTGAAAATGATATTTTAGTTAAAAGAGGTGTACTTGATTTACTAATACAAAAGATTTATTTACATTCCCCTGTTTTAGAGTTTATTACAAAATTTGATGATAAAAAAATGCTTATTATTAATTGCTGTAAACCAGTTTTGAATAAAGATATGACATTAAATAGAAGAATATGGACATGGTTATTAGGCCCTGTAGGAAATACAGGATCTGCTCCTATTGAAGATTCAGGAACTAACACAAACAATGATGTTTCTGAAAATTTAGAAACAAACCAAAGTCACTATTTTAAAAAACATAGTGTTGATGCTCTCATTCAAGGTTTGAATGATATGATCAGTAATGAAAAAGAAATTACTACTGTTTTTAGTATATGTCAGGCGATAATGGACCGTTGGGAAATTGGATCCATAATTGTTCCTAAAATGTTTATCCCATTAATGATAGTTTCCGAAAAATATTCTACTAACATCAATTTATTAAAGGCAGCAAGTTCTTTTTTTGATGCAATAGAAACAAATATAATATGGGGGAAAGTGTTTGATCACTTTAATAATAACAAAGACATAAAATTCTTAAATTTTATTTTGACCACATTCAATATTGCACAAGATGAAGAAATTATTGTTCAACATTTACCTTTGATTTTATTATCAATGCTGTCTATTGAAGAGGAACAGTACACAAAAGAAACGTTGGAAGTTAATAGATATACAATCTATAAACATCTTCTAGAAATAATTCCTGAAAGAGCTTTTCTTCCTCTAAATAACTCTTCTTTAGAAGAAATATCAAATTTAAGTAAAGAAGAATCATTGAAAAAGATATTAAAATATTATAAAAACGTCTCAGATCCATCAGATCAACAAGGTTCAGAATCTTCAACAGTTTTTAATTTGCCATTTACTTCAAAAATTCTAACAAGTTTATTGTTCGTACGATGTAAGGAACAATTACTTAATAATCTGGTAAATGATGAATATGTAGATGAAAGTTCAGAAATATTTGTAAGTATTTTTGAAAAAATTCCAGATGGCTCTGATTCTGAGGAAAAAACTGAATTAGTTTCATCTAATGAACTACTTGTAAAAACAATTATTAAAGCAGCTGATAATAAGTCTATCAAATGTGAATCGCTTCATGGAATTATCACCGTGTATACAAAATATTTATGGAGGGATATATCCATACTAGAATCATCAAAATTATTAAAGGTCATCATATCAGATCTTTGGAAATATTTGCTAGATCCATGTTATCAAGATAAAACTGTAGAATATTTAGAAATTTTGGAAAGAAATATAAACCCATTGTTTATTGAAGGGGCACTTGTGTCTGTATTTATCAAAGATTCAAGCATTGAGAACAGAATAACTGTGTTAGACTTACTTTGGAATAACTTAGAAGATTCAACAAAATTAGTTAATAGAATACTGGAATTAGTATTGGATGAACTTTCTGATGAACAGACACCTCATTATTTATATGTTTCTAAATGGACTGAATCTATTATTAACTCAAAATCTTCCAACAGACTTTTTCAGTTTTTATTAGGTAATATCCTAGAGTTTCAATTTTTGTACAATACTCAAATATCTGAAATAGATGATCTGGATATGATTACATATCGTTTTCAATTATTAGCTACGGTTTTAAGTTCAAATGGAAAGCTTGCTGTAAAACATGCAGCTAAGGATACTGTTAGTCCAGTACTTATGGCTAAATGGCCAAGCAATTATATTTCAAATTATAAAGATCTAACATTATCAGTAATAATTAAATTTTTAGAACTAGAAAACAATTTTGATGCTAAGGGTATTAGAAGTTCTTTAATTCTTTTGGATATACTATTGGATGGTACAGAACAAAATTTCAAAGATATTGTTTTATCAATATTACAACTTTCTTCTAAATATATTAGAGAAAAGGGTGTCCAAGCTGAATCGATTGCAGTCTCTTTATTAAATGTTGTTGCTGAAGTATTACAATTATCACATAAAAATGGTATTAAATTGGGTATTTTTGATGATGACGCTACTCACATAAAATATATTGATTATTTGGTAACTAGTATTGCAGAGATGGAAGGCCAAATGATAATTTCATCCTATGTTAAACTATTACTTGGTAGTGTTCTATACTTCGAAAATTCTATTTTCAACTATCTACTTCCTTTAACCAATTCAATAGTAAAATGTTTGAGAAATTTATTTCTGAAAGAAAAGAACACTGGTGAGCATTATCAAGCTATTTCAATATTATTAGGAGGTCTTGAAGAATTATTAGAGCTATCTCATGGTTATTTACTTGCAGATGAAAAGGATAGTATAGTTTTCAATGGGGTATCTAGAGGTGACTTTTTGCAATCAATGGTTGCTAATGTATTTACAGGAGATAATTCTGTAGCAGCTGCAAAGCTTCATGCTGAAAGATTGGTTGTATTACAATCTTTTCAACAAGTAATGAATTGTTCGTTAGATATTTGGTATTGGGCTCATGAGATGACGTTAGGAAAAAATTCAAAAATAAAAATAAGTTCGAAAACTCATTATTCTTATAGATTCAAATTTACAACCAAGAACCTTATCGAAAGACTCTTTTTACTTGAACCCTTAGAAGCTTTAGAAAATATTATTTCCATTCCTAATGAAGATTTTACAATTTCCTTAATCCATGTCTTAGATGGAAATAGACCTATTATGACAGTTCCTTACTTGTTTTATGGGATTGTAATGAGATGTTACAAAAATTCAGTAGTTAAGTTTTCTACTAACTTGAATAATGTTACTGGGAGTGGAAATGTGAAATTATTTAAACTGGACCCATCAATGATTAATCGAGTAAGTCCTAAGTGCATCCTTGAATTTTTATTTTCCTATATTGAATCTTTGGAAAACGCAGCATTTGAAGATATCTATAATGATTTCAATATATTCTTTAAAGAGATTTGTTCGAATAATTCTCATTATTCAGATATCTCAATATCTCTTCTAAAATTTGTTGCCCTATGCTCAGAAAAGATAGATAAATCTAAATTTGGTGAACAAAAGAATATTAGAAAAGAATTATCTGAATTATTTCAAAAATATTTGCCTATTTCTGTAGCCACTATCTCCAAATACAGTGGTAATGAGTTTATGATTAATATATCCAATATTGATTATGTTGTTCAAAGATTACAGTATTGTTTAAATGATGATATTGGATCAGATAAATATAACAGTGCAGTTTCTATAATAGTTTCAAGCTGCATATCTCCTTACTTGATAGTTAATGATGATAAAGAAATTTTACCTGAAATATTTAACTTATCAAAAACTATCTCAAAAATTGGAGGTAAAGTTAAAAATTGGAGAACTATTGTGGATGAAATATTTTTTAAAGACAAGAAATTTCAAAAAATTAATAATCATATTGAATGGAATGATATTATATTAGAATGGACAAAATATCCAGAACAAAAATCCAAATTATTACCTGAACTACTTTCTGTTATTGATTTTAAAGGTATGGCTATCAGCCCAAATTTAATGAATTTTAGTTCATCTAATGTTTCTGAAATTAAGTCTAAGTATTTAAATATATTAAGGATCTCATATTTGCTAATCATATCCCCTATCGATACTTATTTGGTAAATTTTAAGGTTTTAATGAATTTAATATCTCAAAATTTAGAGTCAAAAACTTTTGAATTGAGGTCGGCTTGTTGGATTCTATTAAGGACAATGTTTTTAAAATTTTCGATTCCTCATTTTAATGACTACTGGTCTACAATTGTTTTTTGCTTACAAAGCAATATGCAAGAATTTTATGAGTTATTAAACTTGAATGAAACAATTGATAACGCTTCAATTTTACAAATGTCTAAAACTTTAGATCTTCTTCTTGTCATGAATCTAGAAGATTTCTCTTCTACTAATGAATGGTTATTCGTTATTGATACAATTAATTGTGTTTATAAAACAAATGATTTTATATCATTGGCAGACGAAATTGCTGAACTAAAAAAATTTAAAATTGCTAAAATAGATGAAATAAAGCTATTTACCAATGAAGTTACTAAGATCCCTCTATTAAATGGAATTCATAAGATTGATTCTCATTTGCAATTGAGACCTTTTTTTGAAAGGCTAAGTTATAAACATTATGAATCCATCTATGCAATGACAGATATAGATATTAAATTTTGTGAAACAGACTTAATTAATGACATTTTCACTTAATTTTTATTTTAAATTATGTTCAGCCGTGCTACAGATTCTCGGACTTTTTCAGTATTATAAATTATAGTAATAAATATATTTAAAGATGAGTAATCTGATATATATATATATATATGAATAGATTGGTATTCAAATATCTTTATAGGTCAATCAGTAATAAGTTAATATATATATTAAAGTAGGATATGAATTTTCCTATAGAAATATTAAATAAAGTGGCATTTCAAAGTTTAGGAGATTGCGAATCATTAAGCTCTTGGTTAAGGGTGTCATCCTATTTTAGAAAATATGCTAAACTTCACACAGGAGTAATATTGCTTCAAGATGGTTTTGAAGAAGTAAACAAAAAAAATTTACCAAGTCTTTTTGGGAACGTTTTAGATGTATTAGATACCTATAGATTTAATTCAGAAAATGTGAATGAATTTTCATTAATCACTTTTCTTAGGAGATTCAAAAATATTGTTGTTGTTATTCATTCTACTAGAGATTATAGTGATCCATTAGCAACAGCACTAGGATTCATTGCCGATATGTGTCTTGAAAATTCCAAGATATCAATAATATTCAAAACTTTTAGTAATTTCTTAAGTAGACTTTACTTTAGAGAATTAACTCACCATCTTACAAGAATCCAGTTGTGTGATTTCTATCTAATTGGGAATAGGTCAATACATGAAGGTGAAATGTATGGCGTGGTGACTATATTCAACAGAACTTATATAAAAAATGTGGAAACACTATTTTCTCTAGAGATACAAGGAGAAGAAAATATGCTAATTGCACCAACACTTGAAAATATCAAAAGTTTAGAAGTAATGGTTTTAAATAGGGATCTTTCTGAAATACTGAGAAGTTGTAATTTACTAAAAAGTATACACTCATGTTCATTTCCACCATACTTCCCTAGAGAAGTGTATAGACTTCCAAAATGTGAGAATATAACTCTTGACATTCATTTCACAGGAATAAAATATCCAAAAATTGATGGAACTGCAGTAACTAATAAATTGACTATTATTCCAACTCTGAGAGCAAATAATATTGAATATACAAATTTGATTTTTCCAAATATCAAGTCTATTAAAATAAATTTGAAAGACTCCATGTTACATACTATAAACTTTACTAATTGTGATTTTAAAAGTACACATGCATACAGTGCAGGTTCAAGCGTCACACCTTATGAAGATTTTAAAATGTCAAAAATATCTCTAGAAAAATTAACTGTATCATTAACAACACTAGAACAAATTGATTGGATACTGAATTTTCCTGAACCATTAGAAGTTTTAGAGGTTGTGTCTCCTTTAAGAGTATTTTTAAACTTTCCATTGGCAACTAGAAAATTAAATGACAATAAGTTTAAAATAAAAACCCTAAATTTCAAAATTGAAAATTTATGGCAATGTCATTTGTATCAAGGTGTATTTTCAAATAGAATATCAAAAGATACCATAGTTAGTCTTAACATACTAAGGTCATTTTTTGATGATCCTTGCACAAATGATCATCAAGTGTTAAAAAAATTTGGCCTGGTCAACATTAATGGAAATTTTATATTTCAAATACCTTTAATAAAGCAATTAGAAGTTTATATTGAAGGTGGCATTATTAAAAATCACAAATCAAGCGTATCAACAATTTTAACAGATGATACTTCTGTCAACTCCCTTGAAAATAGCCATATGTTGGATAGAGAAATGAGTTTGTTACATTCAAATGATTGCTTAATATCACCATTTTCTTTTACACGAAGCAATAATATTGAGATGTTGAAGGAAATTTCAAGAAAATCAAGTGTTTTTACTATTGATGAACAAAATAGATTATTATCATCTAGAGGGTTTAGTATCGAAAGTGAAATGACAACAGCATATACAAATACAGAAAATAGAATAAACCAGAAAATAAATAGTGCTAAACCATCCATCTTCCTAGATTTTAAAGATTTTCTACCAGAACCCATTGTAACAGATAATTTAACTCTTCCTATTCTTGATAAGGTATTGAACTGTGATGCAAGATCAATACCTCACTTAAGAGTAATAATAAAATGTAATTTTCAAGATAATACTGAAACAGAATTTTTTTCAATTGATGAAAGAATAATTCAAAAAGTAATTGACATACTAATATTTGTAGATAACTCCATTTTTACTATTTCAAACCTTCAGATCGCAGTGGATTTGTCACAAACAAAATCAAAATATAATTTGTCAGATAAGATAAATATAGTAAATGTACTACAAGAAAATTTGACCTCAAAAGGTTATTTTATTAAAGTAATTGATCAATTTGATAATAAACTATATACACGATCAGTTTTAGTTACCTTCTAATTCTACAAATATAATTATAATTACGTATATCTATAAATAAATGCATTGTTACAAGTTTTACCAACCACCATAAGCATGGGATGATGGTAATAGAGGAAGTTGAATATGGCATGTAAATTCTTCACCATCTATATTTTCTTTTGCATGTAGTAAACTTCCTTTCTTATCTTCATAAAATTGTTCAATAACAGTTTCAGGATTTGTTTCTATCAAAACGAACTTGAACTCTAGCATCCATTTTACTTGAAATATATCAGTTTTAAACTGTCCTGTTAATTGGTTTGAAGGAGATTTTGGAAGTATTAACTTGAACGGAATTAGTTCACAATCATCGAATGAAATGGCATTGGACTCATAAATCTGGTTACTTTTTGGTCTAGATCTTTTTTCTGAGTCTCCTGAATCATAATCTGGATGGATAAGTTCATACGAACCTAAAGATACAGTCACTGCACTAACTTTATGGATATTAGGAATATCATTTTTAAACTTTAATATCAAATCAATGTCATCTGAGGTAGTATAAAATGGTTTTGATAACAGTAACTTCGCTATAAATTGGCCATTTCGATTAATTTGATAGCTTCTTTGTAAGTTTACTAATTGCGGTATTAGCGAATCTTCTTTACTTCCTGGTGAATCATTTTTATGTTCAGTATAATCATATATATTTTCTAAATTTGCAATATTTTTCCTCACTACGGATACTCTTTTAGATATATAATGTTTATCTCCATCTGCAACATTTTCAGTTTCAATATTATCTTCTTCTCCCTCCTTAGAATTTTCAAATTGTTTTTGAAGTTGCAGTTCCACTAATTCTTCAATATCTTTTGGCTCAGAAATATTAGAATTAACCAAAGCAACAAAATTTTGTTTCAGCTGAGCTATCTTTTCATTATTTTCAATATTTTGATTAAATTTCCCTCCTAAAGGTGTGTTAGTCAATGACATAGACAGAGAAGATATTCTTCTATTTGCATTTGGTTGTTTTAATTCCTTTATTGAACCAGTAGGCATAATTATTGGTTCACGATCCAAAGTAGTAGTGTATTGTTCGCCTTCAGCTGTAATAAAAGGACCAATATCAATTGGTACCTTTACCACTTCTTGTTTTATATTGGTAGCTACCAATCTATTAACACCAATCTCTAAAGAATAATTTACAGAAATTGACTTCGAGTTATTATAGCTAGGAGGCAAATCTTTAGGAATAGAGTTCGACTTAAAATGGAATGTTTTAACTTCACCTGCTTCTAATGTCATTTCTGAAAATAACAAAGATTGAGGGATTAGGAATATTGGAAAGTTTGTAAATTTAGTGTTACCTCCCAATTTTGACATGCTAGCCATTAAATTTGAACCTTCAGATCCAACTAGATTATTTTCTTCATTTGAGATTAGACCACCATTAATAAGATTAAAATTTGGGTTTACATATCTTAATATATTATTGAACTCATTCTTTGAACTATTAGATTCGTTCTCATTTGTATCTGTATTGTTATTAGGATTTTTATTTATATTTAAAAAATCAGCTGCAATTTTCTTCTTACCTAAATATTCGAATTTTGCTTCATTAATATATTCACTGTCAAATTGGAAATGTCCAGAAAGTTGAAGGTACCCAGATATTAAACTTACAGGTTTATGGAATTGAATTAGTTTCATTGTTTGTTCTCTTAATCTTTGTTTCATTTCAGCTTCTTCTTTATCAATTCCATCAGTAGAAGTATTATTGAGTGAAAATGAACTTAACAATGACTTCACAGACCATTTTTCCTTTTCAATTGGAACAACAGTTTTATCTGTTGTAGTGGCTGAATCATCACCTTCTTGTGCTTGTAAAGTCTCTATAACTTCTTCGTGTAATTCTTTTAATTTATCTTTCAATGCTAAAAACTCTTGTTGCGAACCTAAATGTCTAAATCTGACAACCACAGAAATTGGTTCCCCAGCAAAATATGGATTAGATTCATGAACAATTTCAATTCTTATATTTTCTGTAATCAAGAATGAATCAATTCTGTGAGTATGCATAATGTAACTTAGATTTTTAGAAATTGAATAATTTCTAACAATGAATGATCTTCAATATAAGTTCCTCAGTGGTAACTAATGTAATTGACAAGATTGATTAAGTACAATTAACTATATTATTATCACCCTAATTTATATACATATATTGAAATTTTAGAAATTATTTCAAAAATAATTTCGATATTGAATATTTCCTGTAACGTTTTTAGTGATGAGTATACCGATTTTGAATAAAATCAATTAATCAAATAATTAGTTACTTAATATTTCAATATATTTTGATCATTAAACGTTCTATTTGACACATGTAATTTGATTTATGAGTTTACAAATTAAAAAATTTTATATACACATTTTAAGAATACTAAATTCTTCATAAATGGTGGATATGATATGTATAATTTAATTCATTTAAATTATATGATTGATGATGATTATTATTATTGTTATGATGATTATGATGATGACTATTATTTATGTTGGTATTACTATTGTTGGAATTCATTGGCGTATTGAATTGCTTGATCACCAAAATTTGGATCATTTACTAAAGCATCCAAAACAGTTCGCGATTGAGAATTATTTTGAGATTGATTTTGTAAAGTGACTGAATTAGCAGCAATTTCAGCAGCAGCAGTGGCAGCAGCTGTAGCTGCTGCTGTAGCTGCTGCAACTTGATCATCAAAAGTGGCACTAGTATCGATTTGGCCATCAGTACCACCAATTTTATGGAAATCTAAAACTTCAGAATACATCATTACACGCCAAGTATCAACAGGTAAATCAGCATCATTAAAATGCCAATCAAATTTAGCTTCAGCAACAGGTTCATCAGTTGGGTCATGATAAGGAGCTAAATAAGGATGAGATAAAGCTTCAGCTGCAGTAATTCTTTTCTTTGGATCAAAAACTAACATTTTTTCTAATAAATCAACGGCATCAGGTTCAACAGTTTTAAATCTTTCAGTAAATGGTATAGGATCTCTATGTGGTAAAGAAGTAACGAACTTTAAAGTATTTTCAGAACCAATAGTTTCAATAACATCATTTGGTGGAGAGCCTAATAAATCAGTAATAATTGAAAATTGATGAACATGATCTTTACCTGGGAATAATGGTTTACCTTCAATCATTTCTGCAAAGATACAACCAGCAGACCAAATATCTACTTCAATATCATATTTTTGCCAAGTTAACATAATTTCAGGAGCTCTATAATATCTTGTTGAAACGTAACCTGTCATTTGAGGATCTTGAATTCTTGCTAAACCAAAATCACAAATTTTTAAATCACAATTTTCATTAATTAAAATATTACTTGGTTTTAAATCTCTATGAATAACACCTGCAGAATGAACATATTTCAAACCTCTTAAAATTTGATATAAGAAATATTGTACAAATTGTTTTTCTAATGGTCTTGTTTGTAATAATCTATGTAAATCTGTACCTTGTAATTCTGTAACAAAATAAATATCTTCTAAAGGTGATAAGAAAATATCTTGTAAACAAATTAAATTTTCATGAGTTAAATGTTTTAATAATTTTAATTCTCTATAAGTTCTTTTAGCTAAAACTGCTGTAGAGAATGGTTTCATAATTTTTTTAATAGCAACAGGTTGAGCAGTTAAAGTATCAGTAGCTGAACAAACTAAACCAAAGGCACCCATACCAACAGGGTTTAAATCTGTATATCTATTGGTAATTTCAAAAACTGTACCAAAAATTTGAGTTCTAATAAATTCTTCATTAGTTGACATTTTTAATAATATGTATTAATTAATATATGTGTATTGAATAGATTGTGCTATTTTTTTTTTCCCAATTTTTCAAAACAATTCCTTATTAGAAATTTCAAACAGTATATATATATTCCCTTGTTTTTTTGCCTCTTAGTACACAAGAATTAGTGATCTTAAAGTATATTTCAATATATAATTTACATAAATTAAGTATTTAAATTAAGTGTTAATCTTTTCAATATAATTAAAACTTTTAGTTCTTTTTATTGAAAAAATATTGGAAACCTATACAGTTACCCGGGTGCGTCCGGGTCACGAGAGAAGTCAATCGATCTTCCTCCGAATTTCCTTCCCTTGCCCTTCCGTCCGAGAAGGAATACCCGCTTACACCCACTTACCACCAAGGAGTCACTGCATACGTAATAGTCCGTGCGTTATGATCACTGTAGTTCTTGTGTTTTTTTTTCTTGTTGTTTAGTTATTACGGGTGTTTCTCTGTGTGCTACGAATATTCTCAGCCAAAAAGAAAAAACATGGGCATGCAGAAAAAGTGGAACCCGGCATGACGTATACTGTTCTTCTTTCTTTTTGTGTGTGTTTACAATTATTTAATTTTTTTATTTATATTTTGTTTTTCAAATTTTAAATTTAAGAACTTTCCAATTGATTGATACTTAATTATTATTATAATATGTAAAATAAACATTAAAATTAAAACAATGTGAGGGGCAGGAACAGGGGCACGTGATGAGCGATTGTTATAGTTACAATATAAGGTAAATACTTGAATTGAATGTATATACATATGTTACTGTGATAAGACATTAATGTTAATGATATTAATGTTAATGATATTAATGTTAATGATATTAATGTTAATGATATTACTAGTATATCCTTGATAAAAGTTATTAATCTAATAAAACAAGAGTAATTTATTTATTGAAACAAGATCAAAGCAATGAGATGTAGTATAGTATGGTATTATACATCTAGTATGGCATTATACATCTAGTACGGTATTATATGGTTATACTCGATATCACGTGCACAAATCAATTGACCTAACATGTTAAAATTTACATCAAATATAAAATTTGATGTAAATTTTAACAAACTAGTTTCATTATATATTAATTTATTCACTTAATTAAATTATCGTAAAATTGAATTTGGTTGTTGTACGGATGATCTTCTTATAGAAACTATAATAGTACGATAATTTGAGATGAGATAAGATAAGAGCCCTGAATCTTATTATTATCATTGCCAATTTCAAATATCACTCTATTAAATTGACACAATAATTTTAAAATAAATTAAATTACGCGAAAAAATAGATTAAAAATATATAAATTTATTCAGTTATCTTTTCCCACGGAGGACCATATGAAGCGATAAAAACATATTAAATCAAAAATAATCTGCAAATCTATCTGTTAAATTACCTAAGAGTAAATCACTGAACAGAGAGATAGGTAGATAGATAGATAGATAGATAGATAGATAATGATAATAATTTGACAGTAACTGTAAAGCGAATAGCGTGGGGTGTGATAGAAACAGGAAGCACAAAGAATATGTCATGAAAGATCCACGCAATCCCAATAAGGAAATTATTTTATTTATTCCCTAAAGATATGTGCCAGTCATTTGTAAACAGTACTACTTTAATTACCTAAAATGAAACTAGTTAGAGAGAGTGAGAGTGGGCCGTACACCATGGAATGAATTTATCAACTTATAAACAATAAAAGAGAAGAAGAAGAAGAAGAAGAAGAAGAAGAAGAAGAAGAACTTTAACTTGGTCAGTAAATCCAGTAGAAAGAGACTAAACAGTATTTGAATAATAATTTATTTTCATCTTTTACCCTGTAAGTTTTCTTGGTGGGGGGTACTGCTGTTAACGCTGGGACCAACAGTAATCGGCCTACCGGCCCAGCAAAGAAAAGATTTCTTTCTTTTCTTCCAACGGCAGGGAGGGGAAGAAACCAGCAGAGAGGTGCGCGTGGTGGGGGGTAGGGGGTGAGCGTCTGTGATCTTCGCGCACAAGATTTCAGTAAAAGCGTGTTTCTCAATAGACAACAACGAAAAAAATCCTCACAAAAAGACCCAGCTAGCTGATTGACTTTGCTGCCAAAAGAAACAAAACGCATTTTACTTGCTTTTTTGGTCACCAAACACCTCGCCACCGCGTCGGTTTCTCAGAGATTGGTGTACCACCCACCCACGCATGAGAGTCTCCACTGTGTATGTGCATACAAGATATACATACATACAGTTAATAGATTTTCAATTTACAGTAATAAAATACATAATTTTATTGATTAATAACCAATTATTTCTGCATATCGCTGTTAAAAATAGTGTTGATTATAATTTTTTTTGCGTTTTTGCGTTTTAACTTAAAATGTGCTTGGTTTTTTTTATTATTATTATTCCCGTTGCGGGAGTTTCTAACTACTGTTACAGATTTTTTTTCCAAAAAGTGGGAAGAGAAAAAATTTTTTATTTTATTTTGACACTACTGTACTGTTTACTTTTTTTTTTTTTTCTTGAAAGCAAAAACAGTAAAAGAGAGAAATTTTTTTGTTTTTGTTTTTGAGGATAGAAAGTTTTCAATTTTTAGGTATATAAACCGAATGGTTATTTGATATTTAGATAAGTTTTTTAATTCCTTTCCATTTACTTTTACTCTTTTACTTTTTTATTATTAATTAATTCTTTTTTATACAAAACTCCAAGAAAATAATCTTCTGTCACTCGCTTTAACAAATTATAATTAAAATGCAATTCTCTACTGTCGCTTCCGTTGCCGCTATCGCCGCCGTCGCCTCTGCTGCCACCAACATTACCACTGAAACTGTTTCTCAAAACACTACTACCATGGTTACCATCACTTCTTGTGAAGACCATGCTTGTTCCGAAACTGTTTCTGCTGCTTTAGTTTCTACCGCTACCGTCACTGAAAACGGTGTCGTTACTGAATACACTACTTGGTGTCCATTATCTTCTGAAGCTGCTACTACTGCTGCTCCAAAGAAGAACGCTACCACTGCTGCTACTTCCACCGCTCATGTCTCTTCTTTCGAAGGTGCTGCTGCTAAGGCTTTACCAGCTGCTGGTGCTTTATTGGCCGGTGCTGCCGCTTTATTGTTATAAGTTAACTAATTTTTAATTTTTAATAATTTTTGATTATTAATATTAATCTTTTTTTAATTCTTTTACATAACAATAATAATTCGGAGGTATCTACTAATTCAATAAAAAACAAAAAATTTTTAATAAATCAGTTAATTAATTTTTATTAATGATTTAATTTCATATATATATTTAATTTTTTATATATTTTTTTTATAATTTATTAGATTTTTTTGGAATCCATTAATGAAATAATTGATTATTAAGTATAAATTTTAATGTTGTTTTAATATATATATAAAAGTAATTACAATTATAAATGTGTATATATATTTTCAATTGATGAAACTGTTACTTCTGTTAATGGATTTTTCTCTTTACCAATATATTTAATTATTCCATCTTCAATAATCATTGCCCATCTACCACTAAGAAATATACCTTTTTCAATTTCTAATTCTAATCCTAATGATTTAATAAATTGACAACCTGAATCATATCCAAATTTTATATGTTCTGTATCTGTAACACCTAATTCTTGTGCCCATGCTTGTAATACAAATGGACTATCTACTGTTAATATAACTATTTGATCAACATTTTTATTAAGAAATAATTCATTGGATTCAGCAATATATCCAGGTATATGATCATTTGAACAAACTGGAGAAAATGCTGCAGGTGCACCAGTAATTACAATTTTATGATTTAATTTAATAAAATGTGGCCAATCTATACTTATTGGATTCTTACAATTTGTTTCTTTTAAATGTGGACATATTGGAACATATTGAAATTGATGACCTAATGTATGAATATGAGTATTTAATAAATTTGACATTATTTTTATTGAATTTTAAATAAAGTTTCAATTTTTTACATTTCTATTGAATTAATATTTAATAATATTAATTGTTTTTTTCACGATCATTATTACATATTTATATATGGTTATAAAAATGTGGTTAATGAGGTACTGTCCCTTTAAAACATTTTTGTAGCTCAAATGTTAACTTTACTTTAAACATCTATTTTAACTAAAATATTCAAAATGACTGGTACCCTTTTTATTTACTTATTAGTGTTATATTTTATTTTTAGAAAGGAGAAGAATGCGTGTTAGGTAAGGAACTATCTAACTTTTATATAGAGGGAAGAGAACCTCGTTAAAAGTAATACAGTTCCCCCCAACTAATGAAAAGTACTCAATGTATTTTACTAACATTTCAAATACCATGATGTGATGTATGTGTTTTATATAATTATATTCAAATATGTTTATAGTAAATACTATCAATCAAGCAATTAAATTTAAGAAATAACTAGGTTGCCGCATTCGGGATTCGAACGAAAGATACAAGTATTCATTATAAGTGTTATTGCACTCTTTTAGCATTTAAAAGTTAATAATATCTTATCATAAACTCTTAATGTATTACTTTATACCTCTGTAAAACACATATTTAAAAAAAAACTTAATAAATCTCTTTGTAAAACGGTTCATCCTTATGCAGGGGAACTGCTGATCATCTCTGTATTGTTTCAAATTGACCAAATGTCTACGAAGGGTTACTTCGCAGACCTAGTTTTAAATAAAAAAATTAAATATATTCTTAACAGTAAGGCACATGATCATGCATAATAAAATTCAAGAATTTAAATATTATTAAGCATTGGAATAGTTAATAACAGTGTGTATATGATAAGAACTTGATTTTATCAATTGGTTTATTATCAAAGGCTATAATATATTGCCAAATGCTAGATCAATTGCCTCTTGAGTTATTTTCAAGGATAACTTGTTTGGTTTCACAAGAAGATAAAATTGCATTGACCTATGTTTCAAAAACTACTTATTTGAATACTATTCCTTCATTATATCAAAATTTATATTTAAATGAAAAAAATTATTATCCTAGTGATTTAGATAACTCTTTAGGTACACATTATTGGTATGTACTTTATTATCCATATGATAGGAAAAAGGAATTAACAAATGATTTATCTAGTGATAAATTTCAATGCTTATTGAATTCACTTAATAATTCACCTGAAAGATTATGTCCATTGATTCAATCTATTAATTGTTCATGGCATTTAAATGATACAAAATTAGAAAGTCTAATACGATTACTTATAAAATATGGTACAAATTTTAGAAGAATTGAAAGTTTCATAAAGAGTTATATTGCAGATTTATTAATTTTAAAAGCTGATAAATTAGAAACTTTAACATTACCTCCTCCAGAGACATTACCTAATGTGGAAGCTGCAAATGAGGAATATTATAATAAAATGTATAAAGTGTTTAATACTTATAATTTTGAAAATATTAATACTTTAAATTTACATGTTAATGTTTGTACTTTTTTCCAAAAATTGAAAACACCTTTAAAGATAAAAGACCTATGCATACATATAAGACCAGATACTTACGAAACACAACCTATGAATATTGAGGATCGTATCCATTATTACGATGTGTTTGATGTCAATTCATTAAAAGAATTAGAAATTTTATCTTGGTATCAAAACACTGAGTCAGAATTAAATTTATATGGAATGTGGCAACTAGAAGATTTTTGGAAGTTTAAAAATATTGAAGATTTAACTTTATTATCTTTATTTGCTAATGAATATTTTTTAAGTGGTTGTGTAGCAAATTTTGAAAATTTGAAAAGAATTAAATTGGATTATATGTTTGACGTACCACTTAGTAAAAGAATGATTGAATATATGGGACAAGCAAAATGTGCAAGAACTTTAGAATATATTGATGTTAAATTTGAACCACTCGATCCTGCTTTAGTATTTATTGAACAAGATGAAGTTTCTGTATTCAATATTAATTTAGTTTGCAAATGTCAAGATTGTAATGTCACTTTGCATAATATTATTTTCAAGAAATATTTCCCAACCCAAGAATCATTAAAAATAAAAGATTTTTCTGACGTTGAGCAAAGAAATTTTTTAATGCAGATGTTTAAACTATATCCTATTATTCCATATTGTTCATTCATAGATACATTTCCAACTATTGGATATAATGCAATCCCATTAGAACAGCATGTTAAAAATGTGAACAAATTACTAGGTTACAATACTCAAGATCATCCAAAGAGAATTTCAAATTTTGATGTTGTAAAATTATACCATGCTCATGTTCATTCATTAAAGAAATCACTTGATTATTTTTTACAAAAATTCTCATCACTAAGTTACTTAATATTAAACGATTTACCAACAAAAGTTATTCAAATTGATGATATTCAAAAATGTAACGTACCAATATTCCATAATTATAACTATAAAAGTAATCAAGTTTATGAATTAGTCAATGATGAATCATTGTTTGATTAATCAAACTATAGTAAACCAAAAGAAAAACTGCATTCTCTCACAAAACATAGAGACTTAGATCTTATTTGATTAAATCCAATTTATATAAAATAATCATCATATAAATTAATTAAATACTCATTTGGCATCATTTTATGACACTTTAAGCAAGCCCTAACTCATTTAATAGATCTTAATTTAAGGTAAAGCCTAACTTCTATAGTGAACCGCCTTTAAAATTTGAAAAATTTGAAAAATTTTCCGATGATATAAAAGTAAAGACAAAAAACTTTAAATTATTTATTTACTTTTACTTTGCAAAATTGATAAAGTAAATAAATGTAACGAATAATGCTAAAAGTCAATTGAAATATCGATTATATGATAAATACTAGGTAGTATCTGTTAAATAACTGATATTTTTTTTGAATTGGAAAAGAAAAAATTAATGAATTAAATTTTATTTATGATAGATTTAAATGATGATACAAAAATTTGTTGCTCGAAGATTTTTCGATGTGAGCACATGATTTCTCAAGACTACAACGGTATCTGATCTCTTTTCATTTGTAATATTTCATTTCTTGAGCTTGTCTATAACAATTTTTTTTATTATATATACATAAATCCATGTATGCATGGTATTATTCTTTAAAGAATAAATTCTTCAAACTCTAAAATCATTATCGAACTAGTAGATAACTGCTTAGAGTAATAGGTTTACATATATGAGCCCATATGTTCTTCATTTGATATTATTTGTTAAATTTGATACTCACAGAACATAAGAAATACATCAAATAAAATATTTAATTAATTACAGAGTAAAATAGATAATTTACAAAGAAATATAAAGAAAGAGTAAACAAATAAAATGGCAAAAGGGAAACCAAATAACTTACGCTATAAGTATCCATTACCTATACATCCTATTGATTCCCTTCCACAGCTGTTACCACATAATCCTGTATCATGGGTTCATTGGTTATATTGTTACTATAAAAGTGTTAATGATTTAAAGTTTCGTATTAATATTGATATAACAGGGGAAAGGTTCCCTCATATTCTTGTGAAAAATACTGATGATATGATTTATCTATGGGATAATGGTTTTTTTGGAACTGGTCAGTTTTCAAGAAGTGAACCTACATGGTTAGGACGTACTGCAAACAGATTATTACCAAAAGATGAAGGAAATCAATTAACTTTAGAAAAAGTAACTGAAATAAGAAGATTACAAAGAGCTGCTTTTAAAAAGGAACGTCAAAAAATGGATGATCAATTGCTAGAATTAAGAAAGAATGGAGTTACCATTGAAGAAGAAACTGAATTTTTAGTAAAACAACGTGAAATGTTAAGAAATTTTAAATCCAAACAATTGTTAGAATCATCTACAGAAACAGGATTGGATCTCCGATATGAAGATAATGAACTAATTGATAATGATGGGAACGTAATACAATTAGAATCATTGGAATTACTTCCAGTGGAAGCTATTTTTTTAACTTTTGCATTACCAGTATTAAATATTAAACCTATGGAATTATTTGAAAAATTAATAGGTGAATCCAACCAAGTACAATATAAAGATGTTCACAAATTAATTACTGAGTATGTTGCATATCACCATTATAGATCTCATGGTTGGTGTGTAAGATCAGGTATTAAATTTGGCTGTAAATATCTGCTTTATAAAAGAGGTCCACCTTTCCAACATGCTGAATTTTGTGTTATGATTCTTGATAAAAATGAATCAAAAGACTATACTTGGTACTCCAGTATCTCTCGTGTTGTTAGTGGTGCTAAAAAGACCTTTGTATTATGCTATATTGACCGATTAGTATCTGAAGAAGATATAATAAAATATTGGCAAAAAGGTGATTACAAAAATGTTTTTTCAAATTACAAAATCAGTGAAATGGTATACAGGAGATGGTCTCCAGGTAAAAATAGAGATTAGATCTATTTTAATACCCTTATTTATATTTATATTTTCTTTATAAAACTAAGCATTCCATTCATTTTGAAATAATTCTAAAAGATTCCAAAACATATATATATTTTCCAAAGAAAAATTAATGATACTAATCAATATGGTTATTATAAATATTAGTTGCTCCTGTTTGATAAAAATTGACAAGTTGATTAACTGTATTAACTCATTGTTAATAGTGGCTCATCGCAATAAAATTTCATTTAATACCTGAAGTCATGTGATTGTTTCACATTAAGCAAAAGGGGCAAAGTGTCAAATTTCACATTGAAAAAAAAAAATAAAATTTGAATGAATTAGTACTTAAGATCAACATTCTTTTTAAATTATAGTTACAATTAATTAAATTTTTAATTAGAAGTGAGTGACAAGTGACTACTGATTGTTATTGGAATAATGAATATTGTTAAGTTGCAAAGAAAATTTCCTATCTTGTCTCAAGAGGATTTGTTTGATACCATTGAAAAATTTAGAGCCATCGATTTAGATGATAAGGGTTGGGTTGAAAAACAACAAGCTTTAGAAGCTGTATCCAAGTCCGGTGACGCTACTTATGATGAAGCTAGAGAAACTTTGAAACAAGTCAATGTTGATGCTTCTGGTCATGTTGAATTAGATGATTATGTTGAATTGATTGCTAAATTAAAGGAAGCTACTGCAGGTGCAGTTCCAGAAACTAGTTTCAGTACCGGTGCTCCAACTATTGTTTCCTCTCCACAACATGTTGGTTTACAACATAAAGGTACTGGTGCTCAAGCTAAGATCATCGTTGGTGGCTCTACTAGTGGTACTACTCACACTATCAATGAAGAAGAAAGACGTGAATTTACTAAACATATTAATAGTGTTTTAGCTGGTGATCAAGATATTGCCCATCTATTACCTTTCCCAACTGATACTTTCCAATTATTTGATGAATGTAAAGATGGTTTAGTTTTATCTAAATTGATTAATGATTCTGTTCCAGATACAATTGATACTAGAGTTTTGAATTGGCCAAAAAATGGTAAAAAATTAAATAATTTCCAAGCTAGTGAAAATTCTAATATTGTTATTAACTCAGCAAAGGCCATTGGTTGTGTTGTTGTTAATGTACACTCTGAAGATATTATTGAAGGTAAAGAACATTTGATTTTAGGTTTAATTTGGCAAATTATTAGAAGAGGTTTGTTAAGCAAGATTGATATTAAATTACATCCTGAATTATACCGTCTATTAGAAGAAGATGAAACTTTAGAACAATTTTTGAGATTACCACCAGAACAAATCTTACTACGTTGGTTCAACTACCACTTAAAGCAAGCCAACTGGAACAGAAGAGTTTCTAATTTTGCTGGTGATGTTGCTGATGGTGAAAACTATACTGTATTATTAAACCAATTAGCGCCAGAATTATGTTCCAAAGCCCCATTGCAAACTCCAGATTTATTACAAAGAGCTGAACAAGTTTTGTCTAACGCTGATAAATTAGAATGTAGAAAATATTTAACTCCAAGCTCTCTTGTAGCTGGTAACCCAAAGTTGAATTTAGCTTTTGTTGCAAACTTATTTAACAAACACCCAGGTTTGGATCCAGTTGAAGAAACTGAAGTTCCTGAAATTGAAGATTTTGATGCTGAAGGTGAAAGAGAAGCTAGAGTATTTACTTTATGGTTGAATTCTCTAGATGTAGACCCACCAGTTATTTCCTTATTTGAAGATGTTAAGGATGGTTTGGTCATGCTACAAGCTTACGAAAAGGTCATGCCAGGTTCTGTCGATAACAAATACGTTAACCAAAGACCAGCTTCAGGTGCTGAATTATCTAGATTCAAAGCTTTAGAAAATACCAACTATGCTGTTGAATTAGGTAAATCTAAGGGTTTCTCTTTAGTTGGTATCGAAGGTTCCGATATTGTTGATGGTACTAAATTATTAATTTTAGGTTTAGTCTGGCAATTAATGCGTAGAAACATTGTCAATACTATGCAATCATTATCATCTACTGGTAGAGACATGAGTGATGCTCAAATTTTGAAATGGGCTCAAGAACAAGTTGTTAAGGGTGGTAAGACTTCTACTGTTAGATCATTTAAGGATTCTGCTCTTTCAAACGGTCACTTCTTATTAGATGTTATTAACGGTATTGCTCCAGGTTATGTTAACTACGATTTGGTTGCTCCAGGTAACACTGACGAAGAAAGATATGCTAATGCTAGACTAGCCATTTCTATTGCAAGAAAATTAGGGGCATTGATTTGGTTAGTACCTGAAGATATCAACGAAGTTCGTTCCAGATTGATTTTAACATTCATTGCCTCTTTGATGTCTTTGAATAAATAGATATGAATTAAAAAATAACGAAATTTTACAAGCAACTCAACATTAGCACTACTAGATACGTTATATTATTTTTTTATTAATATTGAACTGTTTCTAAGAAGGACTCATAAACTAAGAAATAACGAATATATACACTGATTTTTTTTGGATACATTCTAATTAGATATAATATGTAGTCAAAATTTTTATATCTGTAATAATTACTAATGAATCATTTTAAATTCTTATTTTCAATATTTTTAAATGCAATGTATATTTATTTATATAAATATATATATGAGTGTGTATTTGTGGGTAGTCGTATATGTTCATAAGCTTGAGAAAAGTGTGCCATAACTACCAAAAGCAATCCATAACACGTTTCCATATAACTTTTGACATTCTTCTTCCCATGAATTTACCAATCAATGGTAACATCAAAAAGTTCAATACTTTATTCAATTGTTGTAAAGATTCTTCCCATTGCTGTTGAGCATCTAATAATTGGGCCTCTAATAATAAATTTTCATCATATTCATCGTCATCATCAGATGAAGTACTATATGAATCGTTATTCTCTACTCCATCTTCATAGGAAATGTCATCAACTATATTCTCTTGTTTTGTATCATCAATTTCTTCTTGGTCTAATGTACTTATATTTGAATCTTCTGCACTACTATTGGAACTGGATTCATCATCCATCAACACATCAAAAGGGTTAATGGTCTGTTTTAGATCAATTTTAACACCCATTCTCACAATATCTCAGATTGATTAAGTTTCTAAGCTTGTAAACTTACTATTTGACCTTTAATATAACTCTATTCAATAAATTAATTGATAAATTTATTAAATTTCAATTTATTTTTGACATTTGAATATTAAAACCTTGGGAACACTTACCCTAATGAATTACCCTTTATGTAAAGCACAACCCAAATACCAAACCCTCGGCTCGGTAAATAATATCTCAATTGAAGAATATGATTTTTTTAGTTTATTATGAGAAATCTCTTAATTCCCTTTGGTTTCTGTTTTTTGAAGCCCACTTTCACTATGTGCATATGAAAATTATAATTTATTTGATACAATTTATTATTCGGGTCGGTAAACTTACCTATTGTTGAATAATAATTAAAGATTTTAACCCTAGAAACTCAATAAAATATAGTGGAAAATTGCGGAATAGGGTAATACTACCTCGGGTTAGGGCTCATATTTGAGATTTTATTATATCTGGATATTTCAATAGTTATATTCAATTAGATATTATTATTATTATTATTGCAAAGAGTGTTTAATGTCATTGAACATTTAAGCCTCTCATGATTCTTAGTTGTTAAGTTTAATATTCATGCTTGTAGTTCAAAATGTATTTATATAAATACATTATGGTTTGATCATGGTTATCAAATTAAAAATTAAATTAAATTCATTTATTAATAAATCTAGACATATAAGAAATTATACTTTTAGTAGTCGCTTATTGCAACCACAACCTTCTAGTACAGTTACTAAAAGAATTATTAATAGACTACTTTGGTCAACTTTAGAACAAACAAACAGTCCATCTGCTTTTAAAATGTGGACAAATTATTTAAAGAGCTCAAAAGCTGATACTATCACTAAATTAAAAGAATATCAAGAAAAAGTTTTAGATGGTGTAGAAGTAAAAGGTGAAAGGTCTAATGTTATGCTTTTCGATGAAATCAATCAATTGCATTTCCATAATCCAAATGCTAATGCTATTAAGACTCCAACCTTATTAATTCATGGCTATGCTGCTTCTTCATTACATTTTTTCAAAAATTTTCCTGGTCTTTCTGAAAATATTAAAGATGTCTTTGCCATTGATCTACCAGCATTTGGTTTATCAGAAGCACCATCTTTAAATTTTGATTCTAAAAAAATGAAAACTTTAAAAGTTAATTACATTGATAGTGACAAGACAACTTTTAAATTATTAGAAAAAGATAATAAAAATAATGAAATTTATTATAAAGAATCTAAATCACAATTAGATAAATATGAAGATTATTATCTTGAAAAAATTGAAAAATGGAGAGTTGCAAATAACTTGCACAAAATTAATTTGGTTGGCCATTCATTTGGTGGATATTTATCATTTAAATATGCCATAAAATATCCTGAAAATATTGAAAAATTATGTTTGGTTTCACCATTAGGTATGGAATCAAGTATGTATTCCATTAACAATAAATTACAACCAAACACTCAATACAATATAAATACAGAAGATCCATCTTCATCATTTTATTCAAATGGTAGATCCATTCCAAACTTTTTATTTCAAAATCAATTAAATATTCTAAGATGGCTAGGACCAGTCGGTTCAAAATTATGTCGTAGTTATATTGATGCATCTTACAAGAGAGTTCCCGATCCTCTTTTCAAAGATTATTTGTTTGAATTACTTTACGGCAACGGAAGCATGCCATCTGTAACGATTGATATTTTCACTCATCTATTTACCAAAAGTTTATTAGCAAAAGATCCAATTTTAGATAACATTCATAAACTAAAAGCTGATAAATTTTTGATTTTATATGGTGAACATGATTGGATGAATAACTACGCTGGTTATAAAATGGTACAAAATTTAAATGCAATGAAAAATGTAAAATCCAAGGGATCAATTGAATATGCCAATTACTTAGAAGTACCAGAAGCTGGTCATAATTTATTCCTTGATAATCCAAATTTTTTCAATTCTGCATTAGTATCATTTTTAAAATCTAAATAGATACTAAATTTTTAATCAACTCCGTTAAAAATCCTGTCTCATAACAAATATTTCATGTATTATAACCTTTTATAAATTCTTATTTAACCATCTATTGTATTTATTATTAATATGCACATTTATTCACATCTTCACACTATAAAAAAACGACAGTATTAATTATTTCAATATTCTTTTAAAAGACCGGTTACTAATCAAAAAAAGTTTCAATGCTTTATATTAGGTTTATTTCTGTGAAGTTAATGAAGTTGTGTTATAATTAGTGGGAGGAAGCCACTAATATTATATATATCTATGAGTTAACAATGGATGATCATACAGTTGTGGTAAATTCTAATGAGTTAGATGAAAAAGCTAAGGAAGCTGTACTCGTTTGGGAAAAAGGTGTTTCTAAGGAAAAAGATGGTTCTATGACTGATGCTATTTTTTATTACAGACAGGCTTTAAGGATACATGAAGGTGTGGAACTAATATATAGGAAGAAACTTCATGAGGAATGGATACTGCATAAGAAAATACAAGAATTGAAAATAACTTCTAATGGAACAAATGAGAATACTGATTCTGGAGTTAATGATGAAGAAAATTCTAAAGAAATAGAAAAAGAATTACAACCATGTTGGATCTTAGAAATGCTTCCCAATGATATCCTGTTGAATATTGTTGGTAATGTTGTTTTACAGTCTGGTGAATCTTGGGTAAACCTATCGTTATCATGTTTGAAATTTAATGAGTTATGTTTCCACGATTCTTCTCCTTATAAGACATTTGCCAACTACATATATGCTAAACAGCAATATGATGAAAGCACAATGACTTTAAATGGGATAAGTAACATCAAAGAATTAGAAGAAAGTTTTTGGAATAATGATTATGAATTGATGATAAAGGAAAGACCATTTGTTAAATTCCATGGCCTATACATTAGTATTGTTAATTATCTTAGACATGGTACCAATGCTGAGAGTTCATCATCATTATTAAATCCAATACACATGATTACTTATTATAGATATTTTAGATTTTATCCAAATGGAGAATGTTTAAGATTATTAACGACAGATGAACCTTCGAAAGTGATAAAACATTTTAAAATGGAAACAATTCCCAAGGATGCTGCTATCTGTCATTGGTCTCTTGGGTTTGATGATAATTTCAGTCATATTTCAATTACTAGATCAAATGATAAATATTCTTTTATAGAAGAATTACAAATAAAAAATCAAGGACATAAAAAACATCATAGAATGAAATGGATAAGTTCATTAGCAATAGATAAAGAAGGTAACGAATCACCTTGCTCTTTAAAAAATGAAAAGACATTTTTCTTCTCTAGAGTAAAATCATACAAATAATTAAAATTAAATTAATTATTCACTTACCAAAAAAGAATATTCTTCCAATCTTTTTTACATACTAATCTATAGATTTAACATATATTTATTATGGGTATACATATACCCTCAAAAGCATCATATATTTCGAGTAATACAATATTTTTCTCCAGCTTAAAGCTCATCTCATCTCTTGATTGTTGCTATTTTTGAAATATTAACTATGCGAATGAAGGATATCACTAAGGAATATGAAAATAAAGGTAAACTTTTAAATGTAAAAGATAAATAAATGTTTAATGTTGTGTTCTTATTTGTAATTAGTGGTATATCAGTAGTATATAATACTAGTAGTTTGTAATATATTGAAAAATGAAACGATTTAATGTTTCCTACGTTGAAGTGGTGGAAAATGGTGAAACACAATCAAGTTGCTTTTATCAAGATAATGGTGATATTTTGTATGGGTCAATAAACAATTCTAATCAATCTGCTGCCGAGCAAGCTGCTTCACCTGATTTATTTCATAAACTTATATCTGATATAGTATTACCTAATGTGATACCAGTAGTAGGTAATAAAGTCACTAAAGTTTCTGTTCATTTGATCGATGAATTTGATTGTTATTATACAACAAGTAGTCATAATGGGAATAATATGAAATCATTTATTTGTATATCCAAAGTGGATGTACCTAAAATACTGCCCATTAGAATATTAAGTGATCTTAAGCAAGCTACAGAAGATGATACTAATTTAGCTTTTGATACAGATGAAGAATTAAGTTTGAAAGTTGGAGAAATTATTGATAAATTTCATGAAGATTTAATATCATATACCAATAATAATATAGACCCTAGTATTGCCAGATCTACAGATGAGAATCTAAATGATGTAATCCAAGTGATGAATGATAATATTGATAAATTTTTACAAAGACAAGAAAGAATTTCATTACTTGTTGATAAAACTTCTCAGTTGAACGATAGTAGTCAACAGTTTAAAAGAAAAGCTGTAAGATTAAAGCATAAAATGTGGTGGCATAGAATAAAGAATAATACATTAATAATATTTGGTGTGATAATATGCATCGGTATTTTAATTATATTCTCTTATGATATTATTTAAACCCAAAAAACAGAAAATCTAGTGACTGTTACGAATAATTTTTTTAATTTTTAATTATTGTATTTAGATTTATGTATTACAAAGTAGTCTGTACCAATACGCACTAATTGTATGTTCAATTTATGCCATTTGATTAATGAATGCATTTTTTTATGATTCGTAAAATTTACTAATTAATTTAAATTTTCATCAACTCTTGGTTTTTTTGAAACTTGTTCATCAGTAGCTTGTTGTTCAGTGTCCATATTTAAATTTCCGTCATCGACACCTGTTTCTGAATTATCCTTATCATCAGGTATTAGGTTAGCCTTTTCTCCTTCTTGTAACTTCTTTCTTTTCTGTTTCAAAGATTGTACAGATTGATATTCTTCTAATTTTTCTCTTACAATGGAATTAAATCCCATTAAACCTATGTGATCTAATGCACCCATAACATCATCTGCATTACAACTCTTTCTATCTTGTTCTCTAGCAGATTCTCTTGCAAACATTAATAAATGATTAACAAAAACAGTAGCACTTCGTTGTAAAGCTAAACTGGCATCTTTATTTATCATTATGGATTTTTTACCTTCATTTAAATCATCTGAATTAGCAGCAATAATACTTTTACCACCTTCTCTAGCTAAACTAGTTATCACACTCTTTGGGAATAATAAATCATTAATTGTAATATTTTCTTGTTCTTTCACATATGATGTAGTTGGATAATTACCTTGAGCATCTTTTCTCCAACCCTTTGGTGGCATTTTTCACTTTTTTTTTGGGCTTTCTAAGTAAGTTCTACCTTAATGCATATAAATCAACAAGTGACAATCAATAATTCAATTAGCAACTATTAAAACACGTTAGTTAAATATATACCATCGTTACTACATAATATACATATTTAATTTAATTTAATTTCAAATTTCGCGAATTTTTCAGATATTATTACAATGACAGTAATTAGTAATTATACTGTAAAATGGTTAAGTTCAACTAAACTAGCGTAAAAATAACGCATAAATCTGATATTCAAAAACAGCCTGATTCTTTTGAAATAAACTATTTAGCATGGATTAGTCTCATCATTAAGTTATTATTGAATAAATCAACTATATATATATACATATATATATATAATTATTCAATATGTGGGACGTAGGGAATGATTCAATATGTAACATTTGGAAAATTATTGAAAAATTATAGCGATGAGCAAAGAATTGATCAATGTTTACCAATAAATTTATTGATAATTAATTGCATATATGGATCAATATGTATCCGATTACTATCGATTACCGTTGAATAATTGTAATTGGATTGATTGAGTTTTTTATTTGTGAGGGAACAAAGTAAAAGGGTAGGAAAAATTTGGAAATCAAATAAAAATTTTAAAATGTTCCAAGCTGTTGCTTCAAAGATTAAATCAAAACTTTTCAATGTTGAATCATCTTCAGCTCCATTGACTATCAATATCAATGATTACAATGTTGTTAAGGAAGGTAAAGCTGAAATTTTATTTGCTAAGAAGGAAACTGTTTTTTATAACCCTGTGCAACAATTTAACAGAGATTTAAGTGTTACTTGTATTAAAGCTTGGGATAATTTATATGGTCCAAAATCTGGTAATAGTGGTAGAAAAGGTAGAAAACCAAACAATAAGCGTTTAAATGATAACGATGATAATTCTACTAAACAAAGAAGATTAGATGATGGTTCCAAACAAGAACAAAATTCTACTCAAGTTACAACTCCTTATATTAAAATTTTAGAAGCTTTATCTGCCACTGGGTTACGTGCTATTAGATATGCTCATGAAATTCCAAATGTAAAAGAAATTGTTGCTAATGATTTATTACCAGCTGCTGTAGAATCTATTCAAAGAAATGCTGAATATAATAAAGTTGACCACATTGTTAAACCAAATTTAGATGATGCAAATGTTTTAATGTACCGTAATAAAGCCTCTAATAATAAATATCATGTCATTGATTTAGATCCATATGGTACTGTTACTCCATTTGTTGACGCTGCTATACAAAATATCGAAGAAGATGGTTTAATGCTAGTTACTTGTACTGATCTATCTGTCTTGGCTGGTAACGGTTACCCAGAAAAATGTTTTGCTCTATATGGTGGTGTTAATATGGTTTCTCATGAAGCTACTCATGAAAGTGCCTTGAGATTAGTTTTAAATTTATTAAATCAATCTGCTGCTAAATATAAAAAAACTGTTGAACCATTATTATCATTGAGTATTGATTTCTATGTTCGTGTTTTCGTTAAGGTTAAAACTAGTCCAATAAACGTTAAAAATTTACAATCAAATACTATGATCACTTACCATTGTTCCAAATGTGGATCATACCACAACCAACCTCTAGGTCGTGTTCAAACTCGTCCTGGTAAGAAAGATAAACCATTTAATAAATTCATGGTTGCTCAAGGCCCACCAGTTGATAGCAAGTGTAATTTCTGTGGTGGTACTTATCATTTAGCTGGTCCAATGTATGCTGGTCCATTACACAACAAAGAATTCGTTGAAGAAGTTTTAAGAATCAATAAAGAAACACATGAAGGTTTAGATAATGTTTATGGTACCCGTAAGAGAATTGAAGGTATGGTTACTCTTGCTTCCAATGAATTAGACAATGCTCCATTCTATTTTAGCCCAAATAACATTTCATCTATTTTGAAACTACAAGTTCCAGCATTAAAGAAGGTTGTTGCTGGTTTGGGATCATTAGGTTTCAAAAGTTCTTTAACTCACGCTCAACCATCATCTTTAAAGACTGATGCTCCATGGGAAGCTATATGGTATGTCTTGAGAGAATGTGATGAAAATATCAAAAATAGAGATTTAGAAAAAATGAATAAAAATACAACAGGTTATAGTATTTTAAGTTCAATGGATAAATGGTTACCAAATGAAGAAGATAAAGATGCTTTATTTAAAAAATCAGATTTATCATTTGAAGAAAATGAAGAAAGTGGAAATGTTGAAAAATTAAGAAAATTAAAGATTGTTAGATATCAAGAAAATCCAACTAAGAATTGGGGTCCTAAAGCTCGTCCAAATTCATCTTAAAACCAAATATATTGGAGATACATTCATGCATTCATATAAATAAATGTTTTATTTTATATATATCTTTTCTATAAATCAATATAATGTAAATTTAAATTAATAATTGTATCAATATCAAAATAATGAATAAGTCATGGATGAATATTATATTATGCTTTATATATTTATTTAGATATATTGCATTAGTAGGTCATAAATAATTTTAATAAATAAGTTTTAGAATATATTACAATTTAAATGAAATGTATTAATACATTTCATTAAACACCAAGTTAATATAATAATGAACTTAGTTATTAAATTGTTTATAATGATGAATAATAAATGGCCAACTTAGGACAGTAACCATTAAAGTACTCCAACCTAAGAAATTTGGACCAATTCTTTTGAATTCAGTAACAGCCCATGATTCACCAATATGACCAGCTGGTTTAGCAGCCTTTAATGTAGATGCGTATCTCATAGATTGAGCACGGAAAGCTCTTGATGTGGTTGATGTTAAAATTCTTGAGTACATTATGATAGATTGAAAGTATATGTATGTATATATATCTTTGAGAGATATTATTATTATTATTATTATTAATGCTAATAATAATAATAATATGAAAGTATAAGACTTAATAAATACTAATCAGACAAGAAGAGTAATGAATAATGAAAACATTGTTATTATATATACTCAAAGTATGGAGAAATAATTAGTTTAAACCGATAGATTATTTGATAATTCTTCTAAGGAATTTTAATTGAATGAAAGAAAGACTACCATAATTAATTATAAACTAAAATTAAATAAATATACTTGTAATAATAATTATTATAGTCATTAATTCAATATTGTTAGCCGCATTATAATGAATTTATTTTAATTTTATGCAGGTAGAAAGACACTTTTGATTTGTTCTACGGGGGGTTCATCGATGGGAAATGTGATATACGTTTTAGCATTTCTTTTTCTAACCATAAATAAAAATATAATTATAATCATAGTCTTGTAGCAGGTTTTAATAGCAATTAACAAGACAGTTAAATTGGTTTTGACACAATCTTGAAATGTCTTGTGATGTCTTCGAACCATCTATCTACTGTTAAGACTACTTACTATAGTATGAATTTACTGTATCTGTGGGTCAGAAATGTAATTTACGTTTCCATTCCCACGCGGGTTTCTAAGATCCGGAACAAGGATTTTTTTCATTTCTGCAAGTTTAAACAACTAATAATAACTAAGAAGGGATGAGAAGAGATGATAGTATTAATATAGTTACAATGTGTGTTGAACCCCCTATACTCACCCCCCCTCATATCATCTCTTGATTAATTTTAGCTTCCTTTGTTATTTGGTATGGTGCAAAGTAATTTAAATTTCAAAAGGTTTTTTTGACTTTATGTATGTAACTTGCTTGCCTTTACCTTTACAGTTCCGTGATCTTACTTATTCTCAGGCAAAGTGGAAGCTCAAGGTATCTCCCACTGCATAATTCTACTGGAAATGTGTTTTTTTTTTCATTTTATGTGGAGGTGGGAGGGTTCAATGAATGTGTCGAGATGAAAAAATTAATTATGTAAGAATTTATCGGGTTTATTTACAGTATTGGTATTTGAGCAATAATAGCAGTAGACTCACTAATATCAATATTTTGTTTAGATGTGTTTAATTTGAATTGCCTTGCTTTACCAATATCTAAACTCTCTATCTATATCGTGCATAAGTTGCAATTTCCTATACTACTTAAGAAAATAAATTATCGTAATAAAAAGTTTGCATATTATAATTTTCTAACTCTATGTAATGGCCCTAAATTAATGAAAGTTGCCTGGCCTTTCCTAGTTTAAAGTAATAAATTAATTTATAGATTAATTGTATAATTTATTTGGTGGTAAAGTTTCTTGAATAATATTAATATACAAACATAATGAGGTTCTTGAGATGTTACTGTAGTTCAATAAATATTGTACTGGCATTTATCTATTTATTCTTCTTCTTCATCTCTATCTATTGTACTGTGCAATTTGTTCTCTTTAATGATACTGATTGAAATTAATGTTGCAATACAACAAAAGAGACAATACAAAAAGACTTTTTTACATGACAAATGATAACAATTAATAATCGTAGATTTAATAAATTTTGGTGCTGCTTCTTGTACCCATTCTGTAGATTTAGTTGCTTTATCAATAATTTCTAATAATTCCTGTTCAGAATGTTCTTCTGATTTAAATTTCATGACATTTTTATACATAGAACTATCCAATGATTTACGGAATATTGCTGCTCCAATAGATACACCTAACGTACAACCTGTAGATCTAAATGCATATGAAATTGAAGTGGTTACAGCTTGATGTTCATGTGGAACTGATGCGATCATAGATAATAATGCTACTGTGATTAAAACTGATACACCTACCCCCGGAATGAATATTAATGTATATTGTCTAAAAACAGAAATTGAAGGGTTTATGAATACAATTTGAAGAACACCTAAAACAGTTAATGTACAAAAACTAACAACAAACCAGTAATATTTTCCTGTTTTTTTTAAATAATAACCTGCACCTAATGAACCAAAGGCTGTACTAAAAAAATTTGGTAATAATCTTTTACCTATATCTGTTGGTGACATATTTAAAACACTGGAAAAATATATTGGTAAATAATAACTAACTGTCATTAATGCCATCATACAGAACCAGTTACTTAAACTTGATCCCAATACAGTTCTATCTTTTAAAAATATTAATGGTAAGATTGGATCCTTAGCAACTTTAATTTCAACATAACCAAATGAAATAGCTCCAATTACTGATAATAAACATAATATTAAAAATGAGTTTGATGAATATGGTATTTCGTTACCACCCAAAGATACGGTAATTAAGAATAATAATAAGAATGATACCAAAGAGAATGCACCAAGCCAGTCAACTGCAAATAATTTTGTTTTAATAATACTTGCTGTATTATTACCCTTAGTTTGTAAACCATTACCCTTGCTATTGTTTGGCAATTTAAGAAATGCAGTAATCAACATTGTGCTAGTAAGAGCAATTGGTAGTTGGACAATAAAAGACATTCTCCAACCACCCCAATGTTCACTGAACCAACCACCCACAACACCACCTAGGGCTGTCCCTAAACCAAAATAAAAATTACATATACCTTGGTATACACCTCTATTTCTTAATGGCACAATGTCACTAATTGTAATCGTACTCATTGATGTAATACCACCACCACCAATACCTGCAATAAATCTACCTACTACTAACCACCAAAATGATGGAGTTAAACCACAAATCAGACTACCAACAAAAAATGTTACATTACAGAATAATAGTACTGATTTTCTACCGAAAATATCGGATATCTTACCATATAAAGGTTGGAAAGTAGCACTTGATAATAAATATGCCGTTGCAACCCAGGCAACTCTTGGCAATGCATCAAATTCAGATGCAATATGTGCTAATAAAGTTGAAACAATAGTATTATCCAATGCTGCTAGAAAAATACCTAAGTACATTGACAACATAATAACTTTTAATCTTGCTGGTGAAATTTCTTCATCAATCTTGCTACTGACATTACGGTTAACAGAACTTGATATTGGAATAGCACCATAACTGCCAGTTCTTACCGAGTGTCTTTCATCATAAATTTGTTCAGCTTCTTCAATTTCAGAAGCTACAAATCCTGGTAATTCAAAACTAGGATCTTGTAATAATTCGCTTCTGATTGGTTTCAGTAACGAACCATCTTCACTTTGATCCTTATTTGGTATTTGAGAAGCAGTGTCTTGATTTTCAATGTTATTTAAATCTCTCAACTTTTCCTTCAGTTTAGAAAATTCACGAAGTTTTTTACGTTGTTTATCTTTCTTTCCCATGATTATTAGTTTTAAGCAATCCCTTAAATTAAGTATTTGGCAATTTTAACTTTAATGGCGTGTTTATAAAACTTCAAATCGTTGAATTCTTAACAAAAATCAAGAACTGTTTGGGATAATATATATATGCCAAAGTTTTTTCTATAAAATTGTGTTTTTCTATTTGTAATAGAGTACTCTAATCAACCACTATTGTTGTTATTAATATCATTATTTTATACCTTTTACCATGATTCATTTATATGTATTCTTAGATTTAACGCACCATACTTTTAAACTTGAAAAAGCCACACTTTAAGATAAGCTCGATGTATTAAGCTTTAAACTATTAATGAATTATAGTTAAAGAGTCAACTATTGATAACATCGAATCATAAACATAGATCTATGTATTGTATATTTATATGTGTATATGTGTATCTGTATGTGTTTAAAAAATTATAATTACATCTTATAGATTCCATCTGAAAAAATCTGGAATTTCGATGTGGAAAAATGGGTAATTTATACCTGTTGCAAGATAAATTTGAGAGGAGCCATTTTCAGATTGAGATATTGAACCAGCAATATCGTAACCATTTGATGGTAATGGTGATTCTTCTAAATCAATTTCTTTTGTAATATGATTACTGACATGTCCAAAAATTATTGATTCGTCACTGTAAGCGTCATTAATTGTACCAAATCCCATATTAATTAAACCCTTTTTCACCCAGGGTGAGGTAATACCTGCAAAATGGTATTCAATTTGTCTGTCTGAATATTTATTTATTGCTCTTCTTAAATCAACTAAGCTTTGTAAAGCTGTAGCATCAATTTGTGCTACTTGTGAGAAATCGAAACAGATAATTCTTAAAATAGGTCTAATGTCAATATCATTAAATTCTTCACTATCAATTTCGGAATTTAAATTTGGATTTTTTTCTTTATATTTTGAAACTAAATTTTGAATAAACCTTGGTGGTTCCCATTTACCAGGCTCATTCCATGGTTTATCATTTTTATTCGAATATATTTTTAATTTTCCTGGTCTTGTACTTCTTTTAACTTCATCGTAAATGACATCGTAAAATCTTGAACTATTCAAATAAGTAAAACTTTCAGCTACTCTATAAACTAAAACACCTGGTGGTGGTGGTTGAAGTTTGACGCCTGGGTTTAATTCTTTAGTATATTTATAGTCAAATGGTAACCATTTTGTTTGATATTTTACTTGTGAATTATTATAAACATTAGAGTAATAACCATCTTTTTTATCTTCTTTATCTTCATTTTCTTCAAAATCTTTTGGTGTTTCGAAAGAAGGTGAGTTCCCTTTAACTGTAATATATTCATTATCAGTAACTTCTGAATTGATAACTTCAGCGATTTGAATACCACCTAAAAATTTACCAGCTGGGAATGCGACTTTGAATAACAAAACTGCAGCAGACCAACACATAGCAAAATAGATACCATTTTCAATAGAAGAAAAAACTGTAATAAAGACAGTTACAATAAAACATATAAAATCCAATGGATTCATTTTCCAAAAATTTAATGTAGTTCTGTAGGAAGCTAATAAGTCAGCAACTGCATGAATAATGACAGCAGATAAAGTTGCTTTAGGAATATAGTAAAATGCACCTGTCAAGCAGTAAAGAGCTAATATAACACAAGCACCTGAAACCAAACCTGATAATGGTGTTTTCACGTTACATTTAGCTTTTAAGGCTGACCTTGAAAAGGAGCCAGTTGCTGGATATGCATAAAAAATAGTGCCAACTAAATTTGTGACACCAATTGCAATTAATTCTTGATCTGGGACAACTTTATAATCATTTACTCTACCAAAAGATTTTGAAATAGCAATATGTTCTAACAATAAAATGATTACAGAGGCTGGTAATTCAGGAGCAACTTTGGCCATCAAGTCATTATGAACTTTAAACTTCCCAACTTCTTGAAGACCTGAAGGAACAGTACCTAAAATTGAAATTTTTCTTTCTGCCTTTGTTTTACCTCTAGTAATTGCCCAAGATATGGCAGTAAATACAATAATAATAACACCATTTCTCATGGCATTAGAATAAAAATAAAATGTTTTCAAATAACTGTTTAGTTTACGATTTTTCGAATTATATTTATCAGATAATCTTGGCCCTACTGAACCCAAAAGCCATTTAGAGAGAAATAATAAAAATAGTGGAATAAGACCAAATACTGCATCTAATTTTGTATCAGGTAAATGTTTTAGAGTATTGATAACAACTTTATAGGTGGAGTCTCTTGTATTTACCTCACTATTATACCCTAACAAAGCTGGTACTTGACCACATAATATACTAAAAGCTGAACCTGTCATAAAACCAACGACAGCATTAAATGAAATTAATTCTACTAAAAAACCTAACCTTAAAAACCCAACACCAGCAGAAATGATACCACATAATAATGCTAAAGTAGTAGCAATCACTGGACCTGTATATATAAGCTTTTCATCAGCAGTTAAATGTTTTGTTACATTTGCAATAACTTTTGCAGTTTGCAAAGACATGACAGCAACTGGACCAATACAGACATCTTTAGAAGTAGCGAAAAGTGAATAAATAAAGGCACCAACAAAGGAAGAATATAACCCATACTGTGGTTCCAAACTTGCAATCTGTGCATAAGACATAGATTGTGGAACTAATACACATCCAATAGTTATACCTGCAATTAAGTCTCCTATGAACCATTGAATATTGTAATGATGTATCCAGTTAAGTAAAGGGAAAATTGAAAGTAAATATTCTTTAACACTTTGTAAAGTAAAATAACTTTTCAATGAATGATTATAATATTCTGTTAGAGTCACTGGTTCTTCAAAATATGTTGGCACTGTACTACTATCGTAACGAGTAACTGGAATTAAATTATTACCGTTTAATGAATCTTCATATTCCAATTGAGTTTCTTTATAAGTTTGTTTGTCATTTTGGGTAGTTGATGAGTTTTGATAATTATTAATGTTAGTGTTTTGCTCATTACTCTTATAATTATCGTATTCCAATTCCAAAGATTCCAAGTTCACTATGGAATCTTGAGAAGAATGCATCGTCTGAATAGTTGGAACTTTAATACAGTTTTATAGTTTTTATTCCAATTAACTAATAAACAATATATTCCAAATTATAACAACATATACCCTATATATATATATAAATCAAGCTTACTTAGTCCAGATGGTATTTACTGTGGCCTATTACTCTGACTCCCAAGTTGACTAATCTCTGAGCATGGCTGTAACCACATTACTCTAAACCACAAATATCCATACTAAAACCACCGTCCACACTGTCAATACCTGGTGAGGTTATTCCAGATAAAGCTCACTTAATAACTGTCACTGTCACTTGAAGTGACTAGTATGGCGTTGTTCATTGTAATAGCCACAACTGTGGGATAAGATCACGTTTATAGACACCTATCAGTTGAGTATGTTATATTGCATTGCATTGTATTGATTATGTATGTACATGATGGCAGATTAGATTTATTTATATACTTTTATAGTTATGATATGATTGTAGTAGTAATATTGATATTTGAAATGATGAAGAACTACTAAACTCTTTTAATGAGTTAGATACCATCTGCCTTTAGCCTTTCTGCGCGCCAGGATCTTGGTACCTTCCTTGCTTCTCACTCTTGCAAGGAACCCGATTCTTCTCTTTCTTTTCAAAGTACTTGGTTGATATGTATTACCTCTAGCTTTCCATCTTTTTTGTAAACCAAACCCAAATCCAAAATTAAACAATGAGCCGTTCAAATATGGAACTGCCATGTTCAACAAAGATCCACTATTGGTACCATTAGATGCAGTGAGTGTACCGTTCATTGAACGAGGTTGTGACATCAATTCATTCTTACTTGGAATTAATGTTCGTAGTGGTGAAAATGAGCTAAACGTAGTCATAGATCTTCTCCCAGTCAACTTAGTTAGAAAAGACATGACTTAAAAACCAATCGCTAGTATCACACTGGGGGTTGTATTGCAATGTAGAACACTTTCTTCTGTAGTATCCTACCCTTCCACATACATAGAACCACTGGCAAACATCAATTTGTAACTGTTTTAATCCTTTTTTAAAGCTCATTTTCTTTAATTTTGAATCTTTAATTTTTGATGAAATTTCACAGCTTTTTTTGCCTTAACTATGGGTGATACGGGTAACGGCATGTTTTTTGTGAGAAACTTATTGAAAACAATAATAAATAAACAATTGATATATAAATATATGATTAAAACGTTTGAAAAGTGGTTGTTTTAATGGTTGTTAGAGTAGTTTACAAGGTCATTGAGCATCTGTATACATAATATTTAAGTGATGTCAGGTAATGCAAACAAAGAAAATAATTTAATCTTCCGTTCAGAAGAAATGATTCATGGTGATATTCCACAAACACCAAATCAATTATTGAAAAGAACACATTCTAATGCTTTGAAATCTACTGTTTTGATGAAGAACCAAGATCCATCTAATTTGAAAAATATAACGCAACAATTGAGAGCTTCCAATAGATTGCCTTTGGCTTCTAAAGATAATAATAGATCGAATAGTTTTATATTTCAACAACAAAAGCAATTATCTTTAAAAAAGAAAAAATCAATTTTAAGTTATGATAATAATAATAATAATAATAATAATAATAATAATAATAATAAAAATGTTAAGCCTATTGATTCTAAAAGATTAAAGAAATATGGTTCTGTACTTGGTTACAATTCATTCCCAAAGACAAAAAGTTTAGTGTTAAAAGATATTTCTGATAATGAAGATGAAGATGATGAAGATAATTCATTATCATCTAAACTACGTAATGCTTTAAATAATAAGCAACAAACTAGTAACGTTATAAAATTTAACAATGGTAATGAAAATAATAAATCTGAAGAAGAAGAGGAAGAAGAATTGGGATTATTTAGTAGCGGTAAAGGTTTAAAAGAACTAATACAGGGAACAAATATAATTAAAAATAATGATGAAACAGAAGATGATTTAGAAATAGAGTTCACTTCCAAAAAAGGACCAGATATTCAATATATTCCAACTGGTCATTTATCTCTTGATGAAAATGATTTAATAAAATTGAAAACATATAATTCACCTTATAAAATTGATAATGATGACATTAATGTAAGTAATTCTATGGATAATGGGTTATTAACACTAGATATCCTTAATAGTGATGATGATGATGATGATTATGATGATGAAAGTTTAATGGAACCAAATATGAACAGTGATATTAATGTAGATAATAATGATAAAATTACAATGGATATTATTAATAGTAATGATTCAAATATATTGAATATCGAACCTGCATATGATGGAAATGGACTGGAATCCAATGAATTAGAAGATCTATTAGATTTTTAATTAAATATATTCTGCACGAGCATAAACCTAAACCACCATCTATTAATTTTAAAAAATTTCTATTTTATAAATAATACTTATATCTATATACAAGAATAATGCATAATTTCCTCATATTTATTGTTGAGCACATTGAGGCATATCGTTAAATGTACCATAATCATCTTCATTCGAATTATTTTCTAATTCAGGTAATTCTTTAACGATTTCAAAATTTGTAACTAATTCAGAATTTGTTGGATCATCAATACTTTTTAGTTTAGTTACATCATTTGGTAAAATATTTCTAATCTTAATTGCATCTGATTTTTCAGTCATCCAAAAATCAGGAGGGAATTCAATATTAATAATAATAAATAAATTACCAAATTTTGTAGCTTGATTATTTAATGGCCAACCTTCTTGTTCAATTTGGATTATATCACCTGGTCTAATAACTTTTCCCTTTGGTGTAGTTAACTTTATATCTCTACCATCATATGTCTTAATAATAAATTTATTCTCCAAGCCAGTAATAGCTTCAGCTAGTGATATTGTTAGATGTGTTATAAGATGTGGGCCATACCTTTCTAGATTTAAATTTGGTTCTAAAATTTCATTAATTGTAAATATTAAATCACCAGCTCCATTTTTCCCCAATTCTTCATCTGCTTTACCCTTTAAAATTATTCTATCACCATTTAAAGAACCTCTTGGAATTGAAACTGTTAAAATAGTATTTTCCTTTATCAAACATTTACCCGTACAATTTTTACAAAAATTTTTTGGTGAATTTGGAGTCTTATAATATTTACCTAAACCATGACAATTTGAACACATTATATTTTGCTTTGTGAAGAAACCTGGTGCAATTTGTCTTTTAATTTCTTTATAACCTAATCCATTACATTTATTACAATCTATTAATGGTGGTACATAAGGTGTGCCATCTTTTTTATTTCGCCAACCTAAACCATTACAATTTTTACAAATAATATTTCTCTTTGTATTAAATTTTAAAGTTTTACCATTATACAATTCAGTTATTTTCAAATCAATCTTAATTTCTTCATTTTTTGATTTATTTGAATTATATTGATGATGATGACTATTATTATTAAATTCATCATTATCATAGTATTGTTCATATAATTTTTTATTATCATAGTCTTTCCTTTTATCCTCATCACTTAAGATCTGATAAGCAGCAGTAATATCTTTAAATTTCAATTCATTTAATAATCTTTTTTCATCATCAATTGATTTATCTGGATGATATTGTAATGCTAATTTTCTATAAGCTTTCTTAATTTCATCTTGTTCTGCATCTTCTGAAACACCTAAAATTTCATACAAGTCCTTAGCATCATTATCACTTTTAGTATCACTCATGGTATGTATGCTTCCACTATTGTAATCCAATAGAGCTTCATTCAAACATCTAGTAACTGTAATGAATAATCCATCTATAAATATAATATAAACTATTATAATATTACACTTCCAACCAGGTTACCCGGCGTAATGTCATGTGATTGCTAAAACATACAATTTACCCTGACACTAATCACATGATACAATATTGTACACCCATACATTACTAAGAACAATACCTCTCTCTCTTTCAATTACAACTAGCCAGAAAAAACCCGTAGAACCCCATAATAGAGTTAAAATTTGGTTGGTTTCCCTTAAATTTATTTTGATTCTCTTTCTTACAGTGTTAATAATATTGGTATCGGCGGCTAACAACAACAACAACAATAATACCATTCATTATCTGTTGATCTGTTGATATTTATTATATAGAGAGGGAATCCTTTAATCTTATTTGAAAATGGTAATACTTTAAAGGATTTCTATAATAATCATTTAATATGTTTTTCTATATTTGTCTAACATATAATGACAAGTGGAATCATGTGTTTCACCATCACTGGAAAGGGTAATTACAATAAACGTAATTTAATATCTTGAATATTGTAAAACACACACTAATTGGTAATATTATATTAATAGAATGAAAAAAAAATAATATTCGGAGTTTACCGTTCTACTCAGTAAATTATCATACTAGTTATAAAAAAAATCTTTTTTATTAACTCCAATTTATTATCTATATAAGAAATGAAAAAAAAAAAATTTATAAAACGCTCATAAGGTCACATTAATTCTTGTTTTGAGTATTTATAGCTATATTTAGACCTCTAACCTTTACAAAATTGTAAAACAAGTAGTCCTTCGGAGAATAATCTGCTCAGAAATAATATTAACAAAATCAAAAAAAAAAAAAAAATTGTCATCGCAATTATTCATAAGACTATTTAAAGGTAATAATATAAAACAATTGTTTATTGATAATGTCATTTACTACATTAACAAATCTATCAAATCAAACAAATTTAAAAATTATTTACTCTGGGGATTTAAAAACAATGAAATTAGATGATTTTGAACCTGCACCAAAATTAAAAATCGATGACTTAAATGAATTTATTGTCAATACAAAATATGCTGTACGGGGTCCAATCCCAATGAGAGCTGATGAATTAGAAAATAAATTATTAAATGATTCAAAATCTGTACCATTTAATAAAATTGTTACAGCAAATATTGGTAATCCACAACAATTAGGTCAAAAACCATTAACTTTTATTAGACAAGTTTTATCAATGTTACAATATCCTGAATTATTAAATGAAAAAAATGAAAATAATTTAATTAAATCAGGTTTATATAAAAAGGATGCAATTTTACGTGCAAGAAGATTATTAAATGAAATCGGTGGATCAGTTGGTGCTTATTCTTTATCTCAAGGTGTTATTGGTATTAGAGAAACTATTGCAAATTATATTACTAAAAGAGATGATGGTGAAATATCTCATCCTGATGATATTTTTTTAACTACTGGTGCTTCTTCTGCTGTTACTCATTTATTACCAATGCTTTGTAATGGTCCTAAAACTGGTGTATTAATTCCAATTCCACAATATCCATTATATACAGCAACTTTAACAATGAGCGATTCTCATGCTTTACCATATTATTTACATGAAGAAAATAACTGGTCAATTGATGTAGAAGAAATTGAAAAAACTGTTTTAGATTCTTTATCAAAGGGAATTAAACCATCTGCTTTAGTAGCTATTAATCCAGGTAATCCAACAGGTTCAATTTTAACAGAAGATGATATTTCTGGAATTTTTAAAATTGCATCTAAATATGGATTAGTTGTAATTGCTGATGAAGTTTATCAAGAAAATATATTTAAAGGTAACAAATTTTTATCAATGAAGAAAGTTTTAAGATCTTTACAAAGGAAATATCCAGGAAAATATGATAATGTACAATTAGCTTCTCTACATTCTACTTCAAAAGGTTATATTGGCGAATGTGGTCAAAGAGGTGGTTACATGGAATTAGTTGGTTTTAGTGAAGAAGTTATTGAAATTGTTATGAAATTGGCATCTATTGCATTATGCTCTGTTGTAACAGGTCAAGCTTTAATGGATTTAGTAGTTTCACCTCCTCAACCTGGCGATGAATCATACGAACAAGATCAAGTTGAACGTGCTGAAATTGAAAATAATTTAACTGAAAGATCTAAACAACTATACAATTTATTTTCATCTTTGGAAGGTGTTGAATGTCAAATACCTCAAGGTGCTATGTATTTATTCCCAAGATTATATTTACCTGTTAAAGCTATCAAGGAAGCAGAAAAATTAAATATGCCTGCTGATGAATTATACTGTAGACAGTTACTAGAGAGAACTGGTATTTGTACAGTTCCTGGTTCAGGATTTGGACAAGAACCAGGTACTTACCACGTTAGAACAACATTTTTGGCTCCTGGAACAGATTGGTTTGAATCTTGGAGGAAATTTCATGAAGATTTTTACAAAAAGTATAGTTAAAAATACACAAACTATGAAAATTATATATGCCTCAAAACAACTTTTTCAATACATTTTTATATAAGGTTATAACACTTTTTCCATCATTTTTGATATTGCTATATCTTACATTTACTTCAAGCATTAACTTTTTCACATTTGTGATAAGTAATCTATAATTTTACATTAAATGACAATGAAATGTCACCATAAAAGCATTATTTAAATAAATAAATAATATAGTAAAATATAATACAATTGTGCTTTTTCAAAATTCAATTTGTATTACTTCATTTCATAAATAAAGTAATTATTAATCCCTAAACATTAGACTCCATCAAACTGGTGTTTGCATAGTCGTAAGTATCATCATAATCTAAATGAGTGTCATCTCCATCTACTTGTACCTCTCCATCATTTTCTTCAATTAAAATATTACTACCTTCTTCCAAATATATCATTCCCTTCCCATTTTCAACTGAGACTAAATTTTGCACAGGTAATTCTTTTATCACATTTTGTTTCTTTAGTCCAAATTTTTCTGAGCAACTAGCAATTTCTTTGCAAAGTAATTCATTAGGAACACCTCTAGCAGTAGTTACATTAGATTTATTATAGAAATTAGAACCATACTTCAAGCATAAGGTCCAATCATTTAAACATTCCTCTTGATATAGTGAAAGTAAATGTTTCATTCTGGTGATACCATTACTATGAAATGTAGGTGTAGCAATGATACCTAAACCAATTTTAATATGATATTTTGTAACTAGACGCTGACATATATCAAATATGTCTTGTCTTTCCATTGAACTTGTCTCTATATAAATTGGAATACGAGGAAGGCTGAGGAGAAACTCACTAATTGATGCTGTTAGTTGTTTAAACTTAATATTCTTTAAAGGGTAAAGCCACACAAATCTGGAATGATAATCTCTACAATATAAAATGTGAGAATATTTTTTCTCAATTAATTTACCTTTAAATGGTTCAAAGATTTCAATATGAATTCTTTCAAAAGGGAATAAATTTTTATATATGTTGACGTGTGATTTTTTTTCTAACTTGGGAATTTTCCTATTAGGATTACATGAGGAACAAAATTTAACAGATAACCTAGTGTATTCTCTTGATATATTAGAATATATTTTACTCAAATAATTATGCAAAGCTTGATAACCAATATGATTGTTCATTAAATGCGATGTAATTATTAAATCATATAACAAATTTGGTTCACAAATAATTCTATCCTCTCTTTTTTTATCATGAACTTCGTCATCTTCACCAACAAAATATCTTCTTTTCAAGTATAAACATTTTGTATCTGCATTAACTCTTGTGAATCTACTATTCGATGCCAACGTGTCTGGTGTTAATGTGTCTGATTTAATAAGTTCATAGATCGGTTGCGGTAGCTGTCCATTTATACTTGTTGCATACTTGTTCAATCCTTTACTACCTTGCTCAAACATGGCCATATCTAGATATGAATCCGCAGTATCCTTATATGATTGGCCAACTTTAGGGTAAAAGAAGTTGAAATCATCATTGGATCCAGGTTTTTCATCAATAATTCCATCAGAATCATCATCGCTTATTGCATTATCATCTACTATTTTATCCTTTAAAAGTTCAATACCATCGCCATTACTAGTCATGGCTGCACAATACCAATCACAAGGCTTATCAATTATAAATGTAGCTTTGGTTATAGAGATTTTTCCAACTATCTTTACATCTTTAACATCTCTAGATATATATTAAATTTATCTTTTATTATTAACGCGAATATTTTAATTATGGCGATGATTAAAAAGCTTTAAGGTTGAGCAGTGTTACTATATGAACTAATGCAATCAATAAATAAGATTTGGTATTTGATTATTATATATTTGTTTATGGGATTAACGTTTATTTAAGCCTTATTTTCTAGTAATGTATATGAGAGTAGTTATTTTTCTTTTAAAAACACATCTATAAATGTTTTTTAGCATCACCCATGACATTAATAGATTGTGAAGTTAAAGTTGATACGGTTATCAAAATCCAGGTTGGGAACCAACCAATGCAAATAACATACCATGTCCAGGAACCCAACTCTTTTGAAGAGGAAACCAATGCATAAAATGATTCAATACCACTTAAATCTTTTTCAAAAATGCTTACGAATAAAAATAAAGCAATAAATGGATTAGAAATCAGCAAATAAAAAATATTCTTAGCATTTTTACGACTGGTAGTTGATGGATTGTTAACTTTAATTAAAGTTAATGGATATGCAAAAATACCCATCCCAAATGCCAATGGGAAATCAATAACTAATAATGATGTTAGAACCAAACTGAAATACACGAATGCAATAGTTTTCAATCTATATATCAATGGTTCGGGGATTTGAAATTTATTATTTGATGCCAAAGAAATAGTTGAGAGTGTAATATTACCTAACAATAACAAATGCGGTTGTGGGAAATATAAGAATAATTGTGCAATGCAAAAAGAGGAAAATACAGCACCAGTCCATCCTATTAGAGCAAGTAAATTGTAAATTGAAGAGACTGGCAAAGAAAAGTGTTGATTATTGATAAAACAATCCAATGCCGTTACAGCAAAACAAATTGATAAAACAACAGCTGCTGGCAAATAACTACCAATGGAAACAAAATATCTTGGGGATAGTAAAAAGTAGAAAAAGAAAGATTGATGGAACTTTTCTAACAAATTATTAATTGATCTAAACATACCTTCTGAAATACGACCAAAAGTAGTAACATCATGACCTGAATCACCACGAGCCTTTAATGTTAAAGCTTGAATTCTCCAACCACTGAATGCTTCGTTACCATGTCTTTTATTAAGTCCTGCTAAAGCTAGATTTTTAACACCAATCATTAAAATCTTTAACCTTGACCAATAACTACCACTATTTATTTCATCTAAAGGTAAACCTTGTACTGATACTTTCACACCTTCATGTTCAGTAATTGATACTGCAACATTTACTAAATCTAAATTAGGTAGAACACCGTTTAAACCTTCATAGAAAATTTCAACAAATTCAAAATAATCACTAATACCTGGATAATCTAAAACAATAGCAGTTTCAATAGAACCACCTGTTAAATCTAAAGATTTATGATAAGCTTCTACCCAAGATGTTAAAGCTTTATCAGGGTTTTCACTGAGAACTAAGATAATATTTTTAGACCAAACTGGCCAACGTGAAAAAAATCTAGTTAATGAAATACCTAAAGCAGCACCACTAGTATTAAATTCATCATCTGCATTAAACCAAGGTACAGTTAAAACCATTGCTTCTGTACCATCACCTCTTGGAGAATGGAAAACACCATAAAGAGTATCACCATTGATAGAATCCTTATGAATAGCAGTCTTAATACCGATTTCTTCTAACCAACTTGACATTATTTCATTTCTTTCCATTGAAGATATTTCTGGGAAACTTTCCAATTGAGCACGATAACCTCTTAATATATTCCATTCACTTTCTCTGAAATAACTATACGCCTGGGAAGGCATCAATGCATTTTCTGATATATAAGTACGTCTGTATTGGCCATCCATTGGTAAATAAGCCATTAATGAAACACTGGAAATTGCTAAAAACATTGATAATAAGGGCAATAATGCCAATATTTTAGGTACAAGACCCATATCAACAACACGTTTTTGAATAACTTCAATCAATGCCATTACAATACCCTATCAACTGTGTTAATCAATTGTTCTATCCATTAGATAAACAACTAGAGTTTAACATTTACATATAAGATTTTAATAATAATTTTGTATTACATATTAAATTATTTTCAATATTGAAATTTGACAAACTTCGCGATTGAAATAAAATGTTTAAAGATATATAGATAAGATAGCTTACAATGATGCTTTATATTGAAATTTGATATTGTAATTGACATTGTAATTTTCGTCTTTTAGAGTTTATAGAGGGCCTCAATAAAGTGAGACCTCGATTTGCTATGGATTTACCAGTAGTTGTAGTTGATAACGGGTCATATGAAGTGAAATTTGGTTACAGTACCGATGAGAACCCATTGAGAGCGTTGAATGGTATTGCTAATGATAAATATGGTGGTACTTATCTTTCTAATCAGATTAAGAATATTAAAGATATCTCATCTGTTACTATAAGAAGACCTTTTGAATTGGGCCAATTGATATCTTGGGAGTTACAAAGTGCTATTTGGGATTATTGCTTTTTCAATCCAACAGATTTTAATGGATTTGATTTAAAAGACACTCAAAATAAACATTTAGTTGTTACTGAAACTTGTATGAGTTTACCAGAATTGAGTAAAAATATGGATCAAGTGATATTCGAAGAATATGGGTTTGAAAGTTTATATAAATCTCCAGCTGCAGGCTTTATCCCATTCATTAATTTAGAAGATGATAATATTGAAATGATTTCAGGTAAAGATGATTCTAATCAAAAAAACATGAAAGATATAGATTCTGCTGCCAGTACTTTTAAAGATTTCAATTTTGTAATAGATTCTGGATTTAATTGTACTTGGGTAATTCCAACAATTAAAGGTGTGCCATTTTATAAAGGTATTAAAAAAATGGATATGGGTGGAAGATTCTTAAATGGGTTATTAAAAGAAGCAATTTCTTATAGACACTATGATGTTACTGATGAAACTATTTTGGTAAATAACATAAAGGAAAAGTGCTTATTTATGTGTCCAACATCATATATTGAAAGCTTCAAGAAAAAAGATATAACAGCCGTTGAATACGTTTTACCAGATTTCCAAACAAGTTTTATTGGTTATGTAAAGGATAAAAATTCTAAAGATGCTCTATTTGAAAATGCTCAAACAATTCTATTAAAAGATGAATTATTTTCTGTTCCAGAAACAATGTTCCATCCAGAAATGTCAAAACTTTTAAAACCTGGTATTGTTGAAACTATATTAGAGAGTTTATCTATATTACCAGAAGTCATACGGCCATTGATCGTTCGTAACATTATGTGTACAGGTGGTAACTTTAATATCCCAAATTTCAACACTAGATTGGCTACAGAATTACAAAGACAGTTACCAACAGAATGGGCATGTAATATTTATAATCCTAAGGTAAATTGCGAATTACAAAATTGGAAATCTATGACACATTTTGTCAATAACAACAATGATCTTTATAGAAATGCAAGAGTAACAAGAGAAGAATATTACGAACATGGTGTAGATTGGTCTACAAAAAATAGATTTGGTTATCAAAATTGGATATAGTTATAAATATATATAATTTCTAAAAAATAGTAATAAAATTAATAAAATTTAATAATTAATATATTCACACCATATATATTTATATATTGTTTTAACTACTCGGATATTGTGCTAATCCTAATACAAATAACTTATCTTTACATCTATTTCACATAGTAAATGTATAGATTTTGGTGTATCTCTCTTTACCTTATTTTCGCTTCTGAAAAAATATCTTGAAATTAATGACATTGAATTGTATTGAAAAAAAAAACAACAAGATATATATAGATATATTAACCAGTTCAAGTTATTTATATAGGAATATTGTTCTAATTCTTATCATATTATTAACAGTTTGGCTATTGGAAACGATACTTGCAAAACATGAGATTTTCTTTATTGCTAGTTTCGCTATATATTGCTTTTACTAGTGCATTTTATTTGCCTGGTGTTGCTCCAACAAATTATAATGAAGGTGATGAAATTCCTTTATTAGTTAACCATTTGACTCCCTCTTTAACATATCAACATAAGGATGAAGAAGGTAAGAATGTTAAAGGTAATAAAGAAAGTTTATTATATGCCTTTGATTATTATTTTCCAAAATTACATTTCTGTAAACCAGAACATATTGAAAGACAACCAGAATCCTTAGGTTCTATCTTATTTGGTGATAGAATTTATAATTCTCCATTTACTATTAAAATGTTACAAAATCAAACAAACTTACTGTTATGTAAAACTTCTATTCCAGGGAAAGATGCTAAATTTATTAATAAATTAATTAAGAATGGGTTTTTCCAAAATTGGTTAATTGATGGTTTACCAGCTGCAAGAAAAGTTTATGATTCTACTACTAAATCTGAATTCTATGGTACTGGTTTCCCATTGGGTTTTGTTGAAGTGAGACAAGCTGTTGGTGGATTAGGTGTACCATTAGATCATACTACTGTTGAAACTCGTGATGCTAAAAATGTTCATTCTTTAGTTCATAATATTGAAATCCCATATTTTGCTAATCATTTTGAAATTAATATTGAATACCACGATAGAGGTGAAGGTAATTATCGTGTAGTCGGTGTTACCGTCGATCCATACTCTACTACTGATAATGAATCCCCTGAAAAGGGTGATAGATTAATGTTAGATGAATCTAATCCTACTGAAGTTGGATTTTCTTATTCTGTCAATTTTATTGAATCTGAAACTGTTTGGGCAACAAGATGGGACAAATATTTACATATATATGACCCAACTATCCAATGGTTCTCTTTAATCAATTTCTCTTTAATTGTTGTTTTATTGTCATCCGTAGTAATCTACTCATTACTACGTGCCTTGAAGAGTGATTTTGCTCGTTATGAAGAATTTAATTTGGATGATAATTTTCAAGAAGACTCCGGTTGGAAATTAGGCCATGGTGATGTTTTCCGTATCCCAGGCAACTCAATGATTCTTTCTATTTTGGTTGGTTCAGGTACCCAACTATTCCTAATGGTCGCCTGCAGTATCTTCTTAGCTGCTATTGGTATTATTTCTCCAAGTTCAAGAGGTTCTTTACCATCAGCTATGTTGATTTTCTATGCTCTATTTGGTTTCTGTGGTTCATACACTTCAATGGGTGTCTACAAGTTTTTCAATGGTCCATATTGGAAGGCTAATATGATTCTAACTCCAATTTTAGTTCCTGGTTTCATCTTTTTATCTGTTGTTGGTTTGAATTTCTTCCTAGTCTTTGTACATTCCTCTGGTACTATTCCAGCTAGTACATTATTTTTTGTTGTTTTTATTTGGTTTATTATTTCTATTCCATTATCTTTAGCAGGTTCTTTGATTGCCAACAAGAATTGTAATTGGAATGAACACCCAACAAAAACTAATCAAATTGCTAGACAAATTCCATTCCAACCTTGGTATTTGAAGACAGTTCCAGCTACTTTAATCGCAGGTATTTTCCCATTCGGTTCCATTGCTGTAGAGCTATACTTCATCTATACTAGTTTATGGTTCAACAAGATTTTCTACATGTTTGGTTTCTTATTCGTGTCTTTCATCTTATTGACATTAACTACATCCTTAGTAACAGTTTTATTGACCTATCAATCCTTATGTTTAGAAAACTGGAACTGGCAATGGAGAGGGTTTACAATTGGTGGTGTAGGTTGTGCATTATACATTTTCATTCACTCAATTTTATTTACCAAATTTAGGTTAGGTGGTTTCACTACAATTGTACTATATGTCGGTTATTCTGCCATAATTTCCATTTTGTGTTGTATTGTCACAGGTGCAATTGGTTTTATTAGTAGTATGTTTTTTGTTAGAAAGATTTACTCTTCTGTTAAAGTTGATTAATCATTTAACAAATACAATCTATAAATGCAAATATATTAGAAAAAATATTTTGCAATGCATACCAATTTATATGAATTAGAAGCTAATTCATTTTGAAGATATATAAAAAAATATAAATAAATAAATATTTATATATGAATTATTGATACCTTATAAATTTCAAACTTGTTTATATACTTCTCACAATCATTTCTTTTAATTGTGGTAATAATGCTGCAATAACCACTGTTATCATCTAAAAGTACAGAGCACTATTGTTTAAGAAACATTTTGCATTAAATAACACACTATATTTTTAAATTTTTTTGATATATATATTTTCAGTATCAAATACTCCTACTACCGAAAAATTTATAAAATCCCGGTCCCTTGGCCCAGTTGGTTAAGGCATCGTGCTAATAACGCGGGGATCAGCAGTTCGATCCTGCTAGGGACCACTTTTTAGATTTTTATCTTCATGAAGAATATAAAAATAAGATATTAATTAATACACATTTAATGATCTGATATATATTTTTTACAATCGTTTGAAACATATCGAGTATACTGTCACTTAATTACAATATTAGAGTAACCTGAGTATAAAATGGAATCCCACAATAATCCAGAAAAGAACAATTTAGATGTTACTGATGCTTCAGATGGGAGCCAGAAGCTATTAAATGAAACTAAGCTTTTGAAAGATACATTAGATTTATTATGGAACAAAACTTTAGAACAGAGACAAGTCTGTGAACAACTAGAACAAGAAAATGATTACCTTCAAGATTATGTTAATAATCTAATGTCTTCTAGTAATGTCTTAGACAAATAATTATTTTTCCTGTATGGAAATGTTTTCAACTTTGAAGGAGCAAATACCTATTTTTGAATTCTAATAGTCTTTAAATTGATAGAGCTTGACTATCTGATACTTTTATTTCAAACTAGTTTATTCCAATTTTGTTGATATAAGCATTGCACGATGTGAAATCTAGCACCATATAGTTATGATATAATCTATCAAATTAAAGAATTTAAAATTCTGCATTTATATCATTAAAACTAATAATAATAAGATGAATTTTAGTGATTGGTTACACTAGAACCTGATAACTTACAATAACTGCATAAAATATAGTACTTAAGAATATCAGAAATTATTATTGTTCAGGTTCAAGACTCTTCAAGTGAATTATTTAATAAAAGTAAAATTATATATATTTAATTAATAATAATTATCATAGTTAAAGTTTTATTATAAATTTCTAGCTTTATATGGTTTAATCCATTATTGTAACTTGTATAGTCATCTATATATTGCATCTAATATCAATTATAGCAAACGGATAATATGCTTTAAAAAAGTAAGAATTTAGTTAAAAAGTAAGATTATAGTTAAAACATTTGAAGTTACCATCAAATAAAAAATTAAGTAGCCATGGGTGCTATCATATCATTACCTTTTACCTTACTGGGAACATTTCTTGCTTCCACTTTAGGTGGCTGCTGTTCTAATCTATTTACTACAAGTCTATCTTCACTCAGTTCATCATCTTTAGGGACCAGGCTTTTATATGCATTTTGGTTATTATTTAACTCTTTACTCTCATGGATTTCTATGTCAGCAAACAAATCAATACTTTGGCCAGGCAAAACATGTACAGATACAGGAGAGTGTGGGTTTTTCACAGTTCATCGATTGAACTTTGCATTAAGTCTAATGCACATTATGCTGGCAGTTACTTTAACAAACGTTAAATCAACAAAAGATCCTCGTGCAGCTTTACAGAACTCATGGTGGTCATTAAAATTCATAGTATATTTATTATTGATTGTTTTCTCTTTTATTCTACCTAATGAATTTTATATCTTTTTCTCCAAGTGGGTTTCAGTTCCATCAGGTTCAATATTTATATTAGTTGGTTTAATATTATTAGTAGATTTTGCTCATCAATGGGCTGAGACATGTATATATCATATTGAAGAAGAAGATGAAAACTCTGCCTTTTGGCAAAAATTCCTTATTGCTGGTACTAGTTTGATGTACACTGCTTCAATGACCATGACTGCTGTAATGTACATTATGTTTTGCCATCAAAATTGTAATATGAATCAAGCTGCTGTCACAATTAATTTGTTGTTTTCATTGCTATCAACTGGTGTATCTATCCATCCTAGAATTCAAGAAGCCAATTCTAGATCTGGTTTAGCTCAAAGTAGTATGGTCTCAGTGTATTGTACTTATTTAACAATGAGTGCGATGGCTTCTGAACCAGATGACAAACGTTGTAATCCATTGATCAGATCCAGTGGTACACGTAATGCAAGTGTAGTACTCGGTGCTCTATTTACTTTTATTGCAATCGCATATACAACTACCAGAGCTGCTGCCAATACTGCATTCCAAGGATCCAATGGTAATAGCGAGATTTATCTAGCTGATGAAATAGAATACGAAGGTCTTGGTGGTCAATCAAGAAGCCAATTAAGATACGAAGCAATTCAACAAGCTGTTGAAGAAGGCTCTTTGCCAGAAAGTGCTTTGCATGATATCACCTGGATGAGACAAAACGCAAATGCTGTGAATCATGATGTGAATGATGACGAAGTTTCAGGAACGAAATACAATTATTCATTATTTCATTTCATATTTTTCTTAGCAACTCAGTGGATTGCAATTCTATTAACTATTAACATTACTCAAGATGATGTTGGTGATTTCATTCCTGTGGGAAGAACATACTTTTATTCTTGGGTTAAGATAGTTAGTGCATGGATTTGTTATGGGCTATATATGTGGACTATCGTTGCCCCTGCAGTCATGCCTGATAGGTTTGACATGGATGATTATTATTAGAAAAATTAAAATATATAAATTCAATTGAAAAATTAACTTTAGATTTTATAAGATCATAAAAATAAATATATATGTTCTTATTAATTAGCAATTTTTAACTATATTTAAAAATTATTGGTTGATAATATTATTCTGAAGAGTCAGTGATACCATTTTCTCCAATGATATAAACACATTCTTTTTCTGGCATATCTGGTGAATCTTGAAGTTTAGCTACTCTTTCTTCAGCTCTACCTTTTCTTAATAAAATTCTTGTCGCAGATGCATGTGCCAAAACATGACCACCAACTGGTTTTCTACCATCTGCTGATGCAAATAATGCTGATGCACCAGGATCTGATTGAACTTGATTTGTCATGAAAACTGCAATATTAAATTCTTCTGCAAGTCTGTTAAGTTTAAACAAATGTTGATTAAGTTTTTGTTGACGTTCATTAAGTTCACCTCTACCAGAATAATCAACTCTAAAATTTGCCATAATTGAGTCAACAATAATTAATCTATATTCTCCTGAACTTAACTCTTCACCTAATTTTTCAACTAATTCCATTTGATGTTCGCTATTTAAAGCTCTTGCATAAGAAACATTTTCTAAACATGCTTCTGGATCTAAATTATATCTTTCAGCAATTTGTTTAATTCTTTCTGGACGGAAAGTACCTTCAGTATCAATATAAGCTACCTTTCCTTCTCCACCACCTAATTCTTTTGGTAATTGAGCTGTGACACATAATGTATGTGCCATTTGTGTTTTTCCACAACGAAATTCACCAAATACCTCTGTTATACTCATTGTCATTATTCCACCACCAAGAATACTATCTAATTGTTTTGAACCTGTAGATAAACCAAATACTTTTTGTCTAATATTTAATTGAACAGTTGCAGGAATAAATCCAACTTGAATTATTTTACCAGCAGCTTCTTTAATCTTTTCTACTTTAACTTCACTTAAACCTTTAATTTTAGCTAAATTTCTTTTAGTAATGGATAAAACAGTCTAAATATAATAACAAAAAAATGGTTAGTAAAAAAAATCAAATAATTGGAAGAGTAATCTAAAACCATACATACGTTTACAGTGAAAATTCCACTAGATTTTAATTTTTGTAAATCAGAAACATTAATACCATAATTTTGTAATTCATCAATACTGATTATAGCAATATGTACTTCTGAATTAGTAATATCAACCTCTGTTGTAGACATATTAATATTTTTTATTAGTTCTATATTATTAAATAATATAGTTTAGTTTAAATTATATGTAATAAAAAATAGTGTGTTTAAAGAACATAACTTTGGTAATTAATAAAATCTTCCCTTGGCTTTTATACTTTCCGTTTTAACTTCGGCGGTTAAATATATATATTGGTGAAGGAACTATAGAAAAAAACCAAATCCATATCTATGGATAGATTTTCTTAAATGCCTTACAAATAGTGTAATTCTTCTCAAACATGTATCTATATTATAACCAATAAATGTATAATGTGGTATTAAAACAGTCTTTGAATCTATAAAGGAAAGAATATTTCCATTGGAGTATTTATATTCGAAACTTTAAGAAACTTTTAAAAATATTTGATGAACACAAAAACCTTTAAATCATTAGTCACTTTAATAGAGATATACATATAAAAGTGCCAACTGTTGAATAAATAAATGATGTTGGATCCATGATGGAACTGAATTAATTGATTAGAATCGATATAATACTTTAAGTTGTTAGCTCAAGAAAAAGATGACTGTTGATGATCATAAAATTATGGATATACTTAAAAATGATATAGAGTACATTAAGATATTAGATACAGATATTGGTATTTCATCTGAGGTTATAACTGTCCCACGAATGTCATTTACAGGTCATAGACTTATGTTCCAAAATCCAAGTGAATTATCAGAATCTTTAAAAGTTACTCTCTTGGGGGGGACTTGTAAAATTCAGTACAGAAAAAAAAAAGTTGCCACTATAAATAATAAACAATTCGATTACTTTTTACAAAGGAAATTAATGGTTAGTAGTGAAAAAGTAACAAACTTTCTAGAATTATTATATCAGAAGAAAAAACAGAAACAAAAAAAGGTAAAAGGAGGTAACAATATCATATTATCACATTCTAAGAGATTCAATAAGATTGAAGGTTTGTTAAATAATAATTTGATTGAAAATAATATTTATATGCATGACAAGCATCAAGAAATCATAACTAGACATCCTTCAAACCATAAAAATCAGGTTACATTTGGAAAAGAAAATAATTGGATACCAATCAAACAATCTCAAAATTTAGAAAATAATAAACCAGAAATATTTGAAGATAATTCAAAAAATAATTTACATATAATATCAAATGAATATTCTAATATAGCTAAGCAAACAAATATTCAAGTTAGTCCAAATTTTGGATTGAAAATAAATTCATTAGAGAAAAGGGATCAACATATTTCAAATTCAGGATACGAATCAGAGGAATATTTTTCTGCATATAATAACATCTCAAACCAAAATTTATATAGAAATAATGCTTCAAATTTTAATATTAGAATTATAAGTCATTCAGCACCTGAGCAATATTTTAAACTAAATAATACTGAGGATTTACAAAATAAAATTAAACTTCAAACTAGCTCTTCAAAAATTCAACTACTTGGAAAACACTATAAGAGTAATTTACCAAATGGTACTATAGGAATTCCCTTTGAAAATATCAATAGTTCCAATTATAATGAAAATATTCCGTATAGCCAGAAGTTTCTTATAGACAAAAATTCACCAAATATACAATTTGAAGATCCGAGAATGACAGATATTGTAGTGGCCAGAAAAATTGATATCAATACAAAAAAATTGAGTAATTTAAAACCTTTAGCACCCAAGCCTGTTTCATTATCTAAAAAAGAATCGACGTGCTTATATTCAACTCCACTTCTTTTACAATCTAGACAATATTTCAATAATATTACAGACGCTGCTTTGAACAGAATACAAACAGGGACTACAGAAACAATTAACATCTACAATAGCGAATATGAAATTAACTCAAGCAGTTCAAATAAAAATATTTTACTCATCGATCGCATTCTAGTAAAGGTTAAAATATCTGGATTTTGTAATGATAGTCTATTTTCTTCTCCTCATACAGATTCAATTGACATAAGAATTCTTGATAGATGGAGAGAATATATTGTAATAATAAGAGACATAGATACAAGTGTCAAGCGGTTAAAAATTGAATTTTTTAAGGTGTTAGAATATATCGATGATTTGGAAAACATAAGTTTAAGTACTTCTCAAAAAGAAACTGACTTAGAATTTTCAATTACAAGTGATTCTCAAATAAATTGTTATAATTTATTAGATAAAAGTATATGCATTCAAAGACACTACAAACAAACGAAGAATGGAATATACGGTAAAAATAAATACAAAGAATTATTATTAAATAATTCTGTATTCTATATTTTTAACTTCAAAACTAAAATGACCTTTGTTAAATGGTACACATTTTTTAATAATTATTTTAGTACAGAAAAGAATCTTAACACATTTCCCATCCAGATACCACAATTATCAATCTGTTTAAAGTTAAGAATAAATGATGAAAGTATGAACGAAATTAATTTATTAGACAACGAGGAAAAGAATTATATAAAAATAATAAAATCAGACTTAACTTATAGAATAATACATTCACCAATTATGAGATATATTAATATCTTCATTTTTCAAGAAATGAAGAAGATGGGAATTACTGACATCCCAAAACTTTGGCTAAAAAATGATCTCAGAATGGGTATTGATATGAAATATTATGATAGATTAGAATGGTGCACTGAAATAGGTCTTAAATTATTTAATGAGTTAAATGTATTTAAGAATATGCTTACATTGGAATATAGACCGTACGGCAAATACTATAGATCATTTGAAAAGAATGATAAAACATTAGTTACTGAACCTCCTCCTTTTGAGGGTTATGTAATTAAATTTAACACAAAACTTGACAACGACAACTTGATATTGGGTGCATTAAATACCAGACCTTCATATCTTTTTACTTCAGAAAATATATTATTTTCATTATCTGCAAATAAAGCAACTTTTCCATTTTTTAAAAATGACACTTCAAATGATAAATATTCCTTAAGCGACACGAGAAATAATGTCAAGCTTCAAAATGACACAGCTTTAGAAAATGAAAACCCATACCAATTAAATGACGATGGTGACATATCATGGATAAATTCTCAAATTGACATTGAAAGTTTCAATAATCATGATAATTTTGCAAGAAATTCATTTAAGAGGAATGTAAATAACATATTTGGTTCTGAAAGTATCCTGGACATTGTTGAGATTAATCAGGTGTATATAGGTGCAAGTGACCAAAATAATTATTCAATAAGATGGTTGAAGACACTCATTACTGTATCTCACTGGTTTTGGGGAGAATCACGATCAATAAATGATATATCTGATTCCATTGTAAATATTATTACTTCCAATGACAATCATCTACAATTTCTGGCACCAAACAAATTAATTGCATATAAATGGGTAGATATGTTAAGACAAGCAATGTATTATTGGAAGGAAAAGAATAATTTTGAAATTTTAAAGATTATACAATTAAAAACTAAGAATATGGTTAATCTTAATATGTCTGAAATGGCGGTTTCAAATATTAATCCGACTATACCGAAATGGATGATTAATTATGGGCAATCTGATCCTTTAATTTATAACATAAACTCATTTTCATTATTAAACCCAATCCTATGCAAAGGAATATTATCCCAAAAAATAATAAAACATACTACATTTAGTAAATATTTCGCTATATTAATACCTGGTTTTCTTATTCTATATAATTGTTTCTCAAGGTCAACTACAGGGTTTTCAAAAAATTCAATTGAACGTCATCATCATATGACAATTTCATTAAAAAATTGCTATATATACTCCGGAGATATTATTGAATCTGATTTGATTCAAATGAAACATAGAGTCGGTGGAGCAAATCAAGATAAGGGTGCATTGCCCAGAGTATACAAAGATGGTTGGAGATCATATGAAAATGAACGATTAAGATCATTTGCTTTATGGTTTGGTAAAGAAAATGTAAGTGCTGAAAATAGTGAATGTGATAATCAGGTATTTAATTCAGACTTATCAAAGGAGATATATAATGAAAATATATGTAATATGAGAAAGAAAGATATTCGCCGTAAGAAATCTAGAAGAAGCATGATATTTCTGACAAGATCACGACAAGAACGAGATAATTGGATTCTTTCACTTCAATATGAACTTGAAAGATTAAACACTTGAATAGTAATTGGAAAAAGTAAATTATATTTATTTCATTAAATATATATATATGTTTTAATGTATGATATAAAAAAATGTAAAAAAATACACAGCTAGATAGAATATGATAAAATATTTACTATAATAGAAACTAGAACGTAATAGTTTTCTATTATTAATTCGAGTTATTGACAAAATAAGTTCAACAATAGTTAACAATCAAGATAAAAAAATAGCAGACGATAATTGAACTTGATCTAAAGTTACTTAATATTTGTTAGCAAAATCATTTTTTGTAAAATCCCAAGTATCTTCAGTAATTCTACCTCTTAAAGTTGGAGTTTCAGTACCCTTAACATAAACATCTTCAAACAAGATAGATAATTTTGCTTCAGGTGGAGCGGAGGCATCAGCCATTTCAACTTGTTCATCAACATATTTTCTTGCTGACTTATCATAAGCTTTAATTTCAGCTTCAGTGGCAATACCTAATTCCAATAAATGTAATTTCAAACCAGCAATTGGATCACTCTTTGATCTCATATGTTGGATTTCTTCTCTTGTTCTGTAAGTAGTACCTGGATCAGACATAGAATGACCACCATATCTGTAAGTTTCATATTCTAATACTAATGGACCTTTACCAGAGACACACCAATCTCTTGCAAACTTAGAGGCTTGATAGATGGCTAAAATATCCATACCATTAACTTTTAAACCTGGGATATATTGACCACGCTTATAGTAATCAGTCATTGCAGAAGATCTTGAAGCAGCAGTACCCATACCATATTTATTATTTTCACAAGCAAATACTACAGGTAAATTGTATAATTTAGCCATGTTATAAGATTCGAAAACTTGACCTTGGTTTGAAGCACCATCACCATATAAAGTGAAAGAACAAGCATCTTCATTTTTATATTGATGAGCGAATGATAAACCTGCACCTAATGGTACTTGACCACCAACGATACCATTACCACCGTAGAAACCTTCTTCATATAAATGCATGGAACCACCTTTACCGAAGGAGACACCAGATCTTTTACCCATTAATTCAGCCAAGACACTCTTAACTGAACCACCCCTCATGAATGTAAAACCATGACATCTATAAGAAGTAATAATTGAATCCTTTTTTGTAATAGCATTTTCAACACCTACAGCAATAGCTTCTTGACCAATTGATAAATGACAGAAACCTCTAATTTTCTTAGCCTTGTACAAAGCATCACAAGCCATTTCCATTCTTCTAATAATGACCATATCTTTGTACATTTGTAAAAGTGATTGTTTATCAGTTTTGAATGATAAATCTGGTACATCTAACATGTAACCTTCAAAAGAAGTTTCAGGTAATTTAATTTCAATTTCATTGTTATCAATTGAATTGGTTGATGAGGCAAAGGTACGACGATTAAAGCATTGAGATAATTTTAAAGAATTATTAAATAATAATGGATTAACTTGTTTCCTAATTGAAGCAGCTAACATCTTTTAAAAATTCTTTGGCAGTTTACTCAATTGCAAGAATAACAGACAACAAAAATAATAACAACAATAAATACTACAACAAATCAATGAATCAATTAATAGATTAATAAATTAACAATCAATTATAATAGAATCACCCTTTGTCTCAATACAATCCAATCCAATCAATTCAATAATTTTTCACAAATTTCACTATTTGCTAAAAATTAAAAGCTGCTTTAAGCTGCTTTAAGCTTTGTTTCGCAGCGTTAAGGAGCAATTTACTATGTAGTAAGGGGTGTTACGGTGCGGTGTAGAGATGTTGTTATACGCTTAATTATGTGATGATGCGGTGTGGAGGGTAACTGTGCACGTACAGTATGATGATTATACCAATTTTAGTAAAATTGAGTCTTTGATTTGTTGTCATATATTCATAAATGTATTACTGATCAGATATATAAAATTTTGATAGTGAGAAGTTAATTGAGATTACTTAGTTATAAAAAAATTAGAAAGAGAGGGATAGACAGAGACAGAGGGGGGTCAAAATTAGTTTTCTGTTTCTTCTTGATCATTACCATTATTTTCTGACATGTCAGAAGTCCATAATGTTAAGTTATCTCTAAGCAATTGCATGATCAAAGTACTATCTTTGTAAGATTCTTCTGATAAAGTATCTAATTCAGCAATAGCATCATCAAAAGCTTGTTTAGCTAAATGACATGCTTTATCTGGAGAATTTTGAATTTCATAATAAAATACAGAGAAATTTAAAGCTAAACCCAAACGGATTGGATGAGTTGGTGGTAATTCAGTAGTAGCAATTTCTGAAGCTTTTTCATAAGCAATTAAAGATTCCTTTGTAGCAGTTTCTTTACCTTCATCATTAGAAAATTCTGCTAAATAACGATGATAATCACCTTTCATCTTGTAATAAAATACTTTTGATTCACCATTTGTAGCACTTGGAATTAAACTATTAGTTAATACTTCTAAAATATCATTAGAAATATTTGTTAATTCAATTTCAATTTTACTACGATAAGTTTGAATTAATTTAATTTGAGTTTCATTCTTATTTGATTCTTTAGATTCTTCTTTTTGTTCAATTGAAGAAACAATTCTCCATGAAGCTCTTCTTGCACCAATAACATTCTTATAAGCAACAGATAATAAATTTCTTTCTTCGACAGATAATTCAGTACCAGAAGAGGCAACGTTTTTCATATTTTCTACCATTTCTTCATAACGTTCAGCTTGTTCAGCTAATTTTGCTAAATAAACGGAATCTTCACGATTTTCAGACATATTTGAACTAGAATTAATAGTTGTTTTTTTTTTTTTGGTTTAATGATTTATTATTATCAATTATAGTTTTTGTACAACAACAAAGAGCTTTTGTCTTCTTAATAATATATCTCAATTAATATATTACTACTAATCTTAATATAAGATTACAATTAAATTATAGTTTCAATAATCAATTAAAACTATTGAATCTTAAATTTATTATGATTAATTGTTATAAATTTAATGCTCATTGAACTTCAAATTATGTTTTGAAGGGGCGAATTTCAATTCAGTATATCTTGTCATTATGTACGCATTTATAAGCATGTGCCATTCACGTGCATATCATGTGACAATCTAGTCACATGATATGCACGTGATATTAAAATAAAGTATTGCCTATTTAGGATATGTTACCTATTGTAGGCATATTTTCCTATTTTGATTAATGATGACTACTAACATACATTTATATATATATATAGAGAGAGCTATAAAGGTATAACACAATTGTTTTATATTGCATTAGAGCAAATACATTGGAGGATGTCACAGTTTTCTGCTAAGGATTATGATGCTGGTGAGTACAGTAACAGTAGACCATCGTATCCTGTGGGGTTCTACAATATGTTGGATGATTACAGTAGTGTTAGGGATAATGAATCTGTATTGGTAGATGTAGGTTGTGGTCCAGGTGTATCTACGTTTCAATTGTACAAGTACTTGGACAAGTTTGGTAGGGTCGTAGGGACAGATATCTCTCAAACAATGGTAGATCAAGCAAACAATAAGATTCAAAATAATCAAAATTTATCTTTCCAAGTATCCTCTTATGAAAACATTGATAAATTGTTTGAATCAGGTTCAATTGATATGATTACTTGTGCGCAGGCTGCACATTGGTTTGATTTTGAGTTGTTTTGTAAAATAGTATTCAAATTGTTAAAATCAAATGGTGTCTTATCTGTTTGGGGGTATGATAATTCCATTATACTAGAATTTCCTGAATTAGATGAATTAATAGATTATTTACAAAGAGGCGAAAATGCATTGGGTCCTTATTGGGAACAACCTGGTAGAGATATTTTGTTCCATTTGTTAGATGATAAAAAAATTGATGATAAATTATTTACAAATATTCAAGAGAAAAAACTTTATGCAAATACATTAAGGGAAGCCCCAAATCCTTCCAATTCATTAATAATCACTAAAAAATGGACTTTAAAACAATATATACAATATTTGAAAACGTTTAGTGGATATTACTCATGGAGAAAAATGAATCCAATTGCCAAAGATATTATTGATGAATACCTTGACAAATTCATAGAAAAAGCAAATAATAACTTAACATTGGACACTAATATCACTGTGGCATGGAATACGTACTACAAATTAGCAACAAAGAACAAAATTTAATGAGTTTATAATGGTTTAAATAGTGACACTTTTACAATAAATTATTGGTAATTACTAATGCTGCGCTTTCTCATTGGCTGAAATCCCCGATGACTATGAATCGGGTGCTGAATATCAATTTTTGAAACTTTTACACTATGCTTACTTAGTAATGTGAAATAATAGATGAATATTTATTCATATTAATAGCTATATAAAAACTTTAATACATTCAAAGGTCAATTGATTGTTGACTACATGAAATTTTAGAGAGTTAACATTTAACCATTTTTTTCGATTAGATAAGGTACTGAAAATACTTATAGGAACCCATACCAAAATTTAAGCATAGATAATACAAAAAAAAAATGACTGTTATCGAAATTAAAGACCAAGATCAATTTACTAGATTGACTACTGATGAAGCTGGTAGTAAAATCGTTAGTTTATATTTCCATACAACTTGGGCTGAACCATGTAAAGCTATGAGCGAAGTTTATAAAGCTGTTAGTGACCAATCTGAAAATAATGATATTGTATTTCTATCTATTGATGCAGATGAACATTCTGAAATCACTGAACTATTTGAAGTATCTTCAGTACCATTTTTTGTAATTGTAAAAGAAGGTAATATATTAAATGAATTATCTGGTGCTGATCCAAAGGAATTCGTTGAATTAATTTCATCATATCACCAAAATAATCAATCAGTTAATGATAATGAAAGTAGTGAAGAGGAAGAAAATGAAGAAACTGAAGAAGAATTAACTGAAAGATTGACAAAGTTAACACAAGCAGCTCCATTCATGCTATTTATGAAAGGTAATCCTTCTGAACCAAAATGTGGGTTTTCTAGACAATTAGTAGGACTTTTAAGAGAAAATCAAGTTCGATTTGGATTTTTCGATATCCTAAAAGATGATTCAGTAAGACAAGGTTTAAAAGAATTTTCAGATTGGCCAACTTTCCCACAATTGTATATAAATGGTGAATTTCAAGGTGGTTTGGATATCATTAAAGAATCATTAGAAGAAGATCCTGAATATTTTCAAAATGCATTAAATAATGATCAATAGCAATATGTAGATAATAAAACAATTCTTTGCAAAGAACTTTTCTTTTTTAAAAAAATAACCTTATATATATATAACCAATGAACCTAGTAGTACTTAAATTTGTACGCTTTATTTTTATATGAATTTATTTTTTAATTAATATGTACTGTTTTTTTTTTATAAATGCAATGAATTTGTGTATATGAAAAGTACACTAATCCATGATTACATCACCATCGGGTTCAATAATCCCAGAGTTCATGTGTTTGTTCCTTTTTTTATTAAACTCCTCTTGGTGTTTTAGTAATTCTTCATAATTCCAAACGGAGACACCTTCTTGGTCATCTGGATTAGTTGGCTGTGCCATAGTTCTTAAAAACTTCTTAGAATTAGCAATAGCCATATCTGTTGAAAGATTCAAGTCTGCATCAGATAAACCTTGTGCAATCCATTTTGGCAATTGGTTACGTCTTCTAGAAAATCTACGATCTGCTAACACCATAATACCATAATCATCTTTACCTCTTAAAACTCTACCTAGACATTGAGCAGCATGTCTCATAGCATCGAATGATAAGAAATCATTTTCTCTAATTTGATAATTTTCTCTCAAGAATTCCAAACGTGCTTTTAAAATACGTGATTCTGTATATTGGAATGGAATACCTATCATCAGTACTGTTCTACCATATTGATGGTCAAAATCGATACCTTCAGAGACTTTACCTCTCGCCACAGATAATAAGATGGCACCTCTACCATTAGAACATGCCTTTCTATATGTTTCCAACGCTAACGACGTTTCTTGGGCATCAGGTGTTTCAACTAGAATTAACTTATGTTTCCATACTTCATCTAGAATACCCATAGTTTGCCACATTGAGATAATACTTTCCATATACAAATATGAAGGGAAGAAAACAACCATACCATCTGGAGTAATTTTAGCAAATTCTACTAACATAGAACCATAATTACGAACAATACTAGGATCATTTCTAATTTCGAAACGAGATGAGATAGCAACTTGATCTGAACCTTTAGTAACAATCATAGGTAAAAAGGATTTCTTTGTTAATGTCATGGCATATGATTTTTGTAAGACTGTTTTAAAATTTAACATTCTTGGATACATATCTAAAGGTGATATAGTACCTGACGTAATAATGACGGATGAAAATCTTTCGAATACTGGTTTAATTGCAATAGATGCATCTAAACATGTAAAACGCATAATTGGATTTGGAACAGCTGCATTTTCTAATTCGTATGGCTCAATAATCAATAGGAAACCATCTTCATAAGTAGAAACTAATGTTGCAAAAGTAGCAATATCCTTTAAGGCTGTAAAATCTTCAACTTCTGTGACTTCTAATGTTCTAACTAAAAGTGATAATCTTTCAGAACAAAATCTTAATGGTTTTCTATCAATGAAAGTTAACTGTTTCAAATGCTGTAAAAATGATTTTGGGGTTTCAGAGATGACATGTAATACTTTCATTCTTGTTTTCAAATATTCGATTAATCTCTTTAAAAAGGATACAAAATGTTCTGCTCTTCTAATATTACCAGGAATTGCTTCAGATAATAAATCTTGAGATAGAACAGGCGTTTCAACAAGAGGTTCTTCTTCACCTTCTAGTATATCAGATGCATGTAATCCTTGAACCAATTTATCATATTCATCTTGAAGCTTCTTCGAATCAACTTCACGAACTTCTTCAATTTTATTAGCCAAAGCAGTAGCACCTTTCGCCGCTCTTTTTAAAACATCATTCGTTAAATCTAAAGAAAGAGATTCAATACAAACGTTATCGATATTATGCGCTTCATCAAAGATGACGATACCATCTTTTGAAACTTCTCGAGAAACTCTTTCTGCAATCTTTGGATCCAATAGATAATGATAAGAATAAATGATAATGTTACACATAGAAATCATACGACGAACAACAAAATAAGGACATAAAGTTTTTTCTTCACAATATTTAATTAATTTTTCAAAAGAATAGACACCATTTGGTAAATAATTTTCCACTTCAATATCATATAAATTTTCATGATAATCGCATAATTCAACTTTTGCTTCAGGATCATTTTCTAAGGCACGTTTAGCTTGACCATTTGTCATACGACGACATTTTTCATCAACGACTGTACCTTTTCTTTCTTTACTAACTCTTGGATGTAAACATAAATTCTTTCTTGAAGTTAAACCTAACCCACGGAACTCTTCTCTATAACCTAATTCTGAAGCTCTATAGTCCATTAAATTCTCTAATTCAACTAATGCCTTTTCAATTTCTGACATAGTACGGGAACAATAAATAATCTTTCTATGTTCTGGATAATGCATTTGATAAGCAATTGCTAAAGATAACAAAGAAACAGTCTTACCAGTACCAGAAGGCATTTCTAAAATACTATTCCCACCAGCATCCAAAGTTTTCTTCATATCACACATATAGTGGTATTGTTCTGGATATATCTTTGGATATGGGAATAAAACGGGCAAATCATCGATATAGAACTTCATTGTACTTGACTAATAAACGCAATTAGTACTATTTGTCAGATATCCACAGTATCTTACCAACGGAAAGACCTACTTTATATCGATTTCTAGCAATTGCTTTCAATATTAATTACAATTTAATCACTTTATTATATCTTAATGTATTTGAAATTTTAAGCTGATAAATTATTTGAAATCATCGAAATATTTAAAATCTGCTCAACGTATATTGTGATGTTACATAATTAGAATGAATAATACCATTATTCATTGGATGTATTGTTAATTGATACATTTACATAGCCATAATTATTTACATATTCGTGGTCAATGTCTTTTATTTACATGATTAATATTATTTTCCAAACTTATCCATAATAAGTTTCTCCAGTTGCGGATAAATAATATCAGAAGTTTCACCAGAAATTGTATGTAATACATTTTGCTTTGAATAGAAATCCTTCAATGGATTTAACATGGCATTATATTCTTGTAATCTTTTAGAGAATACTTCAACGTTATCGTCAGACCTTTTGGATAATGGTTCTCTTGTGATATCATCTAAACCTGGTACAATTGGTGGATTATAGTTTAGGTTGTAAACTCTACCACTGGGAACATGAACAAATCTATTCTCAATCCTATTAAGAATGACACTTTCAGGTACTTTCAATTCTACAACCAGGTTCAGATTTGCAGCATTGACATTCAATTTGTCATTCAATATGTTAGCTTGGTTAGCTGTACGTGGAAATCCATCCAACAACCATGAAGATTCTTGAGATAACCATTGATTTTTGGAAAGATGTGATATAAGTAACGTACTTATCAATTCGTCAGGTAATAATTTCCCTCTTAGTATATAATCAGATGCAATTTGACCAATTGAAGATTTTTCCTTTATTTCTTTTCTCAATAAATCACCAGAAGATACAGATTGCAATTTTGGTAATAGTTTCAATAATCTAGTGGTTTGGGTCCCTTTCCCAGATCCTGGAGCACCTAGTAATAATATTCTTAACGGTTTAATAAGCTTAGACATCAATAATGTATTTATTGATGTTGTGCTCAATTGATACTTGTTTAATATAACACTTTCTTTCTAGCTTAGATCACATCATTATTAACCTTAATATTCTAGAATTTTAAAGTTTTCAGGTTATTAGATTAATCAAGATCCGAAATAGTAATTGGTCATATGTCCAACTCTTCAATAAAGTCGTAAAAGAACATCGAATAATGTCCTTATTAATAAAACAATATATAATAATATTTAATAATATATAAAATTGATAAAGTTAACTAAATGTACTTTTTTTCCAATTCAATAGCTTCTCAACTTGGTGGAGCTGTCGAATCTTCAGTTTTCTGTATAATTGAAATGACAGGATCAGTGGATGATATATTTGACGATGCTGCTAATGATGATAATTCAGAATCTTTAAATGCCGCTTGTTGAGTAGTAGGAGTTCTTTCTTGGGTGCATGGTATCTTCTTATTTAAATGTTGTAGAACATGGTCTCTTCTCTTAAATCTCTTACCACACTTTGGACAAGAATGAGGTTTTTCACCAGAATGAACAGACTTCTTATGTCTCGTCAAATGATGACCAGACGAAAATTGTCTTTTACACTCTTGGCAAATATAAACTTTCCCATTTTCTGACATAATAATCTCATTAGAAGCAAATTTGGATTGTTGTTGAATAGTTGATGCAGAGATAGGTTGTTTTTTCTTTGAGTTTGGACTGGTTACCGACTTCTTCTCCAATTTTGGTTTCTTCTGTATTGGTAGATCAGATGATGATGCCTTAGGTATAGGATGGTTAACATTATCATTATTCAACGAATTGTTAAAGTCTAATTGATGCAATTGGCTTAAAGTTGATGTACCTGTAGAAGAATATGCTAAAGAATTAGTTACACCTAAAGGTGATCTATAATCACCGACATAAGAAACTGGACTTCGTGAACCTTCTCTTGAAATATTTAAAGTTACAATATTTGGAGATTTCAATCTTTTAATAAATGGTAAAGTTGCAGCTGTTGGAGATGATGGAGCACCTACAATAGATTTTGCAATACCGGCAGTATTAGGTTGATATGATACAGGATTTGTATTATATGATGGTTTTGGCGATATTATAGCAGAATTATTGTTTGCAAGTGACGTACTAGACATAGTAGGGGTGTTATCATTTGTTAAAAATCCATTATTACCTATATTCATTGACATCGAAGATGGATCAATAGCAGAATTTATTGGAGGTAAAGTTAATCTTGGTGAGGAAGCTCTACTATTTGCCATTGATGCAAGACTTAATGCCAACATATTTTCGTCATTATCACCTATGAGTGATAAAGTTGGATTATTATTAATATTCGTTGTTGAATTATTATCATTGTTTCCTGAGTTGATGACAGAGGCTAGATTCGAAGGAGTTGAAACATTATTGTTACTATTTGATAATTGTGAATTTGATAATATTTTTCTTTTAAATTTCAAAGTTGGATCTTCTAAAGTCGGTTCGATAATATTTGAAAGGTCCATCATTCTCGATAATAACGGAGATGAAATTCTACTTATTGTAGTTTGATTACCATTATTATTAAAAAATTGATTTGGATTTGGAGTTGTTGATCTTAATGAAGTGCCTTGATTTAAATTAAAATTTGAAATTGATAAAGGAGAATTTATTAATTTATTTTCTTCTAATTGTGATAATTCATTTGAACTATGATCTAATAATTCATCGAAATTTTTAGATTTAATATCTTGTTCTAATTTTAAATTAATGGTTTTCAAATCAATTAAATTAGTTTCTGATAAGTTTAAACCCAAATCAAATTGGAAAGTCAAACAATTTGGTAATATTATAATGAATTCATTTTCATTTTGAATAAATTCTGTAAATTTTATTTTTTTCAAATTTAATAAATCTGGAGTTATTATTAAATTGTTAAAATTATCATCAATCTCTTTATTCCCAAATGATAATAATAAATCTAAATTTCTCTTTTCATTATTATTTATAATATACCAATGTTTTGAATTACCCTTATGAATATAATTGATTAAAATTTTTTCATTTAGATTTGTATAATTTTTAAATGAATTTAATGAACCTAAAACAATTTCCATATTATCTTCGTTATTATAATTAAATTGTTTTAATATATTTAAATTTTTATTATTAAATAATGAATTTTTTTTATTAATACCACAACTTTTAATACTATTATTTTCTTTAATCCAATCCCAAAAATTTTCATTTGAATCATTTAAATTTTTTTTATTAATATTTATTGGATTAATTTTTTTAATACCATTTATTGATTTATTAATTTTAAATAAATTTAATTCATTTTCTTTAATTAATTCTATATTAAAATCCATTACATTAAATTTTAAATCATTTTCATTATTTTCATCGAAAATATTCCAATCCACAGGAGGTATGATCCGTACAGCAGAAATATTATTATTAATCCCATCTTGTATAATATTATTTAAATAATTTTTAAAATCATTTAATTGATTTAGATTCGGTTCATAAACTGGTAAATTATTAGTATCATCGGTATTACCGTTTGAATACACTAAACTCATCACGACAAAACAGCTTTCGGAGACTTTTAAAAACTATTATTTTAACACACAATGTGGGGGATTTAATAAAATACAATTAATTTAAATTATTATTATTGTAATTTGTAATATTACAATAAATATATATTATATTATTTATTGAATCTTTCATCAATTATTAAAACAATTTAACAATTATTACAGCTATTAATTATTCAAAACCCCTTATTAATAAAAACTTTTTCAAAATTTTTCCAATTGGAAAAAAAAATTTTTATTGCGTTGTGGGGTTACCCGGCCGCATAGCGACAGCTTGAAAGCACCCACATCACTACACTCAATGGATTGCATTTATTACAGCAACACTGCCTACTTGTTTGCATGCAGTTAGAACAATATATCACATCAAGTGTGCGTTGAATTTGGTGGGAGAGAAATAGAGAGAGAGAGAAAGCCGACTTGGGTGACAAAACAATGGGCAAGGCAAAGTGACACAATTACACTTACTTTTCTACCCACATTTAAATTATTTTTTTTTTTTTAATTGTAAAAGAGATACAGTTATATAGCTCTCTTACAATTACATATTACTATATATTAACCTTGTATTCTAACATAATCTGTTACTAATGTTTAGTTACACTATTATACCGTCGTTTCTTTTTTTGTAGCAGGCCCTGAATCCAGAAGTGACATGTCGTGTTAAGTGATGGGCATGGCTTTCCCCAGTAAAATCGCGCAGGCAACCTGGGCGGCGCTACCAATTTGGCAGAAGCCCTGCATTCGGTGTTGCCCAAAGTGGAAACTGCCGTTTCTTTTCCCGTAGAATTGATATAAAGTAATAGTAATAATGTATAAAACATATTATATATATATATATATATACGTTTATGTATATTTTTTAGATTGAGTAAAATTGAATTCAATTATTTATGTCTACCTTGTTCTACATAGAACTGTTCGTGTTCATTTAAATTTTCAATATCCATAAATTGTTCTTGATTCATATGCTGATTTGGTGTTATATGTGATTGTATAAAATGCAAATTTTCTTGTTTTTGTTGTTGCTTTTGTTGATAACTATTAGTTATTCCTAATCCACTATTGATTAGTACTACATTGTCATCATGTACCGTTGGTAATGTAGATATATTATTAATTATCATTGACTCCATACCATTATAAGTATCATTTCTACTTACACCTTTTATTGCAGGATAATCAAATGTTCTATCAATATCAATTGATTGATCTTGTGGATTTAAGAAACTTGTAATTAATTCATTGGTATCATTGACAAGATTACTAAAACCATTATCATTACCTTCGTCATCTTCATCTTCATCTTCTTCTTTTTCTTCATAAACATCATTAATTAAAATTGAACTACCATTCATAATATTTGCCTCGTTAAGTAAATTTGGTGTGGTCGCTGAATGAATATTATCAAATATACTAAACGAGGATGCAATAGAATCACCAGATAATAAATTTGATGACTTCATTAAATTTATATTATTATTAGCATGTAAATTTGATGTTGATAATGACGTTTGAATTCGATTTAAATCAGATATTGAAGCTTGTTTCCTTTTATGTTTATTAACACTATTTCTATTGTCAATAAAACCTTCAGTGTTTAATTCAGATATTTCTGATCCATTCACTAATTTTAAATTATTAGAAACATTACTTAGATCTTTCGATAGTCTATTCATTGAAGTAGCAAAAGTACGAGATCTAGGTCTACTTGGTGATTTAGCTCTACCTGGTGAATATCTTCCATGAAGTGGTGTGGATGTAGTTGACCCAATTGACATATTTCTTTGAAAATTTGGTGCCGTTGACATTGCATTAGTAAATTGATATGTTGAATTATTTGTAGTGGTTGATGCATAAGATGATTGGGAGCTAGCAGTATTAGTTCTATTTCTAGTAAAAATTTTGTTAAATGCAATAGAAGCATCATTTTCCTCAGGGACTTTATTAACTAAAGAAATCATACTTTCAGAATCTTGGTCATTTCCCCATTGTTGAAAATCATTATTGTTATCATTACTATAAAATTCGTTTGTAACGAATGGATATGGGCTATTATCATTCGATGATTCATCATGTAATTCGAAACCCTCTCTAACAATTGGTGGTTCCAATTTCATCGGAGATGTAGATAATCTTTGATTAGTTATTATAGAACTTCTATTTCCTTTGATTGATAATAATGGTATCTTGGAAATAGAAGAAGTTTTCTCATCTGTTGCTATCTTGATTGGTTCAACATTTTTCAATTTATTGGATTCCATAGCTTGTTCAATTATCACAGGTGGAGTATGAGAAGAGCTATTACTAAACAATCCATGTTTTATAATCGAATTGTATAAATGTTTAGAAGAGCTTTTTTGTGAACTTGGTGATACCTCAGGAGAAGTCTGATCATTAAAGGATTTGGCAATAGTAGAAGAGTTAGATTTGGGTGAACTGAATGAAGTATTACCACTAGATGAATAACTTCTAGATGAGCGAAATATTTTTAATACTCTGTTTCTTGAACTCTTCTTTTGTGGTGTTAAATCATTTAAAACTCTTGTGGATGAATTAGGAACAGCTTGCACTGGTGAATTAAGTGGTTCTGTAATAGATTCGTTGTTTGTTGAAGGTGAATCTTGAACTGTATAATTTACGAATGTCATTTGACCATTTTTTCTCTTTGAAGCTTTCTTAGATTTTGTGAGACCACTTCTACTACCATTTGAAGAATCTAATAAAAATTTCTTTGGACTTGTAATTGAATTTATAGTTGGTGAATTTAAATTATTTGAATATTGCAATTGATCATCTTTTGTAGAATTTGTGACAATCGTATTCTGTTGTGAACTTGAACGTTTGTAATAATGTGGGATCTTCCATTTATTAACTGATTTCGAACCTGACGAACTCGATAGACTTTGTCCACTACTATTGTTCGAAGTATTTCCAGAAACACCAGACATAATGGTTGTTATTGTTTATAAATAAATTGGAATAATAACTTTTGTTTGTAGACTTTTAAATATCAGAAGTGAATGCAGTTTTAGCTTTTGTAAAAATATGCTGTTATAATTTACAGAATGGAGTTGAAATGCATAGGATAGTTATGAACCAGGTAATTCGTTGAGTATTTTTGGATCAATATAAAGAAATATATTGAAATTTGAAGGATTGTAAAGACTTAATAAAACCAAATGTAAAACTTGAATGAAATTAATATATGTTTTTTCTTTATTTCAATTCAGATGACAAGTGATGATCTAACGTTGAAAAAAAAAAATATTAAAATGAGTTCAATTTATGAACAAATCTCGAATGTATCTTTGTGCTAGGTTCAAATAGTATGTACCTGTACCTTTCAATAGGTTTTGATGTTTCTTTTATATATATGTATTAAGACAGACAGTAATAATAATAGTTACACTATTAAAGATGGTAATGAAATTTTAATTTCAAATCTAATTTTACATAGTATTAATTTTTCACTAAGAATCCTCCTTAGAAAACGATTATTTAATTCAATTAATTAAAGTTTACTTCAACAAATTTTAATAGAGCTAAGAGAGAGAGAGAGAGAGCACAGAACAATCATTAAATTAAACCCAAATTGAGTAACTTCAACTATAAATTGCAGTAAATTTACTGAGAAATTCCATTAATAACTGATTTCAATTAAGCAGAAACGGAAATCAAATTAATTTAATTACTGCTAAACAATGGCTTTAATTGAAAAATTTCAGGCTAACGTGGCACTAAAGAAAATTATTCGCTCTGCCTAGAGAGAAACTGCTAGGGAGGGAAAAAATATTTTTTTCTACCTAGAGGGAAACTTCGGCTTAGAAGTTGGTGGTAACTTCCAATGGGCACTGTTATACCGTGGGGCTGAGATTCGTTTATTATGGTGTAAAAGAAGAGAGAAACAGTCTTCAACAGCTTTAAAGAATTTATACGTTAAGTAACAATTGTTTCATCCACATTTCAATATATTGAAGAGTAACGCATATAGGGCATTGATTGTTCCTAATATAAAAGAATTCTTAAATATCAAAAAACTATATTTAGATTAAGGAGAATTTATTTAATTATTAGCATTTATTAAATGTAGTAAATTATAATTTTGTTTCTAATTATGCCGTATATATGTAAATATTCTTTGAGAAAGTTTATTGGTCCAAGAATGTTTGCAACTATCTTTGCTACTTTTGACTTAAGCAATAAAATTTTATTAGTAAATATGTTTTAATTATTAGTTACAAAATATATTTGAGCACTGACGCTCTCTATAAAATTTTATGCATATACATATATAGATGTAGATAATTGATAAGTGCAATTCACTATGTCTCATGACTTGCCATCCTCATTAAAGCACTGGCTTGTGTCACACCTGGTAAATCCATTGACAACCTAGCTCTTTCAACAGAATATCTGGTATCAATTTGTCCTGACATCAACATTTCATCTCTAGTTTTATCTAATGAAGTACGATTCCTTCTATTATTATTATCTCTATTATTTGAATGAGAAAATGGTAAACGTTTTGAAGCATATAGCCATAATCCATTTTCTTCATCGCTATTTCTACTTTTCTTGTCATCTTTTCCATCATTTATAGGAATTTCTTCTATAGCTAATGATGAAAATGACCTTCTCATGTTTACATTTGAAGAATCGGATGATTCACCATATATGTTTAATTGTTTAATTTTACTTATAGTTGGTCTATTTGGATCAGTAGGGTCATAATCTTTTGGATAATGGGCAAAATCACCACGTTGCCACATAGTTCTGACAATATCTGTATCATTCGGTTGAAATAATTTACGATATACATTAAAAGTATATCTTGGCAGTAGTGAAAAGAAAACACCAACAACAAGAACACCCCAGAATACAGGTGTACCAAATACACGTTCAGCACTTCTTAAAAACTCCTTACTTGACATTGTTGAACTCCAAATACCTGTCCATGCAAAATATAATAAAATTGAAATGCCAACAAATAAACCACAGAACCAATCCCATCTATACTGTTGTAGAATAACATATAGATTACAGGAAATTACACAAATACCAGATACCATAATACCAACATAGAAACGATGGTCCAATCCTAACCCATTTTGCGTAACATTCATTGTCTTATAATATAAAAGATATGGAAAGAAATAACAGATGACAGATTGGTACATACCATCAAACATATACCATAAAAACTTAGTTTGATTCCATTCTTTTCTAAGAATACCACCAATGTATAATTGTGGGAAAATTAGAGATACTGTATCATTGACATCTTGATCAAAGACTGCTAAAAAAATAATTGGCAATGATGTAAATGCTAAATTGTAAAATGTAAGATAGGTATATTCAAAAAAATAAGAACCATCGAAATCATTATGGACACCATACCAAAACAAAGCCATTGTAAAAATTAAATTCTTATAAAAAAATGTTGGGATCATTTCAGCAACTCTTTTATATGACCATTTACCATGAACTAACAGTAACCTTGTTAAATATCTAAATTGACCGATGGCAAAATCGGAACACATAACAGCTTGTCTACCTTCTTCACCAGCAATACCAATACCGACATCTGCAGATTGGATCATAGCAACATCGTTAGAACCATCACCAATTGCTAGAGTCATAACATCTAATGTTTCTTTCACCAATTTAACAACAGCAGCCTTCTGCGCAGGTGATACTCTACAACATAAGACAGCTTTACAATTTTTACATAGTAATAGAAACTTTAGTCTTAATGCTTCTTTGCTTAAAGCTATTTTCAATGCATCACCATCAATAACGACACCATAATTTTCTTTAGGGATATGATGTTGGTCTCTAGCTTCTATTAATTCTTCCTCTGAACCAACCATCTGGAATTTTTCATCAAGGTAACTTGTTAATAGCCTATCAACAATTTCTTCTGGTGAACTACCATAACCATCAACATCCTCACCTTCTGATTTAATCACTAGTAATTCCATCTCACTTGTTAGTAGGTTACAAGAAAAACCAATATTAATAGCTGTTTCAACTTTATCACCGGTTAAAACCCACAGTTTAATACGAGCTTCAGCTAACAAAGCAATAGAATCAGGAACACCATCTTGTAAACGATCTTCAATAGCTGTACCTCCTAATAATACTAAACCTTGTTCGATTTCATCCATAACTGCTTCCAATTGTTCTTCTCTGTTTGTCAATGATGCAGCAGCAATATCATACTTAGCGCACCATTGTTGATATTCTGACCATGATAATTCTCTTTGCGCAATACATAAAGTTCTCAGCCCTTCTGTAGCATATTGTTCAAGATGCAATGCTGTTTTTTCTAACATTTGTTGATCATTAGAACCAGTAGCAGTATTCAATCTAGAATATATAATGGAATCAGCACCTTTACAGATTAATAGCGCTTTCGGTTCAGAATCTGGCGAATTGCCTGGAATTTTGATTATACAACTCATTCTCTTTCTACTGGAGTTAAATTCTAGTACATTCAATACTTGAAACTCTTTTTGAGAGCCTTGAATTTCAACAACCAAACCTTCCTTAGTCTTTTCAATGTAACTAAACCCCAGATCTCTTGCAGTACCAACCAATGCAGCTTCATCCGGGGATTGAGCTTTTAGCTCAAGTTTATTTGGATTATCTTCATTTGGCTCAAGTAAAACAGAATGACATAATGCGATAGATAACATAAAATGCTCACAACATTTTTGTTGATATGTACCGTTTCCACCAGATATATCATTTACAAATTCTTTAGAAACAAAGGTAATATCTTCTGGAAAGAACTGTGAATTTGGGGCTAAAGCTTCTAATTCGCGTATCATAACTTCCCTATCACCTGCAATTTCTTGACGCTCTTTACGACCTTCTGATTCAACATCAATCCCTTGTCTCTTTCTCAAACCTGCTAGAGCTTCTGTGTAAGCACGGCCATACGAAACACCATTAATTGTACATTTTTTAAATTCCATTACATTTTGAGTTAATGTACCAGTTTTATCAGAGAATATATACTCAATTTGTCCTAAATCATCAGAAATATTCCATGATTTAGGTGTACAAGGATAATCTAAACGCTCATTGTACAGTAAAACATCTAGGTATATGAAAAGAGTTTGACAGGTCTTAACAACTTCAACAGATATATATAAAGAAATTGGAACCAATGATTGGTATAAAATAACTGCAACAAAAAATGATATAATACCATTAGCAACAGGTGAACCACCGATTGTACCAAATTCAAATAACTCCCTTGATGAAACAGAGTCATCATAATAAATACCATTTACTAGACCGGAAATAAAACATAGGATGAATAATAATGCAAAATTTAATAAAACAGAGAAATTCAATTCTCTTGATATTCTTGATTTTTTTGTTGGTGTAACACCAGAATTGATAGAAATTTTTGTATCTTCACCGGTGAAAATAACAATACCCATAGCCCATTTAGTGTTCCTCAATGTGCAGCCACGTAATAACATTTCATTAATTGTAATAGGTTCGTTTTTATTTTCTTGAGATTTTAAATCATTCCATATTAAATTACCTTGATATGAATATAAATTAGCATGAGGACCTTCACTTTCAATCCAAAATTTGGACCTGGAAATGTCACGGGAACTCTTGATAGATCTTGTGCACTTTAATGATTGACGAACTTTTAAATTTGTTTCACCATCTAGATTTTTTGTCTCTACATAACAAGCACCATCAGAATCAGATGTCGATAGTAAAATAATATCAGCTGGAATTTCATCATTATTATGAATACGAATGATATCACCAACTTTAACATTTTTCCAGTAATCTTTCTTGAATTTACAATCGTCATTCAACATCAATGATCTATCTATCATTTGTAAATCATCATTGTTTTCTGTACTAAAGTCTAATGAGTTACGACCAAAATCAGAAGACATTCTATAACTTTCCATAGAGTCTAAAGAAGCTCTTGGACCGTCTATGCTATTTCTTGCAACCCTTTCTTGGTGCAATTTGTGACGTTGATGTTGAGCTCTACCTTTTTCAGTAGCATGTTCATAATAAAAATTGTATAATTTAATTATTAATCTTGTGTTTGCCTTTTTAAATTTTCTCCATAATGAAATATTATCTGTTTCGACATTTAAATTATTAACACCACTTAGAATATATGTCTTAGTATTATTAACTTCTAAATCAAGAACAGTACGTCTTGAGTCTTCGATACCATCTTTAATTGCAGTAATAATAATGATAACAATTAAAGGTACTGCAGAAAAGGCAGGATTTGTAACACCAAAAATTTGAAAAGCACCTAAAATAACTAAAACCAAAAAATAAATATTTGCAAAATTTTGGAATTGGAAGTAAATATTTTTTGGAAAAAAAGATAATGGTGTATATTTTGTAGTTCTTATTTTATTACGTGGATAATCAGCTTTCAAATCACCGTTAGATTCGTACATTTCTTCAGGTAATGGAAGATTGTGATAAACAGTTCTTAATTCTGCAGAACGATTTTGAAAACCGGAATCATCGAATGAATCTTTTTTCTTTGAATCTTCAAATGGATTTTGAAAACTTTTCTTGGCCCATTTTAATGTTTTTGACCTATTCAATCTTGATCCATTATTTTTAGTTCTTCTAGTCCCCATACGTAATCTTCTCATCTTCTGTGTATCGCTATTATGTTTTTTTGAATTATTAGTAAAATCAGCATTAGATTCATTATCCAGTATATATTGAGAAAATGTAGCTTCAGTTTTAATTTTTGGTGTATTATCAAAAGATTGTGCCTCATCAGAAGACGATTCATTTAAACCAGAATAATCCTCTACAATATTTTCATAGGAGAATTCATTTATATTATTGTCATCAAATGGTGATACACCAAAATCGTTATTTTTGAATTCGTCATCGAACGGCGATGAGTTTTTTCTATTGTTTGGCATCAGTAAAAAAAAATCTTACGAGATTGATAAATGTGACCTTTCAATTCCAGAATCAAATTAAATCTTTTAATAAATGGTCAATGCAAAATATACTTAAAAAGGATCTGAACTCTTTTGAATTAACAATATGAAGAACTCAAAATTCAGGAAAAAAAATTTTTTTTATTTATGCTAAAATAACTATCCAAATATCAATGAACAAAATATGCTAATTATATGGATTTCTTCAAAAAAGTTTTACGTATCCGCACTATTATAGCAAACAATTTAAATCAATATTTGATGCACTAAATGTTTGAATTATCTTCATTCACTAAAAAAATAAAGTACTAATCAATGATAATATATGAACTAAATTTAATTGCGCCAAGTTAAAATTCTATGCTTATAAACTTTCCAATTCCAATATTCCTGATATACGCATAAAGCTTCTATTTTAACTTAAAAATTCCTAATTGAACAATTTCTTATTCGTAATGTATAGTAAAAATTCCGTAGCTTTCAACATTTCCAAGATCCATGGAATTAAAATATAGATCAAACTCAAGATCCAGCGGTCCCACGACTTTTTCTTGGCGCCGAACAAGTTTTCTTTCTTTTTTTTTTCTCATCTCATCTCAAATCACAAACGGAACAACAATGTTTAATTTTAGACGAGAAAAAGGGAACGGAAAAATTTCCGAATTAAGTAATGAAGGTAAAACGGTACTAATTTTTTTGAATGTGGAAAAATTGAACGGAAATAAAAATATGATATAATTGTAGGCAACGGAAATAAGAAAGTTGTTATCATATAAATACAAATTAGAATAATATACAAAGAAAAGTATTAAAAAGGGGAAATAGATTGAATATCTACTTAATTATCATATATAATAATATATACATATAAACAAAATATGTCTATGTATTTGAGGATTACATCCATTTATCTTATAAAAATAAAATAAAAATAAAAGGTTGAAAGAAGAAAGAGGGAGTAATGAAAAAAAAATTGTAAAAATAATGAATTAATAATAATACAACTTGATTAATTTAAGCTTGTTGTTCTTGCTTGAAAGATTCGTAAGCAGCAGAAGCTTCTTTGAAATGTTGTTCGAACAATTCATCGTTTTCCAACAATGGCATAACTTCTTGTGGTGGTAAATCTAAAATCATACCAGTAATCTTACCGGCAGCTTCTTCATCAGAAGTCTTGGCGGAAACTTTCTTGTATAATTCTTCACCTAAAGCTTGTCTTTGGTTTTGTTGGAAAAATTGATCATTTCTTGGAGCACCTTGTGGTGGCATACCGTAACCTGGACCATTTCTGAATTGTTGTGGAGGAACACCGCCCATTTGTGGGTTTGGACCATTGAATGGACCACCTCTTGGTGGCATAACACCGTAGAACATTGGTTGCATGAATTGACCTGGCATACCAGCGGCGGCAGCGGCGGCAGCAGCTGTAGCTTGTTGGTATCTCATTTGGTTTCTAGCTTGAATTTGTTGAGCTAATTGAGAACGTCTAATATCTTTTCTTTGAGCTAAAGCAACGTATAATGGCTTACCAGCAACAATTTGTTGGTTCTTTTCAGTAATAGCTTTGGTAGCTTCTTCTGGAGTAGAGAAACAAACGAAACCAAAGTTTCTAGACTTACCAGTTTCATTTCTCATAACCTTGACAGAGGTAATAGAACCGTAAGCTTTGAATTCATCTTCTAATTTTTCATCATCAATAGAATCATCTAAGTTTTTGACGAATAAGTTAACACCTTGGTATTTAGCTAATTTTTCCAATCTAGATTCCTCGTATTGTTTCTTTAATTCTTGTAAACGTTCGAATTTCTTTTGAGCACGACCAACGTATAAAGCTTGACCGTTAAATTCGAATTCGTTTAATTCTTCAACAGCCTTGGCAGCATCATTATGGTTTTCGTAGTTAACAAAACCGAAACCTCTGAATTTACCTTCTTCATCCTTTTCCAAAGAGATAGAGGTAGTCTTACCGTATTTGTTGAATAAAGCAACGAATTCTTCTTCAACAGTTTCTGGAGCAATGTTCTTAACGTAAACATTCGTGAAGTTAGATTTAGCTTCTTCAATCTTAGATTGGCGGTCTTTCTTGGAGACGTGTGGAGCAACGAAAACTTCACGACCGTTTAACATCATACCGTTAATAGCATCGACAGCTTCACTGGCAGCTTCATCTTCTTCGAAATGAACGAAACCGAAACCTTTAGAGTTACCAGCTTCATCAGTTGCAATCTTACAAGATAAAATGTTACCAAAAACAGAGAAAGTATCATGTAAAGCTTTGTTATCAATATCTGGATGTAAGTTCTTAATGAAAATGTTACCAGCACTATTCTTTCTCATGGATGGATCACGTTGAGACCACATAATACGACATGGTTGACCCTTGATTGGAGTATAGTTTAATTTTTCAATAGCAGTCTTACCAGCTTCATGATCATTAAAGTTAACGTAAGCGTAACCTAAAGAAATTTTGGTAATAGCATCACGACAGACACGAATAGATGAAACGGAACCGATTGGGGAGAAAATATCATATAACAAAGCTTCAGAGACAGACGGATCTAATTCACCAACGTATAAAGAAGCAGAAGTAGAATCAACTTTTTGAGCTTCAGATTCAGAAGTAGCTGGAGTAGATTCAGTTTCCTTAATAGTTAACTTTTCTAATTGTTCAGCAGTTTTATCAGTAATATCAGACATTGTAATTTATATTTGATAGAAATTGAGTTTAATTAAAGATTAATTATATGTGTTTAATGGGTAAGTTATCAATTGAAAACTAATTAATTGCCCTCTTAAAACTTTCAAACAGTATAACCTCTGGAAGTGTGTATATAAGCCTCGACCTCTTTCAAGAAAACAAGATAAACAAGAGAAAACAGTAAACTAATATGTGTTTATGTATGTATGTGTGTGTGTATATATACAACAGTTGAGTATGGAATAGCGCTGCAATCTCAAGAATTGAATCTATTGGAACTAGTAATTACAAAATTTCCAAAATTCAAAAAAAAAAATTCTTCAGACAGTACAGACAAATTACGGTATAATTAACCGAACAAAACTAATTATAATATATCAATTAAAGTATATTGTCAAAATCTTAAAATATACATTTCAATGCATACATAATTATTTTGAATTTTTCACTCATCTCACATATTAATTTTTCAAAAAATTTCAATTTTTGCTTTCTGCAGCAAAAGAGAAAAAGAAAGAAGAAAAATTTTCTTTGCCTGTCTGTGTGTCACTTGGCACGTAACAGTCCCATAGTAAATACATATATACATTACACTGTATATATATATGCAATTAGTGACATTCATCAAAGTATCAAGTGTCAAACAAGCTACTACTACTGATGTGCTACTAAAAATTAAATTAGTATAAATATATATGTATGGCAGAACGATCATATAATTTTTTACATGTTGGGTGTAGTATATACTTATAATATAGTTGTAAACGGCAGAAACAAAAGAACTATCTTTTTACATAATGTTACTCTCTTGCTAATATCATTAGCATTACACTGTTAGTATATCTTGCCCATACATACTTATATACATGTATATATGTATGTATGTCTAGCCAATCAGAGCGCATATTAGTAAGGTTTATATACCATTATTCATATTATTTTCATTATGGCATAATTAGTTTAACTACCCACGCATTAAATTTTCAATTTGAAAAATTTTTTTGTTCACGAGTGGAAAAACAGTGAAGAGCTCATCGAATTTCTTAGTGGAATACTATGTTCTTTGATGATAATTTCAATTTCACTATTAAAATTATTATGTTACTTTTATTAAAAATATGATGTTTTCATTAATTTAGCTTTATAGTATTCTTGTTTATTATTTTTTTATTTGAAGTCATTAGAAGACTAACATAATTGAATAACAATGAGTGATAAACAAACTCGTATTGCCATTGTCAGTGAAGACAAGTGTAAACCAAAAAAATGTCGTCAAGAATGTAAACGTTCATGTCCAGTAGTTAAAACTGGTAAATTATGTATTGAAGTTACTCCAACTTCAAAGATTGCCTTTATCTCTGAAGTTTTATGTATTGGTTGTGGTATTTGTGTTAAAAAATGTCCATTTGATGCTATTCAAATTATTAATTTACCAACTAATTTAGATTCTCAAGTTACTCATCGTTACTCTGCTAACAGTTTCAAGTTGCATAGATTACCAACTCCAAGACCAGGTCAAGTTTTAGGTTTAGTCGGTACTAATGGTATTGGTAAGTCTACTGCTTTAAAAATTTTAGCTGGTAAGCAAAAACCAAATTTAGGTAAATATGATAATCCACCAGAATGGCAAGATATTATTAGATACTTCCGTGGTTCTGAATTACAAAATTATTTTACTAAAATGTTAGAAGATGATATTAAAGCTATTATTAAACCACAATATGTTGATAATTTACCTCGTGCTATTAAAGGTCCAGTTCAAAAAGTTGGTGAATTATTAAAATTAAGAATGGAAAAGGAAGAAAATGATGTTAAACATTACATTAAAATCTTAGAATTGAAAAACGTTTTAAACAGAGAAATTTCTCAATTATCTGGTGGTGAATTACAAAGATTCGCTATTGGTATGACTTGTGTTCAAGATGCTGATGTTTATATGTTCGATGAACCATCTTCTTATTTGGATGTTAAGCAACGTTTAAACGCTGCCGAAATTATTAGATCTTTGTTAGCTCCAACCAAATATGTTATTTGTGTTGAACATGATTTGTCTGTTTTAGATTATTTATCTGATTTCATTTGTATCTTATACGGTATTCCATCTGTTTACGGTGTTGTTACTTTACCATCATCTGTTAGGGAAGGTATTAACATTTTCTTGGATGGTCACATTCCATCTGAAAATTTAAGATTTAGAAGTGAAGCTTTACAATTTAGATTGAACGATGCTGCTGATGAATTACAAATTGCTTCTACTCGTGCTTACGAATACCCAGCTATGAAACGTACTCAAGGTGATTTCGTCTTGACTGTTGAAGCAGGTGAGTACTCTAACTCTGAAATTTTAGTTATGATGGGTGAAAATGGTACTGGTAAGACTACTTTGATTAAATTGATGGCCGGTGCTATTCCAGCTGATGATGGTTCTGCCGTTCCAAAGTTGAACGTTTCTATGAAACCACAAAAGATTGCTCCAAAGTTCCCAGGTACTGTTAGACAATTGTTCTTTAAGAAGATTAGAGGTCAATTTTTGAACCCTCAATTTCAAACTGATGTTGTTAAGCCACTAAAGATTGATAACATTATTGATCAAGAAGTTCAACATTTATCTGGTGGTGAATTACAAAGAGTTGCTATTGTTTTATCTTTAGGTTTACCAGCTGATATCTACTTAATTGATGAACCTTCTGCTTACTTAGATTCTGAACAACGTATTATTTGTTCTAAGGTTATTAGGAGATTTATTTTGCACAACAAGAAAACTGCTTTCGTTGTTGAGCACGATTTCATTATGGCTACTTACTTGGCCGATAAGGTTATTGTCTTTGAAGGTACTCCTTCTAAAAATGCTAATGCCAGAGCTCCAGAATCTTTATTGACTGGTTGTAACAGATTCTTAAAGAACTTGAATGTTACTTTCAGAAGAGATCCAAACTCTTTCAGACCAAGAATTAACAAGTTGGATTCTCAAATGGATAAAGAACAAAAGTTATCTGGTAATTATTTCTTCTTGGATAACACTGGTGTTTAAAGAACAAAGAAGCCTCGAATTATTTTAACGAGAACAAGAACTTCATTTTAATTGGTCTTCATTTCGATGTATATTATAATTTATTGAATTCTATTGGGAATATCAAGAACACTTTTGTTCACTTTTACTCTTTTGAACTTTACTGGTTTAAGAAACGAAGACCAAATATTTATTTATTTACTTATTAATTAAGTATGATTTCATATAGAGTAGTCATTAAAACTTTTTTTTAAAAAATAATTAATTAAATTTATCTAAAATATTTTTACTAATGTTTTTATTACATTTTTTTGAAACAATTATATATTAGTTTCTTAAACTAATAATCACTTTAATGTTATTTTCAAATATCTATAGACAATAAAGTTTCTATAAACCAAATCATTAAAAAAATAATAATAAAAAGTCTAAAAAGGTACTTCTGAAAACTTTTCTTACAAAACTGCATAACCACAATTCTTGATGTTCTACAAGTGCAACACTATTCATTTACAATATCTAATTAACTAAACTACTTTAGATGACAGTTCCTATATCTAATTCTGTTGGGAAAATTTTTATTCGATGACGTTATGCGACATTACGCTTTAATTTCCCTACAAAAACTAATAGAGTACCTTTAAAGCTATGGAACTTTAAACATAAATAGAATGTCCCAACTATTTTGAGAAAAATTATTAGAAACAATAGTTGTAAGCATTGGTAAGCATTTGAAATGTGTATCTTTTGTTGCAGTTTTTCTTTTAAATCTTAATATTCTGTTGGGACAAGTAATAAAAATTACTGCTACTTAACGGTAAAGGCTACATCTCTCCATAATATGCACATTCTTTACTTGCAATACTAAATTTCATAGGATAAACTATAGAATGAAGCTTGTTAGAGTTACCTTTTACTTCACTTGTCATATTAAGTAACCCATTTATTGTTTATTATCTATCAATTTGAATCGAATCAATTGTTTGATTGGGTCAAACGCCGTAAGAAATATCGCTACATTTGAAATTTGATGGGACAATCAGTATTGTTCATAAAGAATTAGGATGAATCATAAGGTATAAAGCAAGCAGAAGTCATCGGAATAATAAATAAGATACTGACATTTGTATACTCCCATCCATCTACATACATACATACATACATACATATATATATATATATATATATATATGAGTATGCAAAGATAGATTATATTTTATTCTGTTCTTCACTTTGTTTCAGTTATCGTTCACTTTCATATTAAATGGTCTGGACTTCTATACAATCAAGTGACATATATTATAATAACAATTAAGTGATAATATGGGTAATAACAATACTGCTGCTACCATTTTGGCCACTATAGGTACTGTCCTATGGTGCATCCAATTGATTCCACAAATTTATTACAATTGGAAACGTAAAGATTGTACAGGGTTTCCACCAATTATGATGTTTCTATGGGTTATTTCAAGTATACCATTTGCAATCTATTTTTGTATTTTAAATACAAATATTATTTTAGAAGTGCAACCTCACTTGTTTGCGTTCTTCTCTGGTATCAGTTTTGTTCAATGTTGTCTTTACCCCCCTGTCAGAATGCCTAAATGGAAGATTATTGCATTAACTGTTGGAATCATATTGGTTGACATTGCTATGGAAGTTGGGTTTATTTTATGGCTACGTCCATTATATGCTAAGGGTACAGAATGGCCTGCTTTGATTTTTGGCGTTTTAGCATCAATACTCTTAGCTGTAGGTTTACTCCCACCATATTTTGAATTGGCAAAGAGAAAAGGTCGTGTAGTTGGTATTAATTTTGTATTCTTAACATTGGATAGTTTAGGTGCTTGGTTTTCAATTGCTAGTGTTGCTGTAGGAGATATGGATATACTAGGTATGATTCTTTATGCTGTCATTGCTGTATTGGAATTAGGTATTTTCCTCTCCCATTTCATTTGGCTTTGCAGATTCAAATGGTTTACAAAAGATAACTTTGTTGATGATCTAGATACTTTGGATATGGACGTTCATATAGATGATTGGGAAGACCAAGAAATGAATAATTTGAATTCTGATTCAGCTAATGGAAAAACTGAAAATATTCACCATTCCATTTTTGGTAATAACATTAAAAGGAGCAAAGGAAAAAAAACCCTACCCACTACAAAAGAGACTAAATCTATAAGAAGTGAAAAAATAATAGCAAAAAATGTACTCTAACGCTATTTCAACATTTTTTGAAGTGAATGAAAGTTTCTTACTGTAAAAACTGCATATTCAAGAGGCTAACAATTTCAAAAAAATTTGAATTAAGATTAATTTATAGCACTAAATATTAATGTTTCCCAAATAATCATTTCATATACTTTTATAATTATATATATTACTGATATACAGATACACTATACTATGTAGTTTAAGCTTTTACATATTAATTATTTTTTCCGCTTTTGAATAAATGGGCATCTGAAAAAAAGCTAAACTAAATTCAAGAGTTATAGCAATTAAGTAAAATTTAAATAACATATATAACATCATAAATAACAGTTGTATCTATAACTGAACCAAATATTTCGAAATGAATAATCAGAGAAGAAACAAACCTGTAAATAAGAAAGAAAATGAACATATTCCCAGATATATTAAAAGTCAACCTTGGTTTTACAATGATGGGAAGAAGAAAGTAAACTCAGATATTGAATCAAATGACGGTGAGAAAGAAGAAACAGATTATCTGATACATCATAGACAAACTAAGAAAGATAATACTTTAGATATTGATAATAATGCTGAACCTAAAATTGGTGTAGGTATAGATGATTCATTTCAAGAGGTAATAATAAGTAAAGATAATAATAATGCTAGAAATAAACATAATGGAAAAATTTGTAAGAACTGTGGTTCTTTAGGTCATTTACAAAAGGATTGTTTAGAAAGACCTAAAAAAATACAAAGATCAAATATGGGATCAATAAATGTAACGACTAACCAAAATAATAATAATAATAAAGATACTATTTCAATATCTGTTAGAGATAACCGAAGTAACTCAGATTATGATGCAAAGCAAGATAGATGGTTTGGCTATTCAGGAAAAGAATATGATCAAATATTAGAAAAATGGGAAAATGATAAACAGAATGATAAGAATGTTAATAAAAATGTTATTGAATGGGATACAGATGAAGAAATAGAATTGATCAAACTTGGATTATATAAGGATTCTGTTGGTGAATTAAAAATTGATGATTTTAACAATACAGGATTAAACAGAGCATCCGTTAGATTAAGGGAAGATAAGGCAAGTTATTTAAATGATGTTCATTCTAGTGAAATTAAATATGATCCAAAATCGAGAATTTACAAAAGTGAAAATATTGGTACTGTTGATGAAAAAACTAATATGTTCCGTAGACATCTAACAGGTGAAGGTCAACAATTGAACGAATTAAACAATTTTGTTAGAGAAAATGCTAAAAAATCAGGTATTAAAGATGAAATTGAGAATTCTGAAAAAATTGAACATGTTTTAGTGGCTAATCCTACAAAATATGAACAATTATTACAAAATAAGAAAAAGCAAGATGAAGAATCTTCTAAAAATGTTAAAATTATCCAATTTAAAGATTTAGAAGCCAGTAAAATAAAGGGATCATTGCAATCTAAGAAGCAACGTCAAAATTTAAAAGACCTATACGGTTAACAATTTACAATTCCCAAAGGGTATATATGTATAGATATGTATATATAATAATATAACTAAGTTTCTAATCAATGTAAACCTCATAAGGTCTATGATGAAACTGTCACCTCATCGGAGTTATAAAGATAACCAACAAAAGCTTTAACATTAATTCTTGTTCAGACGGGTAACAAAGCCTTTCTTCATGTAAAACTTAAATTTTCCCTCTTGAGCTTCTCTTGCTAATATTTATAGGTGTGTTTCACTTATGATGTACTGCTTTAAAGATTTACGTTTTTACTTTCCTCTGTTAGTTTCTGTGTAAAGGTTGTTTCTTATTCCATAATGCAGAATCCATCACCAGTGAAATCACTGAATGGTTTGGACATTACCCCAGATCTAGTCGTGGCAGCTGTGTTTCTACATGCAATTCTCTTGGCTTGTTATCTGAGCTTGTCATTGTCCCGCAGAAAAAAATTAGTACACTTGAGGCGTATGCGTGTTTTCTTGCGAATCAATATTTTGTCCCACAAAAACAGACGCATGAGTTAAAAATTTATTGCCTTGTACTGCATCTGACTTTGAGGTTTCTGCACGTTTTCTCACTCACAGTTTGCAGCGAGGAGTCCTATCACACGTAATATTAAAATCTTGATAAAATACACAAAACATGCAAACTACACAATGGATAAGGCTTGTTTGAAAAAATTATTCGTAACAGTTAATGCAGTCCATTTTTGTTGAAAAACCTCTAAAAGCTTTGATGATTACGATTAGTGCAATTTTAAAACAAGTTATATACATTTATTTTCTTAAGATGACTAGACCTTAAACGATATATATATATAGAGGGAGATTCTCTTTAATTTTAAAGAGTCTTAGAGGAAAGTTGTTCTTTATTAATAATCTTGTGAAAAGCAATTAAAGCTTTCTTCGATCTCATTTTTAAATCATAAGTTTGCACAGTAAAATAAAATACTCAAGACATTATGAGTTCAGTGAAATACTCTACAAACTATAGGAAAAAGGATCACTATAATTTCATAACAAGATCAAACTCTACATCTGATTTACTATGTTTCCCCGTTACTTCACTGGAAAATGTAAATAGTAGTAGCGCTAATATGGAACCAAATTTATATTCATTGCAAAAATCTTTAAGTAGTAATTCTTTCAATATCCCTAGGTCTACTCAACAATATACCACTGTATTAACTCCACTTCAATTACAAAAAAGGAAAATGAGAACTAGTTTTGTATTTCCTAATGGTGAGTATTTTACACCAAGGGCATCTAAAACTAAAAATAGAAATTATTATCAATCTAATAATAATAATAATAATAATAATAATAATAATAATAATAATAATAATATAATAATAAGGAATAATAACAGTAATACCATACAATCAAATAAATTTGTTGATGCACCAATACTTCTAAATAATTCTAAACCATCTCATATACCCAGCAGCAGCAGCAACAACAACAGTAGTAAATCAGAAATGAAAGAAACTACAAAACCATTAAAAAGATCTAATTCACTAATGGGATCATTGAAGAAAATACTAAATAACCCAATTAAGAGGGATACAACTAAAAAAATACCCAACGATTCATTGAAAAAGGAAACAAGTAACACAAATGAAGATATTTTTCTTGATAATCAATTGATTGAAGAATTTTCAATGATTAATGCAATTGAACAAAATATAATTGAACCATCAATAATATTTAATATTGAAGAAAATAATAATTATTCAATACATCCATACCATAAATTAAATGAAATAAATGGAAAAAATGAAGATTTAACAAATTGGGAAAATTTTGATAATAATAGTACAGATAGTTCAATAATGAAGGAAATGTCATTTACATCGACGATACCAAATGAATTAAATAAAGAAATTAATTCTAAAACAATTAAATTTTGTGAACATGTTGAAATAAGAGATACATATTCATCAATTGAATATGAAAGGAAAAACCATAATAATTCAAAATATAATAAAAATGGTAAATTTCCAATAAATCAATTTACAGAATATAATAATTTAATGAATCAAATAAAAAATGAAATGAATGAATATAAAAAAAATGAAATGTTAGTTCATCGTGATAGTATTCAATTCACTCAATTTTTCATATAAATAAATATATATAAAGAAAAAAAAACTTTATTTAATAATGATTAAGAATATATTAATTTAAAATACACAAAATGTAAAAATATATAAATATATAGAATGTAATAAAAAGTTTTTATTGTTTAAAAAAAACTTTAAAAAATCATTATTATAACGTGCCCTTTTTCCACATTAATAAATAATAGGGTTCGTTACAATAACAATCTCTTGTATAAAAAAAATAATGATAAAATGCAATGCAATAATTCTAACACTATTTGATATACTTTTATTTTTCATTTTGGTAATAATTGTTCAAACAAACCATGAATGTTTTTAAAAATGTTAATTATCAAAATAAGTTTCCACGCACATTATGATATTAACATTTTTAAAACCACACATATTTTTTTTTTTGAATGATAAATAATTCAATGACAACTAATTAAAGAGTCAATGAATAAGCAAGTTAGTAAACATTACGTTTCCACTGTAATGTTTGCTATACTTGGTTATTTATAAATTATAAATTAAGTTATAATAAATAACTAACTACAAATAAGATTGAGAATAAGAAAAATAATTTAGAAACTAAAGATAATTGTTAGCCTTTATATATGATTAAAATATTTTCATATTAACATTATTTCAATGATCAGTTGCCAAATTGAGATATACAACGATTGCGATCATCATTGTCACTATCCATTCCTATTTTGTATAACTTCTTGGGTAAAATTAACTAAAATAATATTAACGATGTCATCTTTTGCTCATCGGAAACCTAAAATTGAACGATCGCATTGAATTGGCTTCCCTTTCTCTCAACTGTTTTAATCATTAATGAGAAATGTCTTGATTTTGTTCTATTCTTGGTTCATTGTTTAGTGAGAAAAGCAACAATTACGCTATCAATGAGCCCTTTACTACTGATTTTTTAGAAAAAATTAATTACAAAAACGTAATACTCCTACTCCAAATATAGTGTTTTTTCAACAATTATTAAGCGAATTTCACGTTACGACTTGCACATTTTGTATAGACTAATAAAATTAGTATAGCGATGATCAAACAAAACAATGTCTTGATCTACGGTTTTTATTTGATTGATCATCGCACCCTGTAAATCTGCGGGGGGAAAGTCGGATTGACAATACAGTGGAGGGGAAGAAAAAAGATTTTTTTGAAAATTTTTTTAAAAAAGGATTAGTCTACATTATTTTCTTAGCAACCAGCGTTTCTTTTTCTGGTTCAATTTGGCAACGCAAAACTCTTTTTTTCTTTTTATGTCGATTGTTTCTGTATTATTTGGCGGAGGAATGGGTTGGTAATCTTTTTTGTTACAATAAAATTTTAAAAATTTTCGTGGGCAGTTACCGTAACTTTTTTCGTTTATTTAATTTTTAAAAAGGATAAATGGTACGATTTTTATTGGTGTTTTTTCCACAATGAGAGTGCAAAAAGCTTAAAACATTTCTTTTTTCATGGACATTTGCGTTTTATAATTGTTTCTTCTTTTGAGGCGTATCTTCGCGAATTATTTCCTATTTAGGGAATAGTAGCGCCATTGTTTATAACAAGAGTTTCTTTTTTTTTTTTTTTGGTTTGTTTTAAACTGATCAGGGACGATCAAAAAAAATGATTTGTCAAAAAGACAATGGCTGGAATGTCTGTTCATTTAGCTATCAAATGTATAGTGAAATCTTGAAGTTTATTGGCTAGATCACTTTTAATGATAATTTATTTCTTGGCTAAGAAATTAAACTTTTAACTTATTTTCCAAGTAAGAGAGAGTTTAATCTTAATCTTACAACTTACAATAAGTACATACAATTGAATCGATTTTTTTTTTATTCAGGGTTCTAATTTACAATGATTAATGCTGGTTTTGCGATAATTTCATTTAGATTTATGGTTAACAAATATGGATGAAACTATGGGAAGTATCCGAAAAGAAGAAACGATAAGACATATCATTAATTATGCTTATGATATCTTTTTTTAGTTTATCTCATCCCACCTTATTGATAATACATGCTTATTTTTAATCAATTGTTCAATTGACGCTTGATTAATAATATTTGTACCTAGAAATAATTACTATGTATGGTCCAAGTGCCTCCAATTGCAAAGGCAAAAAAAAAAAGATTATGGATGATTAATTATTTGAATTATAGTACAGTTTATTAAATTTTCTATTTACTAATTATTTCTTACGTAATATAGTATAGTCATCAACCATATTTACATCTACAAACTTGTAAAATGGTCTGTTTATCTTCTTTTGTAAATACACGGTTTTAATAACCATTTGCCTTCTGCAACTTTTGATCTTTTAGTTTCAAGTTCTTCTCTTTCAGTTTCAACTTCAATAAATTTTTGTCTTCTTTCTAATTTAGCCTTTCTTTCTTCAATAATATTTTGTGGAGGTTTGAAAAATTCAAATCTTGTAAACATTTTATTTTCATCATCTGTCTTCTTATGGAAAAATCCCATTAATTTTAATGCATTAACGAACTCATCACCTTTATTATCACCAAATCTTGATTTAATTTCTGCAATCCATAATTCACCATTTGGTGCTAATATTCTATAAGCTTCTTTAATAAAATCAAGGAAATTTGTACCCATTAATGCAAGACAAAATACTACGATAGTACATGAATTATCTGGTAATGGAACATTTTTAATATCAGCAACTGTAATTCTTTCATTAGCTTTTTTCAAATCAAAAGAATGAACAATATGATTTCTTTTCATGAATTTTTTAGCAGATTTATTATATTTGGCAAAATAATTATTAATATCTAAAGCTAATTGAGCTTCACCACAACCCATATCAGCAATAACAATTTTTTTATCTTTATCCTTTAAACCTGGTAACCCGCCTGGTGCATTAACAGCTTTTGTAGCTCTTTGACGAATTTGATCAACAAAAACATTAACTGGGTTTTCTGGCCAAGATTGAACTTGAGATCTGAAACCGTCATGGTATTCATCAAAAACTTCTGGTTGATCTTTTACTAATTTTAAGGCATCTTTTGAAGAAATGGTATATAATTGTTCATTAATCCATCTGAATCTAGAACCAGTTAATTTGGCCATCATTTTTTGTTGTAATGGTGTTAATGCTTTCTTAGGTAATTGTGGTTTAACAACTTCTTCTTCCATGTTACTTTCTTCTAAAGAACGTTTCTTACTCTTCTTCTCCTTTTTATTGTCTCTCTTTTTATCAGCTTTAGTTTCTTCTTTTTCATCTTCTGATGATTCATCTTGAGGAATTTCATATTGCTCTTTCCATTCTTCATTGGCAACATCTTTGATGTTAGTCTTTCTATCACCTCTATTCTTTCTTAATTCTTTTCTGCTCTTTTCTCTTTTTTGCTTTTTTTCAGTAGATTTTGAAGTAGACTTACTGTAAGCCACTTTATCAGTACTTAAATTCCAACCTTCAACTTCAAACAAAGCCATTGTTAGTGTCTATTATCTAAGTTCGTTTATTTTAGCTATTGTTACAACTTATTCTATAAAGATTTATGCTATTTATATGACTATTATCTTCTTAATCTAATATATATGTGATTTGATGAGATGAGATGAGATATCTAAAATTTTTCGATGCGTTCGTTCGGTATGATATTAAAATTATGAGAACTATTATAGTACTGTAAATTAATGATTGATGCCCTATTATCATTTATATCAATCCACCAACTTTTAATTAATTGAGGATATTGCTCCATGATATTTTTCATTGCTTCTTTAAACATTTTTAGAATAGTTTTCCTTGATAATTTTTCCAAATTTAATCGTTCTCTTATTTTGTCATGGTTAATAGTACCAGTAAAACATTGAAGTTTTATTAGTCCAATTAATCTATTATAACAGTAATCATATATCTTATGCAATTTGGAAATATCTACATTTTTGTCATTAAGATATTCGAATAATTCTAATTTTTTAATATTATCAAAAAGATTTCTTAATGTTTCAATTTTTAATTCTTCAATATTTGTATTTAATACATTTGGTTCGTTTTGGAATTTAAATCTATTCAACAGTTCAATAAACTTATTCAACTCTTTATAATTTTTAAGTTCTTTCAAATTAATGACATTATAGGGTTCTTCAAGTAGAATTTTCAAAAACTGTTGCTTTATTTGTTTTGGATCATTAAACGACACATCTATAGGATCTACTGAGTCTGTAGAGTCAACTTCATTCAATGCATTTAATTGGTCATGTAACTGTCTGTTTATACCATCCCAGTCATTCGAGTTTGGTTCTATGTCAATATCCAAAAATCCATTATCCTCTCTATACGGGCTTGCAATCTCTAACTCATCTTTTAAGATTTCTACTTGCAGAGTTTCAATATAATTTTGGCCATCATAACCATTTTCAAACGGAGTTTTTGTAAATACATTTTCATCAGTTTGTTCAATAAATATTGATTTTAAAAATGTGTCATCTATTACCCATGGTTTATTCAACAATTCTCTTTGCTTCATTGCAGAATCCCAATGATTGATCTCTCTTGTCAAACTATCTGAATACTCCAAATATGTTACATTAAACTCATCATAAAGTGTATTCATTGTACCGATAATTTGGAAACGGTCACCAACATGGGTGTTTAAAGTAATATTACAATTTAATAATATCTGTTTCGAACATTTACATGTCAAAAATAAGCCATTTTCATTCATTGAAGAGTCATCTATATTGAAAACAACAAACTCTTCACCTGCTATCCATTTTAATTTCCAACCTATAATAACACCTACTATACTAATTTTGTTCAAGGGATGATTATTCCAAAAAATGCTGGGCAATGTATTAATACGATCTTGATAGTAATGTCGCAGTATAACTTTAGTCTTTGACAAATGGTATAAAATATCTGCAGTTAACAAAGAAACATAAGATTTATTATAATAAATCCCATATTTCAGTAAATGTGGAACATAATATTCAATACCATTTTCTTTATAAGCTACATGGTCGTAGCTAACCATTACTCATAAGTGAGTGCAATGACGTCTCTTCAAAGTATAAAAACAACTGACACACACACACACACACACACACACACACACACACACAAGTACTATTTTCTCACTAATACAGACTTATCTCTTGTAATAAAATGTAATATAGTTTTTAAATCATCAATTCATTTATTTATTTACAATTTTTCAGTGCGCCTAGTAATTATTATGTCAAATTCACACTAAATTATCGCTATATTTGTAGTATTTGTTTGTATTACAAAATATCCAACTATTTTAAAATCAATATCTACTCAAATAAACACACAGATTAAATTGATTATTAATAATAGATCATTTTAACTTTAGCATTGATTGTATTACTTACTTTATCTCTTATTATATACTTTTTAAGCACCTTAAACATAATTAACGAAGCTTAATAGCACGAAATATTAGAATTTGAAAATTTCAACAACCTAATTGTTGATGTTAAGAGTTATAATTTGATTGTTTAAAAGGTCAATACCTTAAGTTATCAATTATTATTCTAGTGCCAATTATTCTGTGAACCTAACCAGATCACTGTTGCTCTTTAATATTTGTGCGAAAGGAACTATTGCAAGTACAAGCGAGAGTCTTTCCATTACTTATATTATTTGCTTAAGTAATATTCATTTTATTCGGTAAAAGAATTAGGTAACACAAATAAGTGATACATATTTCTTTGATTGAGTCAAGAAACACTTGGATCTGTTTTATTATTGATCGATCTTTCTGGTTTAGTAGCTATCTTTCATTCCATATAGGTCAATACCTTCCACATTGAAAAAAATGCTATCCATCGAACAGAGATATAATATTTGTCTTACTTCTGAAAAGCATCCTACTTGGACGCAGCTTGAACTGGCTAAATGGGCTTATAATGCATTCCATTTAAGTAAGGTTCCTTCTCAAGGTGCTATTTCTAGATTATTAGCTAAAAAGGAAGTTTATATGAATTGTAAAGAACATGAAAAAGGTGCTATTAGAATGAGAAATCCAGGAAATATTTTAGTACGACGTGTATTACAAGAATGGATTACTCAAAGTGTATGGAATGGTATTCCAATAACTATCCCAATTTTACAACAAACTGCTCAATCTATTTGGAATAGATTACCAGAAGAACACAGAGAAGATGACGGTTCATTTTCTCAAAAATGGATGGTCAATTGTCTATCAAAAATGGGGTTAAATATTCAAAAACTAGGAGAAGAAATGCCAAAAGTACCAAAAGTTTGGACTTTTGAAGAAAGGGATATTTTAAAAATGATATTCTCACAAATACCTTCAAAAGATATTTTCACAGTAGATGATACTTGTTTAGCGTACGATCTACCTTTAGATTACTCTCAATATGATATGAATGGAACTTCTGCAAATATTGATATTGCTACAGTAATGTTGTGTTCCAATTCAGATGGTTCAGAAAAATTGAATCCTTTGGTTATTGGTAAATATGATAGTTACATCAGTTTTAGAAATTATTTTCCAAATGAACCAACTGATAGAATATCTGAAGCATTATTAGGTCAAAAAATGGCTTTAAGATTTGATATTTCTTTCCATAGTAATCGTAAAGCATGGCTAACATCTTCTCTTTTCCATGATTGGTTAGTTAGCTGGGATAAAAGATTAGTAGCTGATAACAGAAGAATTTGGATTGTACTTGACAATTCTACATCTCATAGAGTGATCAATGTACGTTTACAAAACATCAATTTAGTATATACTTCATCAAGTTCCAAATTTTTACCATTTAACTGGGGTGTATTGGATGAATTTAAGACAAGGTACAGAATCCAACAATATAAAGCACTAATACATCTTCAAAACAAATTAGAAGAAACAACAAAAACAAAGGTAATGATGTCACCTGAACAAAGTAAATTGACTATGTCCAATGCTTTTAAATTTATTAGAGAAGCTTGGAATGATATTGAGACAGAAACGATTAAATCTAGTTGGAAAAGTTCTGGTATTCTACCAGTAAATATGAATCTTTTAACGGAAGACAGAAGCACAACCTATAGAAGAACATTGGCTCTTTTCTCTGAGTTGGAAGATTTATGTGATAAATATAATGTAGTAAGAAAATGGGATCATGATCTTCTGTTAAACTTGAACATTGAAACCAAAAATTCAAGTTTCTTGAGTATCGAGGAATTAGTAGACTGTTCAATTATTGAAAAATGTGAAAAGAATCCGGTAGGTACAGTTCCACAAAAGACCCCAGAAAATTTTTCATTTTCACCTAATGCTATTGATAATATTTCTACTTCAGACACACTACCTAACAACTTTAAGAAAGCAAGAATTACGAATCATAAAATTCCTAATACAATGAATTCCAACCAAATTGAAGTTGAATCTGTTAGTTATGATTTGGATTTGGATTTATTAGTTGGCAAGACTGCTTCCAATAGAGGACAATATAATGTAAGTAACCTTATCGATAAACCTACAATGTTCATACAAGGTGAGAAAAACTCTCCATTAATACAATTTTCGAAATCACCATCTATAAAAACTGAAGATGATTTAAATGATATTATTAACGCCCCTCTTCCATTACCTGTTCCAAACCAAGCCGGACTTTCTTCTTATGTATCCCCAGGCAATAACATGGATAATAACAATAATAATATAGAGGTAGCTTATCCAGGAGCATATCAGTCGTCCGTATTAGATGGTTCTACTCAAGATAGATTGTTTCCAAATTTTGGTATTCCTGATACGAACAAGGCTTTTCCTATGCAGCAGGCATTCCAAAATTCTCAAACTCCGTCACCCAAATATCAAGACATTGATTCCACTGAAGGTATCAATAATTCTTTATTGACGAATATTGATATCGCAAAATCTTTAGGAAGTATCTTAAAGAATGTTCTTGCAAATGAGTTGCATCTTTCTACACAAACTGTTGATGAAATTAAAGAAAAGTATGAGTCTGTCTTAACAACCATAAAGAAAACTAGAACACCACAAACTATTCAAAGAATTGAGCGTGAACAGGAATATGGTAAAATTCTTTCTCAAACTGAGGTATCAGCTCTTTTAAATGAGAACTCGATCTCTAATGGAAGTTTAAATGAAATCGATATACAGCCATTATCTGGAAGTGCCCAGAAATTCAGATTCTAAACATTCTAAATTTCTTTAAATTGTATTTAAAAATATAATCATTTTTAAACACAGAAGTAAATATACTGCATATGTTATATAATTTAAAAATATAACAATTATTTAAATTTATAAAACGTAATATCCTAATTTAATTATATAGATAAAAAATCTATTTATAAATCCATTAAATTACGACAATTCTCTATTATTGATCAATTTCATGCTAACAGTATCAAAAAAATTAGAAAATACGTCAACGTACATCAGTTCTGAAATTTGTTCCTTTTCTAATTTACCTGACTCTGCCATTTCAGTAACAGTATCAAAATATTCTGAATATGATTGAACAACAACTTCTTGAATAGCTTCCAGTAAATGTGTTACGATTTCTTCATCGTCGATAAAGTTTAATATTTGAGTGTAGATACGAGGCAAACGATCTTCAATACTATTTCTCAATTCCACTGTCTTTTTAATCAAATTTTCCGATTTTTCGTCTGTTACAATTTTAAATGTATCATTTATGATATCTCTTGCAGCAACCTCAGTGAAATTTTTAATAATGTTTCTTAATTCTTGCATTAACTCAAATCTGGCGTCTACCATATTATTAACCACCTTTGGAACTAGGTCTCTAGCAAATTCCAAAACACTTGAATCACCATTCTTGAACTTAGTACCAGCTCTAATTGAACTAAAAAATCCTTCCATAGCAGAAAAATCTAAGTAAGTCTCAGTAACAGTATATTCAATATTGAAGACTTGAATTTGTTGACGTAATAATAATAAATTCTTTAGATATGCAAGGTCCATATCCATTTTATTAGAACCACTATCAGTTGCGGTAGCTAAAACAACAGTATATGCCTTTTTCAAAGAAAGAATACAATCATGGACGATATGATGAGCCAAATCATCGAAAACAACTGAATTTACCATTTCAAAAATTTTGGATAGAATAGATAAAGCTTTTATTAATGGTGGGTAGTAGGATTTTAATGATCCTAATTTCGAAGACTCTTTATCTTTATTATCTCCATTATCATGAATACTTGGGCTGTCAGTGACATTTATCATATCTGTATTTTCAAAATATTCAAGATAGGCCCTCAAAACAGTATCATTTTCGATATCTAATGCTTTATTTTTATCAACAGATACACTTCTGTTGGTGATTATAAATGAATCGATAGTTGGAGTATACTGGACAATATTTTTCTCAACATATTGCTGAACTCTTAATATTAATCTTTGTTGAATTCTTTGAAGAATAGGTTGAAATATCTTATCAAATTGTACTTCCCTGAATTGTTTCAAATATTCTTCAGAACCTTCTTCAAATTCATAATATTGACTGAATATGGTGACAGAATTACATAGAACTGTAATATCAGTTTCTCTTAAAATTCTAGAACTACATTCGTCATATAATGGTTCACAAAGCTTTAATAGCCATTGATTACCTCTATATTTACAATATTCTTCAGGGAAAAATTGTATGAATAATTTATATTCATCAATACATAATTGAGAAAAATATGATCTACCATCTTGAATGAATTTAACTAGAGAACCATCAGTATTATTGCTATTAATTTCAGCTAAACGTGATCTTATAACAGGGTATAATAATCTTGAACGAACTTGGAAATAATGTTCAAAACAATCATTTAAGATAGAATTTAACTCATCATGATATCTCTTCAACGAAGTATTAGTAACCCTGCTAAGAATATCAATAATTTGTGAAGTATATTCTTCAGAAATCATTGAAAACTTATTGTATAATAATGCATCTCTAGAACCTGTACTTTCAACATTATTTAAATTTTTCAATTTATCAGAAACTTCAGTTGCTGTATTTTTCAATAAATTATTGTTTAAATAATTTGCAATCATATCACAACTTCTAATCAAACATTGCTTAAACTTAATTCTATAAGTTTCGGATTCTTTAAAATCAGGATGGGTTTCCAAAAATTGAATAGATTGTTCAATATTTAATAATAATGTTTTAAAAGAATCTTTTCTAACAATATTAGCAGATGATGAATGGTTCAATCTACGCATGATTGGATCTAAAGAGTCAAAATATTGTAAAAATTTTGGAATAGCATCATGTAATTGACTAACCTCAATGAATTTTTCATGTAGTTCATTAGTATTTTCAATAAATGATTCAGTACTATTAGAAATTATATCAAATTTATCAATAACATCCATTAATTGATCACTAACAGATTGTGTTTCCTTCAATACAACTTTATATTCTTCAATATTAGAATCTAATTGATCGATATAGTTAGTATATTTGGAATATCTTTCATTATTTTGTGAAGATTCTTGAATAGTAACATCTGATTTCTTTTCTTGAGATTGAATATTGGACTTCTCATCAGAAGAACCAACTGATACCTGCAATTGCTTCAGTTTGTCTAATAGAAATGAATCATCCAATAAGTTTGGTAACTTAATTCCATTACTGGAATCCACATGAGATGCAATATTTTGTACTAATGAATTCGGCATGACTTGTATTTACTGATACTAATTATTTTTATTGAAAACGAACTCTCTCAGCAATAGCCAACTAGTCCTCCTTGAAGATAAAACAATGTAACACCAGTTTGCAATTGTCTTTTATTCAATATTGCATGAATAAATTTAATAAATTTCAATGAAATTAGTTACATGTTCAAATAGTTTAGGCCAAAGCCGACCGTGAAATATTTATTATAGTAGTAATTATTTAGTGTGTATATAGGATAGTTTAAGATACTTTCCTCAAGTAATTAATGAATGGATGATAAATAGTATGAATAGGTAATCGATACAGTCCAGTAGTTAGTATATATTTACAAGCTCTCGTTAAACGATTTTCATTTTGGAGGTAAACCTAATTCTTTCCTGATTTGTAATTTTTCAGCTTCAATATCTATACCATATTCTTCATATAATTTTTTTTCTATTCTTAACCTTTTCTCCAATCTCTCTTTCTTCATCCTTGCTAGCTCAGCTTTGATCTCGTATGGTTCCTTAGGGATCTTGTTGGTTGTCTCTGGATCTGGCCAAAACCCAGGAACGTTTAATTTCTTATCAGTATCGGTACCAATATAGTACATGACACCAACAGGTGCTAGCAAACAGAAAGAAAACCTAAACACTTCTAATTGTGATCTACTGTACTTGAATGGAAATTTCATGGTTGTTTTTGTATATGCAACTATCAACAAGAGACAATATAATACATAAACACACTTATTTAACTGATAATTACATATTTAAATCTCAGTTCTTCAAGAAATGCTATGCCGTTAACTTTTTTGATGAAAAGCTTTTGATATTAAGAGCAAATTAATTATTAAACTGCCAATGGTTGGGTTGATATACATTCAAAAGCATGGGTGCAAGTCTCTAATTGATACCAATTGTGTCATTATAAGACTGCTGTTTGTAGATAATCTGTTTGGTTGATAGCGAGATACTAACAACTGTGTACATATATGTGTGTTTATATATCTTATTTAGAGGTTATTAGTTACACGAAAAACTGACTGAATGTGATACAATATAACAGTCAGTCAATTTCAGTGACAGTATGTATACATGTAGTCTTTATCTCAACATTTAATGACAGCTTAACTATAGTAAACCTTAATTAAAGGGTCTTTCTTACCTTTTTTGACAAAATTTGAAAAATTTTCTATCTCATCACTTCACATCACAGTGATTAATAATTTGATTGATATCAGTTTAGTTATACTATCGATTGAACAATATTTTAAGGCATATTTACTTGAATATTAGGAGTAATATATATACCCAGTCATTTGTATTATGGCCAATACCTTTAAGAAAGCTAAACTAAATTCTGATACTAAAATGGTTAAACAAATTTGTACACATTCTAATTCTTTCCATGCTGATGAAGCATTGGCTGTTTACATGTTAAGATTGTTACCTGAATACAAGGACGCCAAGGTTGTTAGATCTAGAGACCCAGCCCAATGGGAAGAAAGTGACATTGTTGTCGATGTCAGTGGCCAATATGATGGTACGAAATACTTTGACCATCATCAACGTGGTTTTGAAGAAACTTTCGACGATGCTCATAACACTAAATTGTCTAGTGCTGGTTTAGTTTTTAAGCATTTTGGTCGTGAAATTATCTCAAGTATCTTAAATGGTAATGAATCCATTAAGGAAAAGGAATTGGATATCTTATATACCAAAGTTTACAATAACTTCGTTGAAGCTATTGATGCGAATGATAACGGTATTAACGCTTTTGATGCTGACGAATTGAATGTTAAGCCAAAATTCATTGAAAAGGGTATCACTTTACCAGGTGTTATTTCTAACATGAATCCTGATTGGAATGATGATTCTTCTAATGAAAAATTTGATGAAAACTTTGCTATGGCTAGTAAATTCATTGGTGATATTTTCGTCAAATTAGTTAAAGGTTACGGTGAATCTTGGTTACCAGCTAAGTCTCTAGTCGAAAAAGCTGTTCAACAAAGATTCGATGTCGACCCAAGTGGTAAAATTATTTTATTCGAGCAGTTCTGTCCATGGAAGGAACATTTATATGCTGTTGAAAAAGAATTAAACATTGAAGGCTCCATTGAATTTGTTTTATTTGAAGATTCTGGTAAGACCTGGAGAATCTCTACTGTACCAGTCAGTTCCACTTCTTTCAGTTTCAGAAAGGGTTTACCAGAACCATTAAGAGGTTTAAGAGATGAAGAATTAAGTAAAAAGAGTGGTGTTCCAGGTTGTGTTTTCATCCATGCTGCTGGTTTCATCGGTGGTGCTAAAAGTAAGGAAGCTGTTTTACAATTAGCTAAAATGTCTTTATAGGTTTACTACCATTAATTGTAACAACTACCTTCAAAATAAATTTACTGACTATGAAATTTTTAATTCTTATTCTACATTTTTTAAAAAATTCCAATTCTAAAAACTAATTATTTATATAAAATATACATTCCAACATATTAATTATTATATTTATTTAACAATTAACCTCTATTATATACTGGTTTACAAATAATACATACTAAATAATCAAATTTATCTCATTAATATGCATTTAAACTGAACTTTAGTATATGAATATCAGAATTCCGAGCTGAAATATTTTAACGTTAAAGGAGGGAATATTAGTGATATGAATTTTTAATTAATACTTTGAATTGATAATCGTTACAAGCATACTAATATTGTGGGTGATTGATAATATACTAATGGATTCAACATCTGCTATTAATTTCTTTAAAGGACATCCTAGTTTTCGATTGCTTCCAAATGAGTCAATAATTAAAGCTACTAGTGAATTACTAACTGATGAAAAAAGATCATATGATGACGATCCAATAAATAGACATCCACTGACTTATGGTTCTAATGAAGGTGCAGAGTGGGTTCGTGAAACTATTTGTGATTTTAACAATGATAAAATTTTCAAATTCGATCCTAAATATAAGGGAAGAAGTGAAGCAGATTATCTAAATTTAACATCTGGTGCATCCTATGGTATTTTGAGTATTCTTCTACAGACTACTTTGCCGCATACTGGTTATACAAGGCAGGCTTTTATAATCACCCCAACATACTTTTTAATCAATGATTGCTTTATAGATGCAGGGTTTGGTAATAAGTTAACTGCAATTAGTGAAATTGGAAATGATTCAATAGATCTGGAGATGCTAGCAAACAAGTTAGAAGAATTTGAATCCAATCACAAAGATAAAATACATGAGGAACAATTTGAAATGATTAATAGCCCAGATCGTGTTCTTAAAAAGAAAATTTATAAATATGTGATATATTTGGTTCCTACCTATGCAAATCCAAGTGGTAATACATACAACTTAGAAACTAGAATGAAACTGATAGATTTGGCCAGAAAATATGACATGTTAATTATTTCAGATGATGTTTATGATATGTTAAATTACGATGAATATGTACCAGAAAATGCTCCATTACCTACACCTATTAAAAGATTGGTTTATCTTGATAGAGAAACAAATGATGATTCAAATAGTTTTGGTAACACTATTTCAAATGCTACATTTTCAAAAACCATTGCCCCTGGACTAAGATTTGGCTATCATGAAACTATAAATGATAATTTATGCAGGCAGTTATCTAGTGGTGGTGCTAATGTTTCTGGAGGGACGCCGTCTCAATTGAATTCTATGATTGTAGGTACTCTTTTGAAAAATGGAGATGCAGAAAAAGTCCTAAGAAATTTAATAAAGACATACAAAGAAAGATCTGATGCTATATATGATGCTATTACTAAATATATGCCCAAAGGTACACAAATGAGTAAAGCAAATGGTGGCTACTTTGTATGGTTAACGTTACCTACTGGTTTTAATGCTCATAAAATAGGAACATTAGCAGAGCAGCAAGAAGGTATAGTTTTGGCTAATGGATCATGCTTCGAAGTTGTAGGTAGTTTAAAATATTGGGGAAACAGTAGTTTTAGACTATCAATCAGTTTTCTTGAAGCTACTGAGATTACAAAAGGTATTGAACTTTTAGGGAAAGTATGTGATTTAAACAATAAATAATTATGCATTTTTAGTATTATATATAATATAGATTAGCCTTCGCTATCATAAACAATTTCATCTTGATCACCTTCATCTTCACTATCTGCAATTATATTTTCTAAATCCATATTTTTAGTAAAATCTGGAGTGGCTATTGGCAACAAAGAAGACGGTGAACTTGCATTATTAATGCTATTTTGAGATACGGGAGGAGATTGTTCACTTGGATATATATCTTGTTTTTTCCCTGCTGGGATAGAAGTAATTGATAGAGGTCTCTTTCTTTTAGTTACTTCAGGTATAACCCTTGAAGATATAAATTCTCCATCCTTATTACAATAAATTTTGACTAAAACTGTTGCTTTAGATGTATTTTGACTACTTCCTGCAGACATTCCAAAACTTGTATTTTTAGTCGTCGTATTAGCAGGGCTATTATCTTTATTGGTTATATTATCAGCTGTATTGTAAAGCACAGCGATTCTACACTTTTTAAATCTATTTCTCGATGACTTATTAATACCGTCTAATTTATTTTCCCATTCCCAAAATAATCCAATTCTATGTTTCATGAATACTTCCCATCTTGAGTCTCTTGTCCCGACACCTATATTGCTTACTAGTTCACTTTTCAATATTTGGACATTCTTTCGTACACCTATATTCTCTCCTGTACTTATTGAATTAGTGCTTGAACCAGTCGTTCTAACAAAAAAGTTACTACCATCTTCAACAACAGAAAAACCATCTTCTACAGGTGCGTTCATATTGAACTCTGTATTAAATGCAGTATTCATACATTCGTTTAATATTATTACAGTTGAACTATTAGAATGAATATATTTGGTGATTATTGTTAAAAGGAATATTAAATGTTTACATTTAAGGTCATGCATGTTTAGATCAGACTTAGTATCATCTGATCTCTTTAATATATTATTCAGATGGTCATTAATAATACCTGAAAGACCATCGATAATAATCAACCTATATGAGGTAGAATCTTTTTGTATCAGTAGTTTATTAAAGAATATTATTAATTCTGTGATCTTTGTTAATTGTATGTTAAATATTTGCTCACTTACCATAATCTCTTTATCTTTGAGCATATGAATTGGCATTGATTTATAGCTTTCAATCCAAAGCACTTTATCATCAACATTAGATTCATCTTGAACAAAATTAGATACTATTTGTAACCCAAGTTTAGTTTTCCCCACACCTGGAGGTCCATATATTTCATATATTGATCTACTTTGAAATCCATCATCTAGACATGAGTCAAGCTCATCGATACCACTTTTAATAGAGGAAACCTTACTAGAAATCAATTGTGATAATGATATCCCAAATGACATGTTGTATAGCTGCTTTGCAAGTCTTCTCAGTTGTTTATTTATTACATCTCATCTCATCTCATCTCAAATAATTTAATAATTTCAAATAATTTAATATGAGGAAAATACGCGTAATGGATTAATTTATTATTATTAGCTATATATTGTCTTCGTAGTATGGTTTTAATTAACTATTTATTTATTTATAAGTACAATGTTACAAGTGATATGTCGGTGACAATTAGATATAAAGAATATTATGTGTAGGGTTGATTCAGATTATATCAATTAATTTTACTGAAAATTTTGTACCTGGCTATGCAATTTCAAAAAATACAATTTATATGCAGATATTTTAGTTATTTTGAATTATTTTTGTTATTATTATTTTTTTAACTGTTCATTATTACAGGTCTATAAGAAATAGTCCATCTGTGTTTTCTTTGTGGGTATTATAGCATTACCAACACCATCTTGAGCTTGAACAGCTTCGAAAATAGTATAATTTCTTGTTAAATCATCTTCAATTCTTAATACAGCAGCTACATTACCACATCTATAACAATAATTTGGAGCAGACCAGACTGTTACTAGACCACCATTAAACATTTCTTTATAACCTTCCATTACCAATTGATGAGCTCTCGTTATTAATTCTAAATCATTTGTTTGTAAAAATTTATTAACTTCATTTTCTCCAAATAAGAAACCTGCACCTCTTGGAGATAGAGACCAAGTATCAACTTCGTCAGGATCGCTCCATAATAAATCACACATAGCACCTTCATGTGGTACTTCTTGCTTTCTATCAATAGCTCTAATTTCATCAATTGTATTAACATCAGGTGATAACCCACCATGTACACAAAAGATCTTATTATTAATAATAGCACCAAGTGAAAGATAATCAAATACTTCACAACAATATCTCCAAACGTTACTATTACCATATTTTCTTATAATTTCATCATAAAACCCGTAAACTTTTGTAATTTGTCTTGTTTCATGATTACCTCTAATCAAACTAATTCTATCAGGGTACCTTAATTTATAACATAACAATAATAAAAATGATTCTAAAGAATAAAACCCTCTATCAACAAAATCACCTAAGAAAACATATCTACTTTTTTCAATACCTCCACTCTTATCAAATAATGTTAATAAATCATGTAATTGACCATGAATATCACCACATATAGTTACAGGTGTATCAACATGTGTAACATTAGCTTCATTGATCAACAAAGACTGTGCTTTCAGACAAAGAGAATATACAGTATCCTCTGATATATGTTTCCCCTGCCTTAACAAAGAGATAGTTTTATCTAAATTCATATTTTCAATTCAGGAATAATTAATTTTCTTTTATTTTCTTCTTAAGAGAACTTCCTGAAAAATGGCAATCTTTTCCTAATTCAAATTCAATATCAAATTCCTTGACTCCTATAAATTTGTCACAAGGTACATATATATCCCTATACAAAGCCTTTATTACTTAAATTTAATGGTCATCAAATAATAAACAATAACTTTAATGGGCATCTCATTACTAAAATTTTTCAGTTTGCTTAATTTAATGCTTACGCGTTGAAAAATTCAATATTGGAAGGCAATTTACAGTGTGTGGATAAAGATAATAGTGTTGTTGAATCTTGTTACTATTGATACCATTGAGTTCTGCTATATTCAAAATAAAAAGGGAGGAATGTGAAACGTTGCTTTCCCTAGGAATTTTTCCTTTTTGTTTTAACTGTAATACAACTATCTATATCTCATGAATGAATTTTTAAACTTTTTAACTTCTAACTTTTTATTTTTTAATTATGTATATACGTATTTATATTTATTTATTTGACCCATGGTTACATCTTTCTGAATTCACTCAATACCGGATATATAGCTTCAAAAGCTTGATAAATTTCTTCTCTTTGTTTAGCACCAGTAAGAACGATCTTACCAGAAACGAAAATTAACAAAACAATCTTTGGTTTAACCATTCTATAAATCAAACCTGGGAATAATTCTGGTTCATAAGAGGAGAAAGTACCATGACTGAATGCTAAACCTTCTAAACGGATTGGGAATTTAACGTCACAAGAACCGACGATATTTTGAATTTTAAAATCTGTAAATTTAGCAGCAAACCCAATTTTTTGAATAATTCTAGCATATTTTCTACTAGCTAATTTAGAATCATCTTCACTTTTAGCACCAGTGACAACCATCTTACCAGAGGCAAAAATCAAAGCAGTAGTTTTTGGTTCTCTAATACGCATAATAACAGCAGCAAAACGTTTTGGGTTATATTCAGCATTACGAGCATGTAAGGCAACAGTCTTTAAATCCAAACGACAACCTAAATTTACGGTCGCCACAATATTTTGTAATGTAGGCACGATACCAGTAGTGGCATCTTCATCTTCCTTTTCCAATTCATCATCATTTTCCAATTTAGTTTCTGATTTAACTACACTAGATTCATTATCATCTTGTTTGGTAACACCATTCTTATCTTGGTTTTCCCACACTTGTCTAGTGTTTGGATCAAAAATAATCTTATTAGCTTCTTGGAATTCCTTTAAACGTTCTTCTTCAGCCATTTTATTAATTATAATTATTTGTTTATTTTTTTTATTATCTTTCAAAAATCAATCAATTTTAAATGGTGGAGCTCGAGGGAAACGTCAATAATCACTTATAACAAATCAACAACTGAAAAATACAATTAATTCTTACTGCTTAGTAGCCCAATACCTTGAATTAAACACATTTTAAATGATTAATTCATCATAATTTCCCATTTTTTAAATATTGAAACTTTAATATTTCTTCATTGGAAAAATTATGCCATTAAGCTCATCGGTCACTGTAGACGACAGCATTAAAATTATTGAATTTGGCGTATTTAATGGTAAATGGTTAATATTAATGATATAAATTACACCAAAATATGATTGCAATAGTCGGTGGTAGGGACTATTATTGACATTGTGTTTGTGATCTGTTGACAGTGACTATTGAGTCATGGAAGGTACTTTGTCTATGGAAGTGAGTTTCCATCAAATGGGGTCAAAATTGAAACCTGAAGTTTTATATGGATTAGCTCAAGAATATTTAAATCATTCTTACTCAGTGTCATCAAAAGTTACTAATGAGGCACAATTACAACAATATTACAAGATGATCCATATGGCAATTTGTTGCTTGCAAAATCTTAAAAATAGTTATCAATTAAGTTTGGAACAAGATTCCAAAATTACATTAGAATTAGTGACAATTTTATTGAATGAAACTCATAATTTTGAATTAGCAGAAAATTATTTATCAAGTTTAAAGGAAAGAATGAAGAATCATCAATTAGGTTTTTTAAAGGAGAAAATGCATTGTGAATTTTTATCACTTTATGAATTACCAAGACGGAGAAATTCAAATTATTATTATAAAATGGCATTACGTAGTTGTGACACATTTATTGAATATTTAGAAACTTTACAAAGAACAGATGGTATACAAAATATTTGGTTACCATTATTTAAATATGTTAACATTTGGTTAAGTATTCAATTAGAGAAACATATTACAGTACGAACAAAATTCCATGATCTTTCAATATCATCATTCGATGAGCAAAATAATTCACAATGGGAATCATTTATTTTACTGTCTTACACTAACTATATTTTAGATCGGAGATATATTATCCCAGAATATATCACTCAAAGGTTGGAATCTATTGATTGGAAATCAGTAGGTCCAAAATTACATGCATGGAAATTAATCATTGATTTATTGATTCAAATATATAAAGATGAAAATATTACAAATAAATTAAATGAATTTAAACAATTTTTTTCAGAAAATAAAGAATTATTAGATGATGATACAAATTGTTTAATTAAATTTAATTCTGAATTTTCATTCGAAATAAGTTTACCATCAGTTTTCAATTACACTGATATTAAAAATATTTTACTATTATTTCAAAGTATTAGTTATTTGGTTAATTGTTATGATAAAAAAGCAAATTTCTCAACAAAATTTCTACCAAAAGTTAAAAACACTACTAATAAATTATTGAAATCAATGAATTCATCAACATCAAAAAATTCATTAAGTTATTGGGACTCTAAAATATCTTGGTATGATTCTATTTTCAAAGTATGTCAATTTTACCAATCTTGGGAATCTTTAATTCTAAAAGGACAAGTAAATACACTAGAAAGTATTAATGATAAAACACAATTGCAACCATCTTTTGCAGATTATTCAACATTGTTAATCGCTTATTCAAGTCAATTGCAATCACAACCAAAATTAGAATCATTAATTGCATATCATGAAATAATCCATTCTAAAACATCATCTAGTGAACTTAAAATGATTTCACTATTGAATTCTTATTCAATTAGGATGACAATCAATGAAAATAGTTCAGAATATAATAATGATCTATTAGACCAGAACTGTATTTGGGAACAAATTGAAAAGGTACTTAATGAATCAGACTTAATCCAGAACCCAATATGGGATTGTACGATTACTATTCTATGGATCATAGCTCATTTTAAACCTTTTACACCTTCACCCCTACCGTGTACTGATGAAATTAGTGCAACTTATATGGAAAAACTGAGATTATATTATAACTCCAATAAAATTGGAGGCTTGACTGCAGAAACAATAAAATCATTAGAAGATAAAAACGAATACTTCAAGTTAAAGAAAGGTTTACTACTACAACTCACTTTAAATTATCTGGGGGGTAGACTTTTTGAACATGATTTGGATACTATCTGCAAAGTATCAGAATTATGTTTCCAGGTATCAAAACAACAAGAGATGTTAAATATTCAATATGTTATGGGACTTTGGCATTTGATAAATTGTACATCAGCAATGAAGACAAAAGATGTTATTATTACGAAAGCGAAGTTAGAAAGCCTTGTCAGAGATATCTTACATAAAAAGGAAGATAATCAATTGGTATAAAATTAAATAATGAACACACAGGTAGCATAAAGAGAATAATTATTATATAGCTAGAATTAATTGCATAAATTTAACATAATATTTATTATTTATTTATCAAAATGTTCGATGAAAGTATCATAGTATATACATATATATACATTAAGGGAAAATATTAATTTCAAAATTAATGCTTAGAGTTTGGTTGAGATGCAGTCTTTTTCATGGCATATGCAACAGTGGCTTGTTCAGACTTAATACTACGTTCACTATTTTTAACATGGCCTCTAGTATCTAGATCAACAGTACCTGCACTTTGGAACAAATTAACATTACCAATCAATAAACCTAGGGTATCCAAAACTTGTTGAGGGTCAGTTAAATGAGCTTTTGCAACAGTTTGTTTAGAAGCTGTGCCAACAGTGACTGGATAAAAACCAAAGTTTCCCCATTGATTAGCTTTTTCTGGGAAAGACTTCGCCCAACTACTTTCGATCTCATTTAATTGTCTGAACATATCTTCGTCAGTAAAATCATCACCTAAACATAAAGCAAAATCAGGCATTTCCTCAATTGGTAACTGAGTTTGAGCACCTTTCAGAAGATCTTGAGGGGTACCATGTTGATGCCAGACTAATCTCTTCACAATTTCACCCTTATTAACGAATTTAGGACGAACTTCAACATTGGCTTTACCTTCCATAACTTCTAAATCATATCCATCAGTAAACTTCAATAATTCATCTCTTAAAGCCTTAGAATTATATTCACCTAATTCAGGTACTGCACGTCTATAATGCCAAGTCAATGCAACTTTTTTACGTTCAATAAATGAACCTGGGGTACGATCAGTAAATTCTTCCATGGTTTCAGAAACTTGTTTTTGCCAAGACATATCGTATTCTTCAGTCAAATTAACCCAATCATCACTAGAAATATCTTTAATAAAACAACCATGTTCAGCACTCAAACCTAAAGTGTTCAATCTACTACCTAACCATTTATTCAGGAATTGTTGATCACGACCAGAAATAATCCAAATTTGATTTTTTGGATCTTCAGCTAATTTATCTAAAATAGAATATAATCTGGCTGATGGGATTGCGGCAGCAGGATCTTGAACAATAGGAGTTAAAGTACCATCGTAATCAAATAAAAATAAACGACGTTTTGCTTTCTTATAGTTTTCTAATAAAATTGGCCTATTTAATGCAGGGGTCATTTTTCTTTCAGAATTTGGATTATTTGCAAAATCATTAATAATTCTTTGAAATGATGATAAAAATTTATTAGTCCAATCTTGGATAGAAGGAACTTCACTCCATACTTTCTTTTCTAGCTCTGATTTTTCTTCCTTTGACAATTGTAATGTCTTTTTGATAGATCTTGCTACAGCTACAGAATCCCATGGATTAACAATAATAGCATTTTTTAATACAGTACTACTACCAGAAAATTCACTTAAAATTAATGGATCCCCATAACATTTAAATAAAGATTCATTTGATTTTAATGTAACATATTCAAAAGATGTAGTATTGATACCATCTCTTACTGTAGTAACTAAACATAAATCAGCAGCTCTTAGTAATGAAAGATAAACATCATTTGGAATTCTCATAAAATAATGTTGAACAGGTGAGAAATTCAAAGTACCATATTGTGAATTGATAGAATTAACAAGTTCATTTACTTGTTGTTCTAATTTCAATAATGATGGAGAATTTCTATTATTATTAGTTGGACTACTAACTTGAATTAAGACTACTTTATCACTCCATTCTGGATACATTGCCAAAAAAGTTTCAAAAGCTCTTAATCTTTGAATAATACCACTAACATCATTTAAACGATCTCTGCCAAAAATAATCTTTTTATCTTGATAAGCTTGTTTAATTGCTAAAACTTTTGAATCAATATTTTTAGTAAATGCATCTTTTAAGAATTTTTCTGTATCTATACCAATTGGTAAAGAATCAACAATAATATCACCACCATAAACAGAAATTTGATATTGATCAATATTAAATTCATTTTTTGATTTTTTTGAAGTTGAATCTAATAATCTTTTACAACTTGAAACAAAATGTCTTGAAAACCCATCATTTTGGAAAGAAATTCTATTTGCACCAACTAAACCATCTAAAATTTGTTTTCTACGAGGTAAACATCTAAAATATTCATTTGATGGCCAAGGAGTATGATGGAAATAAGCAATCTTCAAAACATCATCACCTTCACTATTTTTACATTTATCATTCAATTGCATTTTCAATAATTGTGGTAATAATAATAAATAGTAATCATGAACCCAAATAATATCACCAGGTTTATAAATTTTACTAACTTCCATTGCATAAGCTTCATTAAATCTAACATAATCATACCACCAAGAAGTTTCTTGCTCCCCCTCAGAACTTTGTTTTAAGATATAATGGAAAGTTGGCCAAATAATATTTTCAGCATATCTTCTCCATCTACTTTGATCTCTTCTTAAAAGCCAAACAGGATGAGTATTTGAAATTTTTAAATTAATATTATTTTTATCACTTGAATAATCTTCTAATGCTTTACCCAATTTCCCCAATTGAGTTTTAGTTAAATATAATGGATCATCTTCATTATCTGAATGATTACCAATTTTTGTATTTTCAATAAAATCTTGTGGATTTACAACATCATTTCCATCATCAATTGCACTTTCACCATCTTCATTTTTATCTTTATTTAAGAAACTTGGCACTGGATTAGCATTGTTTTCTCTTGTAATTTCACCTGTCCACCCAACAATATGTTGTTCATAATCTTCATTATCATTTAAATATTGGAATGATGCATATAATGCACTATTTGTTTGTAAAGGTTTAATTTTCCAATCATCGTCATTTTCAGTCAATTGAATGCTGTAAGGCAATTGACCAACACAGTTAATGATTCTTTGCTTCTTCCCCATAGTCAATCTACTCGTTGATACTCTTTATGAAACTTTCAATACATCTATTAAATACACTAAGTTTACACATTGTATTTATACCATTTTAAATCTATAAAAACAGGGGAATTAAAATTTTTTAACCCCTTGCAACGTTACCCGCACCAGTCGCATCTTACTCACGTGCCACCCTTTCTGCTTCTCTTTTTAAGAGAAGTGACACTAATACAACTACTCATCACTATCCACCACTGCTCACATCTATACCACAACTATATCAATTCCCTCTTTCTGGTTTACTTCTCTTAAAAAGAGAAGCAGAAAGGTAAATGCAGGATATTATATTATTTTATACAGATACATATTACCAAATTTCGAATACTCTATTTAGCAGTAAATAAAATTTTGCCAGGACATCCTGTTGAGAAGGAGACTCTGATGAATTTTTATTATTATTTAGTAATTGTGGTTGGTCTAGAATCAATGGCTTAGAATTTAATAAACCTTGATTAATTTGTGAAATACATTGTAAATTGGAATGTATCCTCTTCAAATACTGTGAAGATATATTTTGTAATTGTTCAGGTAAATTATTTATTGTTACAGTACTATTATTTGTCATCGATAGTAATCTTGATAACAAGATACTATTAATATGTAGTAATAATTCTATCTTGTATTGTATTTGCTCATCCACGGAAGTGTCCACCAACGGCAGTTCCACATTGCTACTACCATTACCAGTTGCCCTATTCATTTTGCTCACAGTACAGTAATGCCAGCACTCCTCTTTCCAGTACTATTATCACTATATTATCAATTTTAAATTGTTTAATTATACGTTTTTTCGCTATTTTGTTAAATTTTGAAAAACCACAAAATCATTAGTTCCATTACCCGGCCACACCCGGTTACCCCGCCACAGCCAGTTACCCTTTCCGCTTTGCATTACCCTCCCCCACACAAATTGTTGTATTTGCTAACGATTACTGTAATAGAGAAACAACGATCCATCACCGTACGATTTATCATGCAACACACCATACTCATACTACCTGGGTGATGTCCAAAGTGTAATTTATGCCGCCATTTCCCCCGTGGAAGTGTCCGGGATCCATTATTCCCGGAACAGAAGTCCCCAGACAAACAGAAGGACAGTCCCAGAAAAAAGGAAAGTCTGCTGCTGCGGTTTCTCGCAGCAGCACCAGCAGCAGCCACCACCGCACGACGGAAAAAGAAAAAACCACGCCACACACAGTCCTGCGCGCAACCCTCCCCCCCAAGAAAAAAGACCGCCCCCGCGTGCATCTCTCTGCGCAAAGCAAAACAGACTAATTCCAATTCCCATTCCCTGATAAACCCACACAGTTCATTCTTCCTGTTTGCTCTGCCCTCGGCGCACGCTACGCCTGTTTCTCACTGTCTCATACACATATGCATATGCTTACCATTCCATTCTCTCCATATGAATATTGCTTAGCAAATAGTGCATATTATATCGCGTTCTTCTTAATTCTCATCACCAAAATTTAAATTTTTTCAAAGTTGTTTTTCATTCATTTTTTTTCATTAAAACACTATAACGATAATGTAATATCAATTATTTTGCTATATGCAATTAATATAATCTTTTTAATCATTGATTGCTATATATATATATATATATATGTATATATGTCTGTATGTCTATATATTGTTTGTAATTGTTCTCTCTATAATACAATCATAAAAGAGTGTTGGTAAAATATCTTTATATTAGTCAATTAAAATTAATATATTATATTATACTATATCATATCATATCATCATATCATATCATCATATCATATCATCATATCATGAATTTTTTCGTTGATTCTGTTATAAGGTTATATAAAGGTTTCTTTAATAAAAGAAATTTAATAACTTTACCAATAAATTTTTTAATTAATTTTTCATTGATTTTCACATGGTTATTCATTTTTAAACATGCTGGTATGATACCAATTGATATTAGACCAAAAATTCATAGTAAAATTGCATTTTATGGTGATTTATTCATTTTTGGTGATTATTGGAATGAATTTAAAAATCAAAATTTAAATTTTACAAATAATTTAATAACATTCGTTTCATCAGTTTTATTTTTAATTGTTTTATTAATTTTATTACCATTATATTTATGGTATTACATTTATTATATTAAAAAAATTAATTATAATTTTTTCGATTGGTATGATCATTCATTATTTGGTATTAATAAAAATTCATTTAACCCAAAATCAATTAGACCATTTTTATTACCATTTTTCTTACCATTATTTACATTCATTGTATTAAATTTTGATCATTCATTCGCAAATCAATATGAAGAAAATTTTACAAAATTTAAAGATATTTTAGCTTGGACATTTTATGTTATATTACATGTTACTGCTCCAATTTTAACAGCTATTTATTTATACGTTTTCCATGCTCCTGGTACTTTAAAATGTTTTGCTTTTGCATTAGGTTTACAAAATATTACAGGTGTTTTCACTCATTTATTATTACCAATGGCTCCTCCTTGGTTTACTCATTTATACGGTATTAATGATACAGAGCATGTAAATTACACTCAAGAAGGTTATGCTGCTGGTTTAACTCGTGTTGATAACCATTTAGGTACTCATATGAATACAAACGGATTCCATTTATCACCAATTGTATTTGGTGCAGTTCCATCAATTCATTCCGCTATTGCATTCCAATGTTTCTTATTCTTGGTGTTGAGATCCACTTCTTTGAAACATAGATTTGCAAGTTCCGCCATTTACAATAGATTATTTAATAGTGAAACTTTACAAAATGATAACGATATTGTTGATAGTAACAGTACTATTGTTATTAATGATAATGCAAATAGTAATGAAAATGGTAATGAAGTTGAAAATTTTGAAATTAATGATGAAGAATTTAATCAAACGAGTGTTATTGATTTAGAACAAACACCAATAGAAAATGATTCAGTATCAACTTTATCAACAATTTCAACAACTGTTAGTAACGATAATGAATTTTCTAAAATTAACAATAATTTTATTACATATTATGTGGAAGATATTTCAGTTAGTGGGAAATGGTATTTTACAATTATAAATATGTTATCATTACCAAAATTATTTGCATTTATTTTCATTACAGTTCAATGGTGGGCTACAATGTACTTAGACCATCATTATAGATTTGATTTATTTATTGGTATGATGTATTCCTTAACCAGTTACTTAATTATCAATGCAACAATATTACAACCAAAGGTTATGAAAACTTGGATGGATATTAGATTAGGCTATACAATTGATGAACATAATGAAGGTAGAACATTAGGTATGAGAGTCTTCCAAGGTACTAAATACGAATGGTTCTTTGATCCCTTAGCATAAATTGAATTACCCCTTACGAGGAAAGGTGATTTATTAAAAGAAATGAATAAAAAAAACCCCTAGCATATAAATACATTTATATATAATAATATAGAGAGATTTTGTAATATAGTAAAAATAAATTAAATTGAAACCCGATATATTCAAGTAATCATATCTACCAAATTTCCAAACTCATTTACCAGTTATCAGCCATATCAACCAACACCTTATCTAATCTAATCTCATCTCATCTCATCACTTAAAATTAAAGTTTCAGTGATGATAGGATTTGTTGTATATGTATGCCTTTTTTTCACTCTATATCATTGCACCACACGCTATAAACCATTGACGCGATAGAAGAACACCCAAATATTTTCTTAAAAATGTTGCAACGACACAGAGTTTATACTATAGGGTGTCAACAGCACCATTTCTACTAATTTACTGTGCATCTTACAAGTATTGACTCTGCAAAGACCACTCAGTTTGCAAGAAGATACTGTTAATGTGCACTCTTTGCGAAACTGACAGCATTTCTCTCTTGTCAAAAGGTGTAGCAGTGGGAGGGAACGATTCTAACCTATAACAAGAGTTAGTTTCATTAAGTTTACAACGTGTACACTGGATGGGACTAACCTTGTTGATTAATGATATATAATCTATTATTGGTAAATTAGGGTGTGCTTCTCTATCGTAATTCATGTTGTGGTCATAGTACCTTAAAATACCGTATTTGACAATTGGTTGTCTGCATCTCGGTGTTGTTTTTTCAACCAGTTACATCCATTTCCAAGGTACATTATATCATGTTCTAATGCATTTCTTTGCATCAAGAAGGCAGATACTGATTGTTTTGAGAAACGATACGAATTATATCGATATAATTAATTTTTTTAACACCCTTTTCTTATCACTTATACATTGATTTATTAATTGTTCAATGGTTTCAATACATTTAATTATAGTCAGAGTGACTGACTAGTCTCTTGGCTGTAGTGTTTTTTTTGCTCAACAGTTCAGAAATATATATAAGGAAGTGATTGAGCAATTATACTCTCTTGTGTTATGTACTCATGTCTGATTAATTTGTTCTTTGATGATTTAATTAAGATAAAGAAAACAATATATTTACTCAATAATGGCTAACAAAGTCTTCAACGTTGCTGTTTTCTTTGTTGTCTTTAGAGAATGTTTAGAAGCGGTCATTGTCATCTCTGTTTTATTATCTTTCTTGAAACAAGCTATTGGTCCAAAAGATCCTGTCTTGTATAAGAAATTGGTTACTCAAGTCTGGGTAGGTGTCGCTGCTGGGTTCATTATTTGTTTAGCGATTGGTGGTGGTTTCGTTGGTGCTTATTATCGTTACCAAAATGATATCTTTGGTAATGCAGAAGACTTATGGGAAGGTATTTTCTGTTTGGTTGCCACTTTAATGATTTCTATGATGGGTATTCCAATGTTAAGAATGAATAAAATGCAAGCTAAATGGAGAATTAAAATTGCAAGATCTTTAATTGAGGTCCCAAAGAGAAAGAGAGATTATTTCAAAATTGGGTTCCTTGCTAGAAGATATGCTATGTTTATTTTACCATTTATTACTGTCTTGAGAGAAGGTTTAGAAGCTGTCGTTTTTGTTGCAGGTGCAGGTATCACTACTACAGGTTCCAGTGCAACAGCTTATCCATTACCTGTCGTCGTTGGGTTAATTGCTGGTGGTGCAGTTGGTTGGTTATTGTATTATGGTGCTTCTCGTTCTTCTTTACAAGTTTTCTTAGTTATCTCTACTGGTATCTTATATTTAATCTCTGCAGGTTTATTTTCAAGAGGTGCTTGGTATTTTGAAAACTATAGATTTAATAGAGCTACAGGTGGTGATGCATCAGAATCCGGTGATGGTAATGGTTCTTACAACATTAAAAAAGCAGTTTATCATATTAACTGTTGTAATCCTGAATTAGACAATGGTTGGGATATTTTTAATGCTTTATTAGGTTGGCAAAATACTGGTTATCTATCTTCAATTTTATGTTATAACATTTATTGGTTAACATTAATTATCGTTTTATCATTAATGATTTTTGAAGAAAAACGAGGTCATTTACCATTTTGCACTAATTTACAATTGAAACACTTAAATCCAAGTTACTGGTTGAAAAATAAAAAGGCTCAAGAATTAACAGATGAGCAGCAAAGGGAATTATTAAATAAATTTGAAAATTTGAATTTTGATGAACATGGTGAAATTATTACTGAACCAGTGGAAAATGAAAATCAACAAGATGAATCAAATAGTAAAGGTGATCTCAAAGAAACTTCAAATAGTAATGGTTCTTCTAGTAGTGACAATGAATTAGAAACTTCAAATTCAAACAAATCAGAATTAAAAATTCAAACAAACCAAATACATGCTTAATTTATAATTAATTTTTAGTTCCTAATATATATATATTAACAATCAAAAATACTACTATATACTCTTATTGATAAAAAAAATTGTATAAATTACATTACTGTCACTTGTATGTTACTAAATGATCAAGCAAAACAAAAAAAGTTTGAAGGATGCGAGGTTCGAACTCGCGCGGACACCTCCAACAGATCTTAAGTCTGCCGCCTTAGACCACTCGGCCAACCCTCCAGTTTTTTATAGAAACAAAAAAAATACTTTTTGTGTTATTATGTGTTTAATAAATTTGATAATAATTAATATAATTAATATTGAGTTAATGCCATTATAAAGTGTGGAGAATCTAAGGTTAGTTTATCCACAAATGCTTCATTTAAAGCATTGATACTGTTTTCAGTTTCATTTAAGTTTACGGACATTTTTAAGTGTGATACTCGATCGATTATTTTATATAAAATACATAAAATAAATAATATATAAAAAATGATAAACCTTACTCTGTAAGATGTACCATATTTATATCACTAATTTATTGGGTGTTTAAACAACTAGATGCATACGTGTTCATTTCTAAAAAACATCATCTGTTTGATTCAGCTGATATGCTTAGACCACTAAGAACACCATCTAGAACAGCGTCCTTTTCTGTGGTAAAGATATAGCTTTATTGCCGTATGAATATTGTGTATTAAATCTCAATATTCTGACATAAAGTTGTAAGAATCTTTTGGTTTGATATCAACAAAACCTTTTAGTTGTTCTTCTATAGCTAGTGACTAATGAAATATGAATAATCTGCGGCAAATACTGCAATAACTTGAGTTATCCTTTTTTAATTTAAAGTTCATAATTCTTCTCGACTATTCTTGAATTTCCCCTCCCATCAACAGATTTCTTCTTTACTTAACATACTGTATCTGTTAGATCACTCTCTGGTGAGTCATTGCTCTTGTTGCCACACTATTAACTACAGGAAAGTTAACGATACTTGCCTGTTCATCGCTAGAACCTTCTACCATGTGACTAATGTCATGAAATACAAAAATTAAAATTTAATTTAATTTGAAAATAAGTGTTTAAGGTGGCAATCTAGTTAATTAATATGTATTAGTGGGTAATAAATAAAGACTATACAAGTCATATATAAAGAGACTATACTGTTGATCATTGTTTGGACAATTGATTTCCATTGATAAAAGTACAGTATACGGATAAAAAGGATTTTGCAAAGATGGCTTCCACTTTACCATTGCATATGTACATTAGACCACTAATTATTGAAGATGCATCTCAAGCTTGTAAATTAGAGACAGAAGGTTTCCCAGAAAATGAACGTGCCTCTTTAGAGACAATCCAATTCCGTTTGACTGCTTGTCCTGAATTATGTTCTGGTTTGTTCATCAGAGATTTTGAAGGTAAAGAATTAAAATCTGAAACATTAATTGGTCATATTCTAGGTACTAAAATTCCAAAATCTGCTAATAATTCTCATTTTGTTACATTAGAAAGTATGAAAAACGTTCATTCTGAATCTAGTGATTCGATTGCTATTCATTCTTTAGTAATTTCTCCAGAATATCAAAAGAAAAATTTAGCAACTTTATTATTAACTGACTATATTCAAAAAATGAGTAATCAAGAAATTGGTGCTAGAATTGTTATCATTGCTCATGAACAATTAGTACCATTCTATGAACGTGTAGGTTTCGAAGCTTCAGGTGAAAACAAAGAAGTTCTAAAAGATTCATCTTTTGCTAGTACTAAATGGATCGATATGGTTAAAGAATTAGTCAAAGAAGAATACGATAATTAAAAGTAAAACTATATATATATATATATATAAATGACTATTTTATTCCTTAATAATATTTCCAATGAATATACATTTATTTATTGTTTAAACACAATATTACTAAATTTACAACTGTAATTAAAACTTTCTTTCAATTGAAGTATCATTATCTTTTAGTAATTACAATTAGTTCTTAATTATCAATTTTTCAATCAAAATATAAATATTTTTTTTTTCAAAATAAAATCATCAGTATTTACCCAAAACACTCAATTTCTCACAAGAATCTTTAAAACTTTAACATAGATTGAGCCCATATCTTAGAGAGTAGCTCCAATGTTAATAACAGTCCATACCACTAAATAATCCAGCCAAATACACTATAATTCTTATTGCTCAACCCCATGTGACTGTAATAAAATCTGAATATTGAATCAGCTCCCCGCTGTTAGATCAAAATTCAAATATCAGACCTTTTTAGTAATATAAATTAACGAATATGATGATGAGCTTCATGTTAATAGTTTTTGTTATATGTGACTAATAGTGTAGCCATTTGATAGAATATTAAACGATAATTAGTGTAGTTTAGAACTAATTGTCAAAAGAGTTTTCATTTCCTGATTTGAAATGGTAGAAGTTGATTCTCGAAAAACTTTACATTATGACCCTATTTCAAGGTTGTCTGGAATAGCTGATAAATTCATTTCACAAGACGATAAGACACCAAATATGAAGGCATCCCTTCAAGAATGTATAGATACATTAGCAAATTATCAAGATGAGTGCAAAAAATTAAAGAAATTATCTGGTACTACTAATTCAAGTGAAATTTATTCAATTTATGAATCTGCTTATATTTATTATAAAATTATACATATTATCGTATTGAATAGAATTCCACATTTATCTCAATTTGAATCTGCCAAGAGTGAGAATGCAACAAAAAAGGAAAAGGAATTAATACAGATTTATAACATGTTAGTTAAAACTCTTTTAAGTGATGATAAAATTGCACATATTAAAAATTATATTAGATCCAATTATTCAGAAAAGAAAACTGAAAAACCAGAAGAAACAGTCAACAAACAGTTAATAAATACAGACGTTTTTACCTTACCATTATCAGGTTCAAATATATCTGCAATACAATTAAATCATCTTATACAACTTTACGGAAAGTCATTATTATTAATCGATGTAAGGTCAAGAGCTGAATTTGATCATGAACATATTAAAACTGAGTCTATCATATGTATTGAACCTGTATCGTTTAAAAGTTCATATACTGATTTAGAGATAGAGAAAAAATCTCTAATTACTTCACCAAAAGAAGAAATAACTTTATTTCAAAATAGAGATAAATTTGATTATATCGTTATTTACACTCATCAAAGTGAGAAAACAAAATTTTATTTACATCAACAATTAGTTCTTTTGGATTTATTAACAAATAGATCATTTTCTAAACCATTAAATGAAAAAAATGTAAAGATATTTACTTTAGAAAAAGGTATATCATATTGGAAAGCAAAACACGGTGAATGTAAATCGAATGAAGAACCAAAAGAAGAAAAACAAAGTGGTGATGGAATATATATAGATGGTAACACATCAGCACTAAGTCTTCAAAATTTACCTGAATTATCTCCTAGTATTGGGACATCAATGGATAAGTCTATGAGAGATATGATGTCTACAACTCCTAGTAATTCCAATGGATCATTTCAATTGCCACAGCAGCAACAACCTGTACTCCAGAGAGTTCCCAGTTTAAGAAATATATTCACTAAAACAAAATCTACATCAACTGCATTTATTTCTTCAACTTCACCTACACCTCCACAATTAATAAGACCAAATACAACAATACTGACATCAGCAAATGATTCTAAATTTACTCAGTACCCAGAAACACCAAGATTATTAACAAGAATGAACGGATCGAGTAAAACATTAACACAGATATCGCCAATCAGTTCTAGAGCAATGTCACCTGTATCTAGAACTGTCTCATCCGAATCACCAATAAAACTATCATACTTTAACCCAAATAACAACTCAGGAAGTTTAACAAAGTTAAAGTCAAATTTAAATTCTCATCCACCTTCTGTACCTGTTCCTTCCCTTCCTGATATGCCTAATCAAGTAACAAAAGTTTATCAACCAAGTTCTCATCCAAAGTTAGATTTGGACTTCATTATTGGGATGGAAAATATGGGCAACTCATGTTATATGAATTGTATTATTCAATGTTTGTTAAGTACGCATGAACTGACACAGATGTTTTTGAATGATTCTTATGAAAAACATATAAACTTGAATAGTAAATTGGGATCAAAGGGTGTTTTAGCAAAATATTTTGCTAGACTTGTGCATACTATGTATAGAGAAGGTGCTTTTAAGAAACCACCTTCTTCAAACCGTGCTGTTCAACCTATTCAATTTAAAATGGCATGTGGTTCTATCAACTCTTTATTCAAGGGTAGTATGCAACAGGATTGTCAAGAATTTTGCCAATTCTTGCTAGATGGATTACATGAAGATCTTAACCAATGTGGTGCAAATCCACCATTAAAAGAGCTTTCTGTAGATGCTGAAAAGATGAGAGAAAAATTATCTATGAGAATTGCTTCTTCAATAGAATGGGAAAGATTTCTAACCACTGATTTCAGTGTTATAGTAGACTTATTCCAAGGTCAATATGCTTCACAACTGAAATGTAAGGTATGTAGCGGTACATCAACTACTTACCAAACCTTTTCTGTTCTTTCGGTTCCTGTTCCTCATGTAAAGAAATGTAACTTGCTTGACTGTTTTAATGAATTCACCAAATTAGAAAAGTTAGAAGCTGATGAACTATGGAATTGCCCTACTTGTAAGAAGAAACAACCATCAACAAAGAAGTTAACTATTACTAGACTTCCAAGAAACTTAATTATTCATTTGAAGAGATTTGATAATATGATGAATAAGAATAACGTATTTATCAAATATCCATTTTTATTGGATTTAACACCATTTTGGGCCAATGATTTTGACGGTAGATTGCCACCAGGAGTTACTGAAGAATTACCAACTAGAGGTCAAGTTCCTCCATTTAATTATAAATTAAATGCAGTGGCTTCTCATGTAGGTAGTCTTTATGGAGGTCACTACACTGCATATGTGAATAAAGGTAGGGAGAGAGGATGGTTTTATTTTGATGATACAAGTTGCCGTCCAATGAAAAATGAAACAGAATGCATTACTCCAAATGCATACGTATTATTTTACCAAAGAGTTTATGGTATTTAACATTTTTCAAACTGTATAAATAGATAAATTCACTTGTAAAAATTAAATTGCAAATTGATATGGATAAATTATATAGATCTATAAGTAAATAAAATGATTCACATAGATAAATTCATATATATTTATGTATTATTGATTAATATTAAATTTTTGACTGACCTATTCCCAATCATCGTCATCATCATCTTCCTCTTCTTGATCATCATTAGTTTGAGGTTCAATTGCTTCTTCAGTAATCTTATCTGCTTTGTCAACAAGATTTTCTTCAACAACTTCCTTATTATTTTGTTCAGCAGCAATCTCTTTTTTAATATCTTCTTTTATTGGTTCTGCTACTTTTTCATCTTTGGAAACTGGTTCAATAGCATCTTCCTTTTCTACAATAACAGGTTGTTCGTTAATACCTTCACCTTCCTCTTCTTCTTCATCTTCATCATCATCCCAACCACTTATTTCTTTCTCAGTTTCTTTACTTTCAAGAATTTTCTTTCTCTTTTCCTCCATTTCTAGAATCTTATTCTTGTTAGTAAAATATATGTTCCAAAATTGTTTATAAGGAATATTTTGAGGAACAATTTCATTCATTAGTTTAGATAAATCGGTATCATTTTCTAGGATTTTAGCAATTTCATCGGTTTTACCATCAACATCAAAACTATCATCTAATGTTAATTTGTTATTTAAATATATTTCCTTCTTTGTAGCCAATTCTTTTAATTCTGCATCAGTTCTATTTCCTGCAACAGTAACTAATTTTTCATTGTTCCCATTTGTTGAATCTGTGTTTAAGTTATTAACAGCTTCTGTACCAATTTTAACAACTTTATCAAATTGAGTTCCTAAAGAAGTGGACATAGAAGACCAAAATCCAGGATTTGAAACTTTTGTCCAATAATTTTGAGCAGCATTTTCTACATTTTGTAAATTACTATCCAAAACTTCTAAATATTTTTGAGCCTTTTCTGCAACAGCTGGATCAATTGGCAGTTCCAAATGAATACCTTCTTCATCTTCGTGGACGTATTTACTTATAACTTCAGTAGTCTTTTCATAACCTTTAGTAACTTCATTTTCAATTTGTGTAAATACTTGTTGAACTTGTTCATTTTGGGAAACTTCTTGCTCATTCAAAGGGGCATCCCTTGAAGCAGTTTCTTGTTCTAAGGCAAAATCCATCTCTTAACAATAAGACAACTTAAAATCGAGGTCGCAATATGTCCTTTAGATAGATCTATTACTTGAATTTGTTTAAAAATAATATGCTTAATCTTTAAATAAATTAATTTGATATTTTAAAATTCGGATTGGCTATTTATTCCGAAATGAAATATTTTAATTTAAAGATCATTTTTTAAATACAATCTTTATATATTGATAGAAGTTATGCCATACACTTGATGATTCATTGCAAATGAGTAGTTCTAGCTGCTACAATGAGAGAAATTGATGCTTGTTTCACCATCTAAAGAAGAAAAAGATGGTCCCAAAAATGATTTTAGTGAAGATTGATTACATGGTCAAACAAATGATTTACACTCTTTGGTCATGATCTTTTAAAGAATACCATTAGATACATTCCAATCGAATTTGTACATATAATGTGTTATTATATGCGTTGTATATCAAGAGTTGGTGGTGAAATTATAATGTTTACATTATGAGATGCACAGCCGCATCTTGAATCTCATTGGTACATTCTCGGTAAGTTATTGATTCTATTCCTTTTAAAAAAACACAACTTGCAAAATTATATTAATAAAATGTTTAATGGAGATGCTATAGTACATGTAAGAGTATAATTTCCTATAGAATTAGCACCCATCGAGACAACATTTTATTCAATAAATCGTTAAGTAACGTGAAAATTCATTAAAAGAGGTTTCACCCGCGTTTTAATTAGTGAGGTTCATTGAATCTGAAAATTTTCAAATGTGATAGATACTCTGCTAATAAGATTGAAATTGATACTTTCTTTGATCTGAGAGATAATTCATGCTTAAATTATCGTATGCTACCTCATATTTGTGGTAGATTGAGCACTTCATTAGTTAGAGTAGCAATAAAACCGATTTTTATAAGGTGTAAAATGACAGTAACTAAAAAAAGAACGAGAAACAGTGTAGAAGAAGAAAATTTAAAATTAAGCTCTAAATTACCTCAAGAGTTCCTTGATTTTCATACTGATAAGTTTAATGCCGCTTGTCAAATAATTTTAAAGCAAGATCCAACCCTTTTTGATATAATCACAGCAAATAAATTCGATTTATTTTCAAAAGAAACTGAACAGACAGAAATTAATTTACAATCTTTATATACTAGACTTGGATGTGCTATTATTGCGCAACAAATTAGTGGTAAAGCAGGTAACTCTATAAAAGCAAAAGTAATGGGTTTATTTGATAATAAATTTCCAACTTATGCTATGTTGAATGAAGCGTTTAAAGATGATGCTAAGAGGCAAAAGGTTCGTGAATGTGGTGTAAGTGGTAGAAAAGTATCATATTTAGAATCATTAACTACTTATTTTGTTGAAAAAGAGAAAGAAATTGAAGTATTATTCAAAGAGGAAGAAGATGACCAAATAATTATTGACCATTTAGTTTCAAATATTAAAGGTATTGGTCCATGGAGTGCCAAGATGTTTCTTGTTACTGGTTTGAGAAGATGGAATGTTTTTGCTGCTGAAGATTTGGGTGTTGCTAGAGGTTGTTCCAGATATTTTGGTGAAAGACCTGAATTATTAAAAGAGTTAACTGTTAAAAGAACTGAAATCAAAAAAAGTAAACATAAAAAATCTACTTGGAAAGTGTACGATGACGATCTTGTAGAAAGTTGTGGTGAATTATATGCTCCTCATAAAACTATATTCATGTTCATTCTATGGAGATTATCCGCCACTAATGTAGAAGCCATTGCAAGTAATGAACGTCAATTTGTCAAAGGTTAGGCCTAGTTTTGAAAAAAAGCAATCACACAATAAAACAAGCAAATGAAAATATAAAAATCTCACTACATATACAATCAATGAGGACCCAAATAAACTGTATAAATTCATATATAAATATTATTTAAACTTATATTCTAGTGTTAAATAGTATTAAACCCTTTAAAATTGTAACATCTGAAAAATTATTCTTACAAAGGCGCATTCAAGTAATTATTATTAATTTATCAGCAATTTTATATATGTATTTTTATAAAGATTATACACTGGTTTGATGGATAATTCTGTTCAAAATAAAGATTCAATTTAAATATTAATAGTACTTAGCAATAAGTTTTATTATTTGCTTTAAAAATCAATTTTACTCAAAAACACACACACTAAGAGATGTCTTCAATTCAAGATATTCAAGAAATTGCTCTAAAGAGTCATCAGATGCATAGGCAATTATCAATGCGTGAATCAGAAATGATATCTCTAGAGTTATTAGAGTTGTTTTGTGATTCCTATTGTAAAAACGAAGAAACTTTAAAATATTTAGGAAAATTTTTAACACCTGAATTATACAATGATCTAATTGATGAAAGAAATTTAAATCAAAAATGTGGTTATCCAAGCTGTAATAATTCGCCAGAAAGAATTCGTGATCCTTTTTCGATGGATATAAATACAAGAAAGTTTTTATGGGAAAACAATCCATATGCATATTTATCTGCCTACTGTAGTAAACTTCATTTTAAATGTTCCCAATTTTATCAAATGCAATTGTCTGAAGATGCTCTATTTTCAAGAACTGGGGTTCATTTATTTAATTCAACAACAACTGATGATAGTTCAACTTCAGATAATCAAAAATATAATGTCACATTATTTGAAGAGTTACTAAGAGATAAAACTTCTGAGGAAGATATGAAATCATTAATTGCTGGATTAAAAGGTTTGGGTATACACTCTGATGCTGAAAATCAAGAAGAATTTGAAACTGATCTAAACAAATGGATGTCAGAAATTAAAATTGTAGAAAATGAAAAACCTAATGTTTTAGGGGATTTAGTAAAAGAGGATTAATATCTCTAAGAAAAAGAAAATAAATAGCCATACCTGTGATTATAATATATGCTGATAATTATTTACCATTTACAGAAGATATACTTTGTGGTAATATATTTTTAAGAAGAAATACATTCCTAGGTTAGAAATTATTTTTTGACATGAGTGAAGGCAAATCAAGGCCAGGAACTAATGGATTGACATCTGATAGAGAATTAACGACATTATTATAACGTTTAACTTTATCTTCGTACATTTCAATACTCTTTTTTTTATAATATTCGACCTGCTTATTATTAGAATCAAAGAGTTTAAATTTATAGTCTTCAAAGTGCTTTATTCGTTTCTGCTCTTTTAACTCCATATATTCAAAAGAATACTTTATAGGTTCTAACCATTCATTGATAATTTGATTACCTTTATTATTAATTGAATTAGAAGCTATGTCCTTTTTTTTATTTTGTTTAATATATAACTTCTTTAATTGGGATTTAATATTTGCACTGGGTACATTTCCTGTTTTTAGACAAGTTTCCCATTGTGCTTCATATAATGCCCAAACTGCATTTTCATTTAAATATTTCATCGAATCTATCTTACGTTGATGTTGTACCCTTTCTTTCAGAATAATCGATGTTAATGCCTTGGACTGATTCTTCTTTTTATTAAATATTGATCTAATAAACCATATCCTAGATTTCCCACTAATTGTATGAGATAGTATTACTTTTGGAGGACCCTTAAGTAAAGTATTATGAATTCTATTCAATTTTTCAACAGAATGTTCATGCAGTGCAAGTTTTAGTAATTCATTATTTTTAAGTTCTTTTGAAACTTGTTTTGGTAATAAATTTTTCCTTTGCTGACTTTTGATATATTTATTCACAATAGTTTTCTCTTTCATTTGTTCAACTTCCTTTCCAGTTTGCTTATTATCTAGTTTTAAAAACTTATTAGCTTCTTCTAATCTTGTGACATAATCAGAAGATTCTGATTCATCTGTTAAAGGAACCTCTACTAGTTCTGCCAATTTCTTTAAATCTTTATTAATGATAAATTTGTTAACATCTGATAGATCAACTAATAAATGATATACCTTCCAACTAGATGGATTTCCTTTATTTTTCTTTATACTACTTATAATAACATCTTTCAACTCTTTTTGAAGTGTTGGTGATTGAACAAACTTTGGGATATCCCTAAGGTTACTCTGAAACAGGCTTAATACATATGATTTATGCGCTGCTAACTTACTAAAATGTTGTACCATGAAGGCATTCGTAATTAAAATCTAAACCACAATTAGCTTAACTAAATCTTTCGACTTCTCCCCTGACAATTTATTCAATAGTTAAAACTCAATACTTTCAATTATTAAATGAATCATTGTCCTTTACAATTGATATTTCAATATTAATTATATTATTTAGAAGCGAAATATTCTGATATTAAAAATATTTAATGCAATACAATATATGTATTATTGTATAATAATATATAAAGAATAGATAGATCAGTTTAATTATTAGAAAAATATAATGTGATTCAATTTATATAAAGTTTATGAATAAAAAATATATAAAATTGATTCTAAAAAAGAACAAATAATAACATTAATTAGTCTAGTTAACCAAAGCAGAAGCGGTAGCAGATTCGTACTTCCAGTTTGGTGGTAAAACAGAAACGGTTCTGTAGTATCTGGCCAATCTGTGGATTCTGGATTCGATCAAAATTAATCTGAACTTAGCATCCTTGTCCTTTCTGTTTCTTTCCAAATGCTTTCTGACGGAAACAGCCTTCTTAATCAAGTAGTATAAATCTTCTGGTAATTCTGGGGCTAAACCGTTAGATTTCAAGATTCTCATAATCTTGTTACCAGTGACAACACGAGTTTGGGTAACACCGTGAGCATCTCTCAACAAGACACCGATTTGGGATGGAGTTAAACCCTTTCTAGCGTACTTGGTAATTTGTTCAACGACAGCGTCGGAGGACAACTTGAACCAAGCTGGAGCATTTCTAGAGTATGGAATACTAGAGGAGGACATACCTTTACCCTGTAAGAACAATGTAATAAGAATTACAAAACAATTGTTAGTAAAATAGTTTTAGAAGTTGAAGCAATTCCTTGAACATATTTACTTGTCTACGATATCTACATGATTACAATTTATGAAGACCGTTTTAATGTAAATGATTACTACTTCGTTGTAGATAAATATTTACAACAAAATAATAATGCATGATTTTTCAAACATAATCTCTAGACTAATGCATTCATATAGCAGAACATCAATGCAATCAATTACACTAATTGAGAAAAGTCATAAACATCATTAATATTAAAACATTAAAAATGATCTTTTTAAATTGGCATCACCCAGTTTATACATCTCGAGAATATAAACCCAATACATTTATAATGTTTCTCTAAAATATAAAGCTTGAAATTAACCAAACGATATACTTTTGATGTAGACCGGTAAATATCTAAAATAGAAATATGATCCAAAGAACTAACTTTTATAGATACATGGTATGAGAATAATATTCTCATACCATGTTATCACCAATAATAACTCACATACGGAACTGTGCATACGACCCATTTTGACGGATTATTTGTTGGTTAGTTAGTTGGCTACTTGTAAACAATAGACAAAACAAAAACCACTATATAAATATTATAGTAACATGAATTGATATACCATAATCTTATATACTAATTGTAATAGAATTCAAAATTTCAATGAAAAATTATTTTGCAAAATTATTTGAAATTTTACAGAGTCATCGCGTAAAAAATTCAAATTTCAAAATTTGTTTTGTGAAAAAAAAAAGTTTTTTTTGGCTTTTGAAATATAGTATAACTAAAATGTACGGATGTAATTGGTTATTGGATGTACTGATGTAAACAGTCATGGTTAGTTTGATAATTTATATATTATATATAATATTAAGAATAATATTCTTATTAACCTATACAAGTGGAATTGTTTACACTAATTATCATAGTAGTGTATTTACACTGCAACTTCATTTATGAGGATATATGTATATTAGGATATTGGAAAGTATGTATTTGAAAGTGAATGGAATGAAATATGAAGATTATTTTTCAATTGCAGCTCTTAATTCTTCAACATCTGAATCATCTTCCAAACCAGTGGAAACTTCTACTAATTTAGAAGCAGCACATTCATTTCTTACCATTTCTAATGCACTAGCATATGTCATTTTCCATTCTTGTGATACAACAGTTGGTGGTTTCCAATATAATAATACTAAAGGTGTTTGTTTAATACCATCTTTGTTTGTTAAAGGATAAGCAATCAATACGTATCTTGGGGAGTTGTCCGGCAACACTTCAGCAAACTCATCTAGCTCAGTAACATCTTCAAACTCTTCTGTTTCATCTTCATCAACAACAATTTCAAAAGATGGTTTAGGTAAAATTTTTATAGATAATGCTTTAATTGTTTCAGCTCTTGATGTAGAAGTACGAAATTTTCTAATCTTATTAATAGTGTCAGTAGACAAATGATGTAATGTTGACATTATGTTGGTTCAATTGCCCTTTTCACACATGTATTTTACCATTCCTTAAACATAATACTAATATATATTGACTGTTTTTAAATTCAACAGTATAGAAATTTCATTAAAATTTCCGAATTCAACTACAGTTACTAATGTAATTTTATAGCATTATAGTAATAAAAACAGTATTGTTCAAAAGTAATTGATTTTAATCTTGCTGCCATTCTAAGAGCTACATTATTCAGTAGTATGTATTAGCTAAAATATATCCATATATATAGTAATAGGAACTTTTATATGCTAAGTTTACTATGTAATTAAGGTCAAGATCTGTGTTACCCGGCTTACCCTTTTTATTGAAATCAAAATTGAATCCCCTTCAAAAATAATTTCAGTAAGGATTTTATTAAATAATAGCTATTTGAATCTAGTCATAACTTGATTAAATTAACAATTAACCAATTATTCTATACTCTCTGTAGCATATCTGGTGTTGGTATACGGTAGTTTACTTTTGGAAACAATTTTTCCTTTCAATTGAAAAGGTAGCATACAGTGGAAATAATATATAATATAAAAAATGGATCAAGAGAATTTGGATACTGATTATGATGTTATCGTTTTAGGTACAGGTATTACCGAATGTATCTTATCAGGGTTATTATCTGTTGATGGTAAGAAAGTTTTGCATGTTGATAAGCAAGATCATTACGGTGGTGAAGCTGCTTCTGTTACTTTATCTCAATTATATGATAAATTTAAACAATCTCCATTATCAAAAGAAGATAGAGAAGCTAAGTTTGGTAAAGACAGAGATTGGAATGTTGATTTGATTCCAAAATTTTTAATGGCTAATGGTGAATTAACAAATATATTAATTCACACTGATGTTACTAGATATGTTGATTTCAAACAAGTTTCAGGATCTTATGTTTTTAAAAGTGGTAAAATTTATAAGGTTCCTGCTAATGAAATTGAAGCAATCTCATCTCCATTAATGGGTATTTTCGAAAAAAGAAGAATGAAGAAATTTTTAGAATGGATCAGTACATATAATGAAGATGATGTTAGCACTCATCAAGGTTTAGATTTAGATGCAAACACAATGGATGAAGTTTATTATAAGTTTGGTTTAGGAAATTCAACAAAGGAATTCATTGGTCATGCTATGGCTTTATGGACAAATGATGATTATTTACAACAACCGGCAAGACCTTCCTATGAAAGAGTTCTTCTCTATTGTCAAAGTGTTGCTCGTTATGGTAAGTCTCCTTACTTATATCCAATGTATGGTTTAGGCGAATTACCACAAGGTTTTGCCAGGTTATCTGCCATTTATGGTGGTACTTATATGTTAGATACTCCTGTTGATGAAGTTAATTATACTGATGATGGAAAATTTGAAAGTATTAAAACCAAATTGGGTACTTTTAAAGCTCCAGTAGTAATAGCTGATCCAACTTATTTCCCAAGCAAATGTAAATCTACTGGTCAAAGAGTTATTAGAGCTATTTGTATTCTAGATCATCCTGTACCAGGAACTGGTAATGTTGATTCATTACAAATTATTATTCCTCAAAGCCAAGTAAACAGATCTAACGATATCTATATTGCTGTTGTCTCTGATTCACACAATGTTTGTGCAAAGGGTCATTACTTGGCTATTATTTCTACTATAGTAGAAACTGATCAACCTCATGTGGAATTAGAACCTGCATTTAAACTTTTAGGTAACATTGAAGAAAAATTCATGGGTATTGCCGAATTATTTGAACCTAAAGATGATGGTTCTAAAGACAATATCTTTTTATCTAAATCTTATGATTCTTCATCTCATTTCGAGTCAATGACTGATGATGTTAAAGATATTTACTTCAGAGTCACTGGAAATCCTTTAGTTTTGAAAACTAGAGAACCACAAGAAGAATAATAAAATTACAAAAGAAATAAATAATTAAGAAAAATTCACTACATAAATTTCTTTAACTTAAATAGCAATATCCAATACTATTAATAGTCTATAAACATTTTCAGATTACTCTATTAATACATTTTAGTTTATAGCTTTACTATATTCGTACACGTTATTTTTCAAGACGGAAGGAAACTTTTGAAAATGAATAATAAAATTTAAAATTTAAAAGGTTGAAAAAACTTAAAAACAGTATAATATATATTAATTAGAAAGTATATTCAATATCATAAACCCACAAACCAAGCCTATATTGCAAGATGCTTTTCTTCTCATTTTTTAAGACTCTAGTGGACCAAGAAGTTACCGTTGAAGTATGTATTATCACCCTTCAATAATTGAATTATTATTTGAAGTATTTAAAGAAATAATTATTCAAATGTATAACAGTCTTACTAACCAATAATCGAATTTGATAAACAATTCGTGATTTACAGTTAAAGAATGATATTGAATTGAAAGGTACATTAAAATCCGTTGATCAGTTTTTAAATTTGAAATTAGATAATATTTCATGTACCGATGAACAAAAATATCCACACTTAAGTTCAGTAAGGAATATATTCATTAGAGGTTCCAATGTCAGATATGTTTATTTACAAAAGAACATGGTCGATACTAACTTATTACAAGATGCTGCAAGAAGAGAAGCTATGAGTGACAAAAAATAATAAGCAAAAAAAGAGAAGGAAGAAGTTAATAAAAAATAATAAAAAATAATAAGCATATAAATACATATATATAAACATATATGGTTAACAATTAATCAAAACTGAACTTTAATTAAAAAGTTTTATCTAAATTATGTATAAATAACAATAAATGCAACATTAAAAAGACAAATATCTATTTAATATTTTTATGTATCAATCTTAATTTTGCTCATACAAATAAAATAAATAATTTTAGAAAAAAGTGAGTATATCAATATTTGTTCCATTTTTTAATTCTAGGCTGTAATGGCTTTATAGTTAGTGGAACCAGTAAACTAGGGATTTCTGATCCGGGGTTCAATGCCCCCGACGGTCAGGCATGCGATACTAGCCTTTCCGAGAGGCAAAGTTGGGCTCGCCCAGCTGTTCCATGGCCCTGTGGTCAATTGCTTCTCGTCTCTCCGTTCTGTCCAGCCATGGTCCCTTGGG